>CAKNYM010053167.1:295275-314071 GCA_932195095.1 Andricus curvator | reverse complement strand
TATATATATATATATATATATATATATATATATATATATATATATGTCAAAAAAAATGTATTTCACTTTAAATTACTATAATAATGAATGCTTTTTCATTATATAGAATCTGTGATTTGCTCTTTCGAAGCGTGTGTAATTGTCAAAAATAATTTTACTTCAAATAAATGTGACACTAAATGTCGTTTCATATAGAAATACCTGAAAGGTTTTTTGGAGAATAGTTTTAAACAATTATTACATTAATTTTTTGACACAAAAATTAAAACTGTACGTAATATTTCTGCCTTACTCAAAAATATTGTATAAAGTAATATTTTTACGAATCGTAATTACAAATTTTCAAATGTATTGGTAATTATATGCAATTTAATAATTACATTTTTGCCTGTGAAAAATTTACTTCAATGCAAGTAAACAAGGAATATTATCTGAAAAAAAATCGAATTTGAGCAAAATTGTTTATTTATATGGAAAAAAAATTTTCCTACGTAGTACTAGAAATTTTTCCTACAAAATGTTTTGTAAAATTACTCCTGAAATTGAACATTTTTCTAAATAGTATGGAATTTTCTTATTCCCGAACTTATGTGCAAATTTTCCAAAGGAAAATAGAATATTTCCTATGGAAGTGAGAATTTTTCTAGAGTATAAATTGGGAAAATTTCCCAAATATTGTAGGAATCTTTCATTCCCAAACATGTATATAAAATTTCCCAAACCGATCGAAATATTTCCATTCAAAAAGGAAAATTTTCCAAAGTATTGGGAACATTTCCAACTTTTTTAGGAAAATAATTTTTCCTACCCAAAGTTGGAAATTTTACCTACAAAATTAGTGGGAAAATTTCCAAAATTTTTTCCAGTGTACCTTAAAACCTAAAACACGTATCTAATACTCATTCTTACTCATCCAATAAGAGTTTTTTTTTAATGTCTTGAAACTATGTGATAATTCTTACAAAAATGAATCTAAACTTTGTAAAAAAAAGGGAGAAATTAGGTCAAAATTCTCGATTTTAGGGATTTTTCAAATTTAAGGGGGGAAAAAGGGGATTAGGGAAAAAGGGGACGGACTGGCATCCCTGAAATTGTTGAATTCTCAACAAAATATCATATGTAAGAAATGTTTTTGATGACGCCCCCCAGCCCATAAAAAAAAGATTTATCGTTGTGGTAGGGATACGAAATAAAAAAGTCTATATATATTCAATAAATATAATGTTACACTGTAACACAAGTTATTCACAATTTCATCTGCCGATCTCTAAAACGAGTGGCGACGCATTATTATTTATTTAATTTTTATATAAATTGGACGTTAGATCGTGGTCCGAGGTGTACATAACTCCGCAAAATAACAACTATAAGTACAATTAAAGTTTCTTCAATAAGAAATAAAACTAACTTTATCCCGATAATTATCACTCTTTTGTCGTTACTGATTGAAGAAGTTATGTACCGCTCAGTTCAGCTACTTGGTACATTTTTCATCGAATTTATATTTTATAATACATCGAGTCAAAAGCTCTATAAATCCCCACGGAAGAGCACAAGCACTACACTTACTTATCATATATTTTCCATATTTTCCATATTTTCCACATTATCATACCCTGCAATTTCTCTCAAGTATTATTCGCCTACATATATATATTTTTGTACAAAATGTACTAAATTATGACCATACTAAATCTTGAGAATAAAGTGTCTTAAAATATCTTCCCATATGTTTCACAAAGGGAAACCGCCAATTGTGAATTTTAATTCTGAATATTCAAGCCAAAAAGACAAATTTTCAAAAAAAAACAGTGGAATTTTCAACAAAAAATGATGATTTTTTAACAAAATTCTTGAATTTTCATCAAAATAATTGAATTTTGAACAAACTTTCACCAAAATACTTGAATCCGCAAATAGAACAGATTAATTTTCAACTAAACAAAAAAAAAAACGAATTACGGCTTCATAGCCGGAAGGTTGCGTGTTCAATTCTCGCTGCCTGCACTTTTTTAAATTTATTTTATTTTTATTTCAGCTGAATCGCCCGAAATTTCGGAACGAGACACTGCGTTTTAATTTTTATTTACTGAAATGTTTGTAAATATAATTCCCTTCAATAATCTTCGAAAATTATGCAAAAAAAATGTATTTTCTATGAATGTTGTTCGTTTTTTTCACAATGGTTACCAATTATATTTAAAATTAACATTATGAACGAAGACTTTTAAACGAAAAATCGTAACTTTTTGAAAATTTTGATTAAAAATACAATTTTTCGTTTAAAATCCTCATTCACACTTTTAATTTTAAATCCAATTATTAAAAATTATTAAGAAAAATTAATAACATGTGCATAAAATAAATTTGTTTGCAAAAAACCTGATAAGGTTTTAAAATAGTCAGTTTTAACATGAAAAAATGCATTTAAAAATTATTATTTTGCAAAATTTTTGAAGAATTTGCACAGAAATTATATTTATAAACATTTTAATGAATACAAAATAAAAATAAGGTATATAAAAAAAGTGCAGGGAGTGAGAATCGAACACGCAACCTTCTGGCTATGAAGCCGGAGCTACCAGTCTGTAGCGAATATTTAAAAGTCGATTTTCTCGAAAATGACAAAAAAGCGCATATTACTGCTTTGGCCAATTAATACTCAGATAATAAACTTTCATTTAAAAAATCATTAACCAAAACCTGCACTTTTTAAAATTTATTTTATTTTTATTTTAATTGTGTCTAATCGCCCTGAAATTTCGGAACGAGACACTTCGTTTTTTTTATTTACTGAAATGTTTATAAATATAATTCCCTTCAATAATCTTCGAAAATTATGCAAAAAAAATGTATTTTCTATGAATGTTGTTCGTTTTTTTCACAATGGTTACCAATTATATTTAAAATTAGCAGTATGAACAAAGATTTTTAAACGAAAAATTGTAACTGTTTGAAAATTTTGATTACAGATACAATTTTTCGTTTAAAATCCTCATTCATACTTTTAATTTTAAATATAATTAGTAAACATTATTACGAAAAATTAATAACATGTATATAAAATAAATTTGTTTGCAAAAAACCTGATAAGGTTTTAAAATAGTCAGTTTTAACATGAAAAAATGCATTTAAAAATTATTATTTGCAAAATTGTTAAAGATTATTCAAGGAAATTATATTTATAAACATTGTAATGGATAAAAAATAAGGTATTTAAAAAAACTGCTGGGAGTGAGAATCGAACACGCAACCTTCTGGCTATGAAGCCGAAGCGCTACTGTCTCAACTACCGTCCTGTAGCGAATATTTGAAAATCGATTTTCTCGAAAACGACAAAAAAGCGCATATTACTGCTTTGGCCAATTTATACTGAGATAATAAACTTTTATTGAAAAAATCATTAACCAAAACCTGCACTTTTTAAATTTTATTTTTATTTTAGCTGTGTCTAGTCGTCCTGAAATTTCGGGATCACGAGCCAAACTTAGAAAAAATATTTTACTACGCATCCTGAATTTAAGGACGAAACATTTCGTTTTTTTATTTACTAAAATGTTTATAAATATAATTTCCTTCAATAATCTTCAAAGATTATGCAAATTATAATTTTTAAATGACTTTTTTCGCGGAAAACGGACTTTTTTACCTGTGTCATGTTTTCGCATAAAAATGTATTTTCTATAAATGTTTTTTAATTTGTTTCATAATGATTACCAATTAGATTTAAAATTAGAAGTATAAACGGTGTTTTTAAACGAAAAATTGTAACTCTTTGAAAACTGATTAAAAATATAATTTTTCGTTTAAAAACCTCGTTCATACTTCTAATTTTAAATATAATTGGTAAACATTATGTGTTAAAAAAATCAGTTTTTCCGTGAAAAAAAAGCATTTAAAACATTATTATTCGCATAATTTTTAAATATTCTCGACGAAAATCATACGTATAAATATTTTAATAAATCAAAAATATAAATAAAGTATATAAAAAAGTGCAGGCAACGAGAATCGAACACGGAACCTTCCGGCTATGAAGCCCAAGCGCTACTGCCTGAGCTACTTCAAAAATTATGAACCCAAACTAAAATTCACAATTGGTCGTCTCCCCTTGTCAGAGGAATGATCATTACAGTCGCTATAACTGAATTTTCATAAATCAAAGTCTAACAAGGGAAATTTCTAATTAAAAACGTCAATATTTTTTTTATACAATATCATATCTATATGCTTCAATAATTCTTCTGTTGATATTGCACTTATTTTTCGTAACGATAGAAAATTATCAATTTGACAGGACTACAAGCAGTCTATCTATTTTGTGACATGTTAGTAGAAAAAGTTGTTTGGCATATAAAATTGTCTGTATATAAAATTTTAGAAAACTGCACGCAAATCAAATGAACGAAAAAGAGATGATAGTATGAAAATAGCTGCCATTTATACTATTATATATTTTTAAAATAATTTTAAACATAATTCTAACAATAATTTTTAAAATATTCTGACCCTAAAGGCAAAATTAACATCTAATGTTATAAACGATTAATTTAAAAAATAATTTTAATAATAATTTTGAAAATAAAATTACGTTCATCGCAGATCGCGTATGGTCAGTTTTATGTGAAACTAAATTCGTGCACAACTGCACATTTACGAATGTTTAAGTATTGTTAGTAACTTGCATTACGTTAAATTAATATTTGGCAATTACAATCTATATTTGTGATGCGTATGGTTGTTTTTTTTAATATCAAGATCGGTTTAAATTAAAAAAAAAAACCTATAACACAAATGATTAAAAAATAGGTTTAAAAAACAGTTCCAATTCAAATCAGGCAAAGGTTCCGTTTAGGCTGTCAGAATTTGGTACTTTGATATATCATTCTATGTTGAAAATAAAATTCGAAGATTACCTAATTTAAATAATTTTAAATTACTGTTTATGGTTAATTGTAATAAATAAAAAAATATTCTTAAAATATTAATTATTTGATTAAAAATTATTTAGAATTGAAATTGATAATTTTTATTAATAAAATAATAATTATCGAATTACCGAATTCTCGAAAATTGACAACATTTTTTCAAAATGCAATATTTTTTTAACAAGCGCTTTTTTTCTAAAATTCTTGATTTGAGAAAGATTATTTTTGAAAATACACTTTCAAGAACAGGGTGGCGATTCGGCGGACGATTTCAAATTCCCGGTCATTTCCCGGTTTTCCCCGGTCAAGTTTTTCAATTTTCCCGCTCAACTAAAAGTAACATATTTATATTTGCCGCAAAACGCAAACATTTATTTTAATTCATGACGTTCGTTCTAAACATCTTTTAACACAACAGAGAAAAAAGTTGCAAAATAAATGAATTTTGAAAAAAATACTTAAATTTTCCACTAAAAAATATCAATTTTTTACAAAAAAATGGAATAGTTAAACTTTCAGTTGAAAAAATTAATTTTCAACAAAAAAAAAACGGATTTTCAATAAAATAGTTCAATTTTCAACCAAAGTGATGAATTTTCAAATCAAATTATGAATCTTTATCTGGAATAGTTAAATTTTAAACCAAAAAGATAAAGTTTCAACTAAAATTATGAATATTTAACTGGAACACTCGAATTTTCAACCAAAAAGACGAATTTTTAAAGAAGATTACATTTTAAATAAAAAGATTAATTTTTTACCCAAAAATACAATTTTTCAACCAAATACATTAACTTTTAAAGAAAGGTTTGAAGTTTTAATAAAAGAAGACAAATTTTCAACCAAATAGTTAAATTTTGAACTGAAAAAATAATAATTTTCAATCGAAAATGGAATAGTAACATTTTTAGTTTAAAAGATTATTTGTAAACCAAACATAAGAGTTTTCAACTAAAACAATGAATCTTTAACTGAAATAGTTCAATTTTCAAACCAAAAAATTAATTTTTACTAAAAAAAGATAAATTGTCAACCAAAACTTTAATAATTAAATTTCAAGTTAAAAAAATTAATGTTTAACCAAACAGATGAATTTTCAACAACAGCTATGGAATTTTCAATTGAAATAAGTTAAATTTTCAGTTAAAAAAATTAGTTTCAACAAAAAAAAAACAACTTTTAACAACAACAAAAACTAACTTTCAAAATAATAGTTACATTTTCAAAAAAAGTGATGAATTTTCAAATAAAATTGTAAATATTTAACTGCAATAGTTGAATTTCAAACCAGAAAGATGAATTTTTAACTGAAATGATGAATCATTAACTAGAATAATTGAATTTTTGACCAAAAAGATTAATTTTCAACCAAGAAGATTAATTTCTACCAAAAAAGACGAATTTTCAACTAACAAAGATAATTTTTCAACCAAAAATTGAATAATCAAATTTTTAGTCAAAAATGAATGTTCAACCAAAGACATGAATTTTCAACTAAAATTATGAAATATTCAACTGGATTAATAGTTACATTTTCAGTTGAGAAAAATAATAATTTTCAACCAAAAAACATCCACAGAAAAAACAAATTTTCAAACAGCTCATTTTTCAACCAAAGAAATGAATTTTTAATTAAAGCGATGGATTTCCAACTAAAAAAAAATTAATTTTTAACAAAAGAGCTTAACTTTCAACCAAATAATTTTATTTCAAACCTAAAAGATGAATTTTCAACTAAAATAATAAATATTTGACTGGAATACTTGAATTTTTAACCGAAAAGAAGAATTTTTAAACAAGAAGATTAACTTTCAAAGAAAAATAAGATAATTTTTTACCAACAAAAAAATCGATTTTTTAACCAAATACATGAATTTTCATTGGAATAGTTAAATTTTCAATTAAAAAGACAAATTTTTATCCAAATTGTGGAATTCCGAACTTGAAAATTTTAATTTTCAACTCAGAATGGAACAGTTAAATTTTCGTTTAAAGAAATTAATTTTCAAACAAACTGGTGAATTTTCAAATAAAATGATGAATCTTCAACTGAAATGATGAATCTTTAACTGGAATAGTTTAATTTTATGCCAAAAAGATGAATTGTCAACCATAAAGTTTAATTGTCTACAAAAATAGATGAATTTTCCACAAAGTACATACATTTTCAAACAAATAGTTTAATTATTAAATGAAAAATATCAATTTTCAACCAAATAGTTGAATTTTCATCAA
This sequence comes from Andricus curvator, assembly GCA_932195095.1. Taxonomy (NCBI): domain Eukaryota; kingdom Metazoa; phylum Arthropoda; class Insecta; order Hymenoptera; family Cynipidae; genus Andricus; species Andricus curvator. The sequence goes on along the minus strand of CAKNYM010053167.1, from coordinate 306,908 downwards.
AAAAAGATAAATTAATTTTTAACAAAAGTTTAACTTTTAACCCAGTAGTTGAATTTCAAACTAAAAAACGATGAATTCGCAACGAACAATGTAAAAAAAATTTCTATTATAATTCAGAAATATTTCTGCTTTGAAATTCTACTTCTACTCTGAAAACTGCTTGAAGTACTTTTATTACCTAAAATTTAGAAAAGGGAACTTTCAAATTGTGACGAATTCTGACTTGAAAGAGGGATTTTTAAAAATTCCTTTTTTCTCAATCCGAATTATAATTCCTTTAAAAAATTCCCATTCCATGTAAAACATTCCCTGTTCCAAGTGAAATTATATTTCTTGAATTTTGCTATGATCAGAAGTGAATTCCCGGTTTTTAAATTAAATTCCCGGTCATTTCCCGGTTTTTCCCCGGTCAATAAAATTCCAGGTCATTTCCCGGTCAAGTCGCCACCCTGAAGAATTTTGGTAATCTTCCAATGATTGTAAAAGTAAAAATAACAATCTGTAATAAAAACTGTAAAACACGTGTCCTTTAATTTTCACTACAGAATGGCATATCCAAATTAAAAATCATTTTGACACCATGGCCTAGACATTTTTTGAAATTTTGCCTGATTTGAAACGGAATTGGTCAAAAGTGTCTCATACTAACAACACAATGTGATAAAATTGCAATAATAATCTTGCAAAACTATTTCGATAACGTTCATACCATTTAACATAAAATATTAATTTTTAAACACTGGTTATAGACAACTGGATTTTTAATTAAAAAATGAAAATAATTTCTCTCTACTTAATGTACATCAACATATAGAAAAAACCTATATTTGAAAGGTGGCATTCTAGAAAAAAATGAAATAAAACGATAAAACAGGAGAGACAAAAGACGTTCTCAAAAATCGATTTTTTTTCAATTAGAAAATGCTTTCTAGATAAATCGGTGCTGAATCAATTTTTTTTTAATTCAGAATTTTCATTTAAATTCAGTTAGGCCCTTATGCAGGATGGCCGTTTTAATCGAGAAAAAAATTCCCGGTTATTTACCGGCTTTTTCCCGGTTCGCAAAAATTGATTATGGACATTAAAATTTACAAAATTCAAACTCTTAAAACTGAAAATTTTTTTCATTTGAAGTGATCAAACTGCAATGCAAATTAAAGCACTTGAAGTTATTAAAATTCAAGCTAAAAAATTTTTTTATTTAAACGTTCAATAATTTACAGATATAAACTGGAAGATTTCAACACCTTTTAATTGAACAATTTTAAATTAATTGCCGTTAAACTGGAAAACTGAAATCCATGCTACAATTTTCAATGCTCGAAATTGAAGAATGGATGAATAAATAAATTTGTAGATGTTACAAATTATACCATTCTAAGCAATTTCAAGTTACAAACATTAAAAATTTAAGGATTTTAAATTTGGTTTAAAACTGAAAACTTTTTAAATTAGAAGTTAAATCTTTGTAATTTTAAGTCGTTTCAAAATACTAATTATTAAATTATTATTTATACATTAAAATTCAACTCGGTCACTTACGAATTAAAAATGTTTTAAACAGAACAATTAACATTGAAATGTTGAAAGTTTACATTTAGCACTTTGAAATTTTAACGATTCAAATAAAAAATTTAACGTTTCAAAGTTTTTAATATTTTATAAATACCCATTCTAAATGAACTATCGAATATTGTTAAATATTAAAGAATCGTTCTTTTTTTAATTAAAAACTTTTCAAATTAAATGAGTTACAAATGGAATATTTTAGACTGAAACAATAATATCATTATTATTAACGAAATAAAATAGTTCAACAAAATGAAAATTTGAAATTACCGAAAAGAATAAAACTACCGAAAATGTTTAGAAACGAAATTGAAACATTCTGAAAGTAAAAATTAACGAACCAGACAAACTTGGGAATTTAAAATTCCCGGAATTATAAAATCAAAGAAATATTTAGAAACGCGAAATTTAAAATTCCCGAAAATTCTTTAATCCATCTTTAAATTGTAATATTAGGAATTTAAAATTTCTGTAATTTAATAAATTCGACAATTTACTAATATCGGGATTTTAAAAATTCGGGTTGAAAAATTTCGGTAATTATACATTTTCCGGAATTTAATAATTTTGATCATTTAAAATTTTCGAAGTTTTCTAGTTTCGTTAACTTTCAATTTCGGAATATTTAAATTTTTTTAATGAACATTATCAACAGTTTTATTTATTTTATTCCTTTGGTAATTTGAAATTTGCTTTTTTTAATTTTTCTATTTTGGTAATTATATTTTCGGTATTATTCAACATTCGGGATTTTGCTTTTTTGATGAAATCATTCCATCCCATCTAATAATTTGTAATTATTTACAATTTCAAAATAGTTTATAAAGTTTCAATCGGACGTTCACATTTATTCAATTAATAAATAAATATATAATAAATCAATTATTGTTCAATTTGAAATACTCGAAATACATTTCAATTTAAAAATTTTTTAATTAATTTATAATTACAGATAATTAACTTAAAACATTTTTTTATCATTTTCAATTTAGAACGGTTTTTATTTTTAATTGTTTAAGTCTTCCTAACTGCATTTTATGATTTCACAATTAAAAACTTAACAAATTTTTCTAAAATTAACAGTCAAAAATTTCTAAATATTAAAAAAATCATTCCTTTTTAATTAAAATTTTTTTAATTGAATTGGTTAAAATGAAATATTTTAGACTGAAACAATATTTGAATAAGATTTGAAATAATTGAATAAAAGCGCTTGATTATGAATCTATTTTTAATTGAAAAAGTTAAATTTTTAACGTTAAAATTAATGTAAATTGTTTAATTTTGAACAAATTTAGAATTGTCTTGTAAAATCAATTATCGTATTATTAATATCTACTGTTGATCAACTTAAAATATTTTTTTATCTAAAATTTTCAATTTTTTTCTTGAATTTTCAACAGCTAAAAATTAAAGAAAATTGAAAATTGAGTTTTGAACAATTAAAAATTGAAGAAAACTAAAAGTCGAATTTTCAACTGTTAAGAATTCAATTCAATTTTTTATTTTTGAACAGTTGAAAGTTCAACTTTAATTTTTAACTGTTGAAAATTCAATTTTCAACAGTTGAAAATTCAAGAAAGAAGCGAATTTTTTTATTAAAAGCAAGTGTTAAATATGTTCTATTAACATAATTTTACATGAGATTTCAATAAATAAACATTTCAATCCATACATTTTTTAATGGATTGGAATGTTTATTAAATTCTCATTTAACTTATGTAAATATACCATTTCTAAGCTTATCTGGAGTACAAAAATCGCTTTTTTTAAATTTTCGACCATTAAATTTGAAGAAAATTGAAAATTGAGTTTACAACAATTTAAAATTGAAGAAATTTGAAAGTCGAATTTCCGACTTTTAAAAATTTAATTTAATTTTTAATTTTTCAACAGTTGAAAATTCATCTTCAATTCAATTTCGAACTGTTTAATTATATTTTCATTCAATTCAAGAAAAAAACGAAATTTGTTAAAAATACATACAATATTTTTTCATTAGATTTCAATAAATAAACATGACAATCCATTAATTTTTTTATAGATCAAAATGTTTATTAAATTTTCATGTAAAATGAATTAAATACAACATTTTTAAAATTATCTTAAATACAAAATTAGTTTTTTTCTTGAATGTTCAACAATTGAAAATTGAAGAAATTTAAAGTCGAATTTTCAACTGTTAAAAATTCAATTCAATTTTTAACTTTTCAACAGTTGAAAATTAAAAAAAAAAACTAATTTTATATTAAAAACAAGTGTTAAAAATGATATATTTACATAATTTTACATTAGATTTCAATAAATGAACATTGCAATCCATAATTTTTTTTTAAGTCGACTTTTTAAGAAAAAATTGTTTTGAATTTAAATTTTTATTGAATTTATATAAAATTTTTAAGCTTATCTTTAATAAAAAATTCCCTTTTTTCTTGAATTTTCAACAGTTAAAAATTGAAGACAATTGAAAACTGAATTTTCAACAATTGAAAATTGAAGAAAATTGAAAGTCGAATTTTCAACTGTTAAAAATTCAATTTTTAATTTTTCAATTGCTGAAAACTCAACATCAATTCAATTTTGAACTGTTGAAAATTTAACATTCTTCCATTTTCAACAGGTGAAAGTTCAAGGAAAAAGCGATTTTTCTATTAAAAATAAGTGTTAAAAATGTTATATTTACATAGTTTTACATGATATTTCAATAAATATTCCAATGCATAATTGTTTTTTTCAAGTCGATTTTGTCGTAAACTCTGACCATCTCCTTGTTAGTCTTCAAAACTCAATTTTCAAATTTTTTAAATTGAAAATCCACGTTTGAAAATGAAAACCCAAAATGGAAAATTGTTCAAGTAAAATATTTTAGAATTACGCATTGTAAACTAAATGACATGAATGAAAAACTTAACAATAAATTATATCATGTGTTATTATAGATTTTTCATCTAAAAATTTCTACAATTCCCGGTCAAAAAATAAATAACTGTCATTTCCCGATCTGGAAAAATTCCCGATCCAGCGGTTCCCCTGAATTTATGATATTTCACGTAACTGGATCAATTTATCTTTAAGAAATTTTGAAAATTCCTAGTCAAAAAATAAATTCACTGTCATTTCCCGGTTTTTTCCGTTTCTAAAAAATTCCCGGTCATTTCCCCGTTTCCCGATCCAGCAGTCACCCAGAATTTGTGACATTTCAAGTTATTAGATAGATTTATCTCTTAGAAATTTGAAAAATTCTCGGTCAAAAAATAAATTCACTGTCATTTCCCGGTTGTTTCCAGTCTTATCAAATTCCTGGTTATTTCTCGATCATTTGCCGGTTTCCCGGTCCGGCGGCCACCCTGCTTACGACATATTTGCAATCAAAAATTAAAAACTCAGATTAAAAAAAAAATCCTTTCGTCAGGATCTCAGGATTTGTTGAGCCAATAAACTGATTTTCAAAAATTTGTGGGTTAGCCCCTTATGACATGCCACCCTTCATTTGCTGAGTACCAATATCAAAATTGGAAGTAATAATAAATTCAGACATTCATCGCATAACAATACATACAATTTTTGTACATTCTATACGCGCATGCTTTGTACCCAAATTCAGTGTACAAAATTCACTCTGTAAGTTTCCACCTCCATGGGCTTGACACTGATTTCCTGAAGGCCGTTTCTCAGGTATCTCTCGGCTTTTGTCCCCGTTAAGGAGGTTTTGGTAATGTTAAGGTTTCGCAATCTAGAGAAGGAAAGCCCCTGAGCAAGTCGATCGCTGAGAGGACAATGCTTCAAAATTACATCTGTACCAACAGAACAGCTGTAGCCTTGTCTGTGAAGAACTAAAAGGGCACTATTTACAGGAAACTGTGGCAGCTTTGAATCGTGATTAGTCCTTAAATTCATCAGATGAACATCACATGGAAAACTTTGACTGATTAGTCTTGTTTCCGGTACTAATTTCACATGATTTTCCGCCGCACTGTCTACCACAAATATGTTGACGGGATAATTGATAGAGTTGCTTAAATAATTGGCAAACAAGGACGGTCTTGAATACTTGTCTACTTCTCCACCACTATTAATATCTTCTAAAAGCAACCAATGCTTCATAACTGTCCTTTGATTGTCTAACAAGCCCTCACCCATGCCTCTGGAATCATCGTAGAGAGTTCGTCTCTCTAACATCACTTCCAACCAACCTGGTTGATAGCTTGCTGCTCCTTGGGCGTGATTAACGAGTAAAGTCAACCTTTTAGAAGTATCCTCGATGTATGCCATAGTCGTGATAGGAAAGTAGTTACCCTCTATACCAATCCTTTCAATTTTAGTTCTCTTTAGCATCTGATGTCCGTTCAGATCCGTGTAAAACTCTGGAGGATCCCCATTGAGGATGTCCGTCTGCAGCCGCATAAACATTTCCGTCTCACGATTTTTCGGAGGTGCTTCAAAGTCTATTATGTTTCGAATATGGATGGCTTCCGAGAGATAACTAGCACCACCTTCTTGGTGATAAATAGACACCTGATGGGTCAGTAATCTCCCATACTCAACTGTCAATCGTGAGCTCAAATTGCCGGAAACAATATAGATCTTCTGATGAGGAGTATATTCTTCCAGGATGTCTTTATCAGTGTCCCTGAGATTTGGATCTGGCATGAAGAGATAAGCCCCGCTGTGAAACTGTGCTGATGGATATGCAGCAAACTGTATATTGCACTGCATGATCTTATTGGTAGCTTTTCTCGTGACCTGCTTCAGAAAACCGGTTTGCCCATCGAAGAGAAGCTTTAGTTTATGATTTTCCAGTTGAACGTCGCCAACTTGCATTGGTTTTATTGGAAAAACGATATCTTTACTGCATCTATTGCAGTATACAGTCGAGATTGCTTCAGTAGGAGTCCGTTCAATCTGCTGGATATAGTATGTAGCTAAAGAGAGAGGTTTTAAATCCGCTATGAACAATAGTATATACATGTCATGAGTTATGCTCGTGGCATTCATCACTGGAGCTATCTGATAAGGAATCGGATTTTTGTGAGGATCCAGGACTCTTATTTTATATGAGGTAACTTTGACACTAACAACTTCATGTCTAGGCTGTGCCAACGAATTGAACAGAATAATCTTCCTATTTTCATCAACACTAATGCTAATTGGAATTTTCTTTGGAAGCTTTTCGTAGCTGTCTCTGTCAGATTCAGATAAGACGTAAGCTAAATTCGATTTCGCTGCAGCAGTGCCATTTGGTGACGCTAGGGACTGAATAGCGAAACCCTGCAGGCTCGTCATGTCGGTAATTGATTCAAAAAGTTTCAATGCATAGTCCCGCATGACAAAGGATTTCGAAGTTCCCGTAATAGCATCATGATGCTGGAAAAGTCCTAAATTACGTCTGGCTTTAACCAGCTTTTCGAAATAAGTTTCGTATAATTTAATATCCTGCCCACCAGACTGCTTCGCTAAGTTTAAAGCTAATGTGTAGAGAATCTCCGCGGATCTCAAGTTGCCTTCGAGTTCTCGATCCAGAATTTTCATGTACGGCCTAGTTGTGAAGTAACCACTCCAGTAGGCAGGTCGTCCTTCACTGAAAATGTCTGAGTAAACAAAAAAGTCCCCTTTCAAGCTAGGAAAACGTTCCGTTCGTTTCTTGATCTCTTGAAAGTAGTCTTTTGGAGTGCCGAATACTACTTCTGTATTATACTCATTTTTCCTAGTGTTAATGTAATCAATAAGCAACTTGTAGTTGGAGTATTGTTGGTCCCATTCAATCGGATGATCATATCTGCAAAAAACAGTTGCATTACTAGCATTATTATGTGTGCGCTAAAACGCGCAGGGAACATTGCATTGCCAATTGATAACACACTCAACTCCCGATATAAGAACACCCGGTTTACGATAATCCTAGAATTGATGTCCTCGGCAGTTTCGGGATGAGGGGAGCCGAGGGACCGCGAGAGAGGCGGTGCTCAGCCAAGCGTGACAAACAGCATGAGGGCTCCACTCTCAGCGCATTAGTTGCATCAGGTTGCGTCATACGTCCAAATCCAACAGAAATGGTTCGTACGGCCCTGCCTGTTTACGTTTGGATTCCCCCGATTTAGGATCAAGGCCACTGCAAGCCATGCCCGAAAACGTTCTTATATCGGGAGTTGAGTGTATAGTAATATAAAACAAGATTATAATGCAGGGTGTTATTTAATTATATGTTAAAATTTTCGCGAGTTTATTATAAATCATGTTTTTTCAGTCTTTGTAAATATCTGAATATGTAGAAATAACTGTTTTTCATTTGTGAAAGTAACTAAGGAGATAAGAAAAGAAATAAGGAGATTTTTCACGAAAATAGGGAAATATTTTCTTTTAAGTGAAATTAATGTGGGTACTATATTGAATTCCATTTGAAACGCTTCAAATTCCTAACTTTTCAAGTAAAAGTATTGCATATTCAACAAGATAGATGAATTTTTAAACAAATAGTTGAATTTTCAAAAAAAAAGATGTATTTTCTACCAAAATCGAAGAATTTTCAATCAAAAAATTCAATTTTTAACTGTAAAATATCAATTTTCAACCAAATAGTTAAATTTTCAACCCAAGTGATAAATTTTTAAATAAAATAATGAATCTTTCTGTGTAATAGTCGAATTTAAACCAAGAAGATTAATTTTCGTCCAAAAAGACGCGTCAAAAGAAATGAATTTTCAACCAAACATGGAATAGTTCAATTTCTAGTTTAAAAAATTAGTTTTCAACCAAAGAGATGAATTTTAAACTACAAAATTATAGAATATTCTACTGGATTAGTTAAATTTTAAATTGAAAAAAATTAATTTTCAAGCCAAAAGGTGAATTTTAAATAATAATGAATCTTTGACTGTAATAATTGAATTTTCAACCAAAAAACGAATTTTTAACCAAAGTAAAAAGTAACTGAATTTCAAACCAAAATGATGAATTTTCAACTAAAATTATGAATCTTTAACTGGAATAGTTAAATTTTCAATCAAGAAGATTAATTTTCGCCCAAAAAGACGAATTTTCAACCAAATAGTTGAATTTTTAACTAAAAAAGATGTATTTTCGACCAAATTCTTGAATTTTCAAATAAAAAGGATACAGTTTCAACCAAAAATGAAATAGTTCAATTTTCAGTGAAAAAAAAATTAATTTTCAACCAAAAAAAATGTTCCAACAAAATAATTAAATTTCTAATCAAAGTGATGAATTTTCAACTAAAATTATGAATCTTTAACTGGAACAATTGAATTTTAAACCAAAAAGTTTATTTTCAACTAAAATGATGGAACTTTAACTGGAAAAATTGAATTTTCAGGCAAGAAGATCTAAGAAAAAATATAATACAAGAATATAATAATGAATATAATGAAAGAAGAAATAATTTTCAAACCAAAAGATGAATTTTCAAATGAAATGATGAATTTTTAACTGTAATAGTTGAATTTTTTACAGAAGAGTTTAACTTTTGAACGAGTAGCTGAATTTTTAACCAAAAAGATGTATTTTCAACTAAAATGATGAATTTTCAACCAAGAAGATTGATTTACTCTCGAAAAAGACGAATTTTCAACCAAATATTTGAATTTGCAACTAAAAAATATAAATTTTCAACCAAAAATGCAATAATTGAAATTTCAACTAAAAAAATTAATTTTCAACAACAAAAAAACACAATATTTCCACAAAATAGTTCAATTTTCAACTAAAGTGATACATTTTCAACCAAAGTGATACATTTTCAACCAAAGTGATAATTTTTCAATTAAAATGATGAATCTTCAACTGAAAGTTAAATTTTTAAATAAAAAGATGAATTTTCAACCAAAAAGTTGAATTTTCAGCCAAGAAGATTAATTTTGTAAGAAAAAATACTAATTTTCAACAAAATACTTAAATTTTCAAACAGAATTATGACTTTTTAAATAAAATGACCAATCTTCAACTGGAATAGTTGAATTTTAAACCAGAAAGATTCATTTTCAACCAAAAAGATTAATTTTCTACCGAATAGTCGAATTTTCAACTAAAAAAATGATTTTTCAAACAAAAATTGAATAGTTAAATTTTTAGTAAGAAAAATTAATGTTCAACCGAAGAGATGAATTTTTGAAAAAAATTATAGAATATTCAATTGGAATAGTTACATTTTCAGATGAAAAATAAATAATTTTCAACGAAACAAAAAACAAATTTTCAACAAAATAGTTAAAGTTTCAATTGGAGTAGTTGGATTTTCAGTAAAAAAAAGTTTAACTTTCAATCAAGTAATTAAATTTTCATTCAACAAAAACAGACGACTTTACAACATGAGTTGAATTTCTAAGCAAGAAGATTAATTTTTTACCAAAAAGAACGAATCTTCAAGAAAATACATGAATTTTCAAACAGATACTTGAATTTTCAACTAAAAAAGATAAATTGTCAACCAAAAATAGAGAAGTTAAATTTTTAGTTGAAAAAAATAATGTTCAATCAGAGAGATGAATTTTTAACTAAAATGACGCAATATTCAATTGGAATAGTTACATTTTTAGTTTACAACAATAATTTGCAACCAAACAAAGAACAAATATTTAACAAAATAGTTAAAGTTTCAACTGGAATAGTTGAATTTTCAGTAAAAAAAATTTATTTTCAGCCAAAGAAAAAACTAGTTTTCAACAAATTAGCTCCTGTTTCAACCAAAGAGCAGAATTTTCAATTAAAATGATGAATCTTTAACAAAAATAATTATTAAATAAAAATAGTTTTTCTATAATTCGCGAAAAAGTGCCAGTTTTTCCACCTGTTTTTGGTGTAAAAAGTTACCGATTTTTGCTCGATGACGTGGCGCATGCGCAGTGCCGACCTTTCCGGGCAACAGTGACAAAAGTGGACAGATGCAGTGGAAAAAGTAAATGGACAGTGATAAAAGTGAGGCACAGTGGAAAAAGTAAATGTTATTTCGGGTGGGTTCGTGCTGCCTCGGGTGGACTCGTGCATCGTGCGCAGCCAACTTCAGTCTATTTTCCGACTGTCGTCCCTAACCTAAAAGCAATTTCCTGAAAAGTCTCGAGTTGTGTATTTTGTATGTACTTTTGTCACTTGGCAAAAGCAAAAAAACACCGTCAGTTTCTCCGAAAATACTGTGCTTCGTTTTTTTCACGAAAAATCGAAAGTTTTGAAGCCCTCAACTTTATGGGCCAACTATTCAATTGTAAGAACCAGCTTATTATTCCTGCCATATTATTGCCATGGTTTTGATAATTGCCATTGTCATTGTTGCGTCAATCGACAAAAAATCGCCTTCTTTTTACACAAAAAACAGGTAGACAAAAACTAGCACTTTTTAACAAATTATAGAAAAAGTATCGTGTCCCACACATTGAAAAAGCGACGATTTAAAACTCGTGTGATAGCCACCCTCGCTCCGCTCGGGTAGCTAAGTTCACACTCGTTTTAAATCTCTCGCTTTTTCAACTTGTAGCACAATATACTATTAACTTTCAAAGTGAAAATTTAAATTTTATTAAAGAAACGTTACAATTCAATGATTATCCTCTGCCACGTATTGGGAATGTTATAAAAGAAAGAGCCCATGCAATTCATAACTGTTCTAATAACACCAAGAAACAAAAGTGGTTGGATGATCACAATATAATTGATAAAGCTTTAACTCACCCATATATTCAAAGATTATCTGAAAGAATTAGAGGTTCTTTTAAGAAGTTTGATATCAATGATAAGTTCAGAAGTATTCATATAAATTAGAAAAAAATGTTGAGCAATAGAAAAGATAAGGATGCTTAAGTTGCAACAAAGTTTATTAGCGAAACCTGCAGGAGATTAAAGACACGCATAGCTGAGCACAAAAGAGATTGTGTAATTGGAAATAATAAAATTGGTCTTTTGTTATATGCATGGAAGTGTAGCCATTTCTTCGATTTTGTTTATAACAATGTTAAAAAACTATCGAGAGAGAATATCACTTAAGAACTAAATTTTTTGAATAAATTTTTATTTAAAAAAAAAGGTGATGATATTTGTGTTAACTTTCAATATTGAAAGAT
>CAKNYM010053167.1:284560-295175 GCA_932195095.1 Andricus curvator | reverse complement strand
TATTAACTTTCAATCAATTAATTAAATTTTCATTCAAAAAAAAAAATAAATTCTGAACAAAAAATGTAGTAGTTGATATTTTACCCAAAAATTTTTTATTTTTTAATCATAAACATTTGAATTCAACCAAAAAAGAAGACTTTACAACATGAAATTAATTTTTAAGGAAGAAGATTAACGTTTTACCAAAAAGAACAAATTTTCAAGAAAGTAAATGAATTTCAAGCAGATACTTGAATTTTCAAATAAAAACGATCGATTTTCAATCTAAAATAGAATAGTTAATTTTTCAACTAAAGAAATTAATTTTTAAATAAAATTATGAACATTGAACAAAAAAAAAATTAACCCAGTTTTTTTTAAGTTTTCAGGGTAGGATAGACACCCTGCGAAGGACACTTCTCATAAAAATAATTTTCGACGAAAATTAAGAGAATTAATCAGTAAACAGTATGAAGCCAAGAGAGTGCCGAATAGAATGAACAAGTGAATGACGAGTGAAAGCAATTTAATTCCATATAAAAAACACATATTTAAATTTTTAATTTAAAAATAACAAGTGGTAAAGAAGCTGATTATAAAACTCGTTTTCAATATTGCTAAGCATAAAAAAATATAACGGAACTTTTACATTAAAACCCAGTCATGTTTTCCATTATTCAGCTCGTACTGGTATACATCTGGTACTTATTTCCCATATATTAGCTGACAATACCATTCATTGTAAAAAGGCTGACTATAAAATTCGTTTTTAATATTGCTACTCATAAAAAATATTACAGAACTTGTACTTTAAAGCCCAGTCACTTTTTGCTTTCATTCAGCTCGTACTGGTATTTCCTATATCAACTGCCAATACCATTCATTGTAAAGGGGCTGATTATAAAACTCGTTTTTGATATTGCTACTCATAAAAAAATACTACAGAACTTTTACATTAAAACCCAGTCACTTTTTCTCATTATTCAGCTCATACTGGTATCCGCCTCGTACTGGGTTTCCCTATATTAGCTGACAATGCCATTCATGGTGAAAAGGCTGACTATAAAACTCGTTTTTAATATTGCTACTCATAAAAAATATTACAGAATTTGTACTTTAAAGCCCAGTCACTTTTTCATATTATTTAGCTCGTACTGTAATTCCCTATATCAACTGACAATACCATTCATTGTAAAAAGGTTTATTATAAAACTCGTTTTTAATATTGCTACTCATAAAAAAATACTACCGAACTTTTGCTTTAAAGACCAGTCACTTTGTCCTATTATTCAGCTCGTACTGATATTTCCTATACCAACTGACAATACCATTAAGTGTGAAAAGGCTGATTCAGGGTGGCGATTCGGCGGACGATTTCAAATTCCTGGTCATTTCCCGGTTTTCCCCGGTCAAGTTTTTCAATTTTCCCGGTCAACTCAAAGTAACATATTTATATTTGCCGCAAAACGCAAAAATTTATTTTAATTAATGACGTTCGTTCTAAACATCTTTGATCACAACAGAGCAAAACGTTGCAAAATAAATGAATTTTGAAAAAAATACTTAAATTTTCAACTAAAATGATGAATATTTAACTGGATCACTGGAATTTTCAACCAAAAAGACGAATTTTTAAAGAAGATTACATTTTAAATAAAAAGATTAATTTTCTACCCAAAAATACAATTTTTCAACCAAATATTTTTATTTTTCAAAGAAAGGTTTGAAGTTTTAATAAAAGAAGACAAATTTTCAACCAAATAGTTAACTTTTGAACTGAAAAAATAATAATTTTCAATCAAAAATGGAATAGTAACATTTTTAGTTTAAAAAATTATTTTTAAACCAAACATAAGAGTTTTCAACCAGAACAATGAATCTTTAACTGAAATAGTTAAATTTTCAAACCAACAAATTAACTAATTACCGATACCTTTAATAATTAAATTTCAAGTTAAAAAAATTAATGTTTAACCAAACAGATGAATTTTCAACGACTATGGAATTTTCGATTGGAATAAGTTACATTTTCAGTTTAAAAAATTACTTTCAACAAAAAAACTAACTTTTAACAACAACAAAAACTAACTTTCAAAATAATAGTTACATTTTCAAACAAAGTGATGAATTTTCAAATAAAATTGTAAATATTTAACTGCAATAGTTGAATTTCAAACGAGAAAGATGAATTTCTAACTGAAATGATGAATCTTTAACTAGAATAATTGAATTTTTGACCAAAAAGATTAATTTTCAACCAAGAAGATTAATTCCTACCAAAAAAGACGAATTTTCAACAAAGAAAGATAATTTTTCAACCAAAAATAGAATAATTAAATTTTTAGTCAAAAATGAATGTTCAACCAAAGACATGAATTTTGAACTAAAATTATGAAATATTCAACTGGAATAATAGTTACATTTTCAGTTTAATAAAAATAATAATTTTCAACCAAAAAACATCCAAAGAAATAACAAATTTTCAATTAAACAGCTCATTTTTCAACCACATAAATGAATTTTTAATTAAAACGATGGATCTTTAACTAAAAAAAAAAATTAATTTTTAACAAAAGAGTTTAACTTTCAACCAAATAATTTTATTCCCAGCCTAAAAGATGAATTTTCAACTAAAATGATAAATATTTGACTGGAATACTTGAATTTTTAACTGAACAGAAGAATTTTTAAACAAGAAGATTAACCTTCAAAGAAAAATAAGATGATTTTCTACCAAAAAATTTTCAATTAAAAAAGACAAATTTTTATCCAAATTGTGGAATTCCGAACTTGAAAATAATAATTTTCAACTCACAATGGAACAGTTAAATTTTCATTTAAAGAAATTAATTTTTAACCAAACTGATGAATTGTCAACTAAAATTATGAATCTTCAACTAAAATGATGAATCTTCGACTGGAATAGTTGAATTTTATGCCGAATAGATGAATTGTCAACCATAAAGATTAATTGTCTACAAAAAAAGATGAATTTACCACAAAGTACATACATTTTCAAACAAATAGTTTAATTTTTAAATGCAAAATATAAATTTTCAACCAAATAGTTGAATTTTCATCAAAAAGAAAATAAATTGATTTTCAAGAAAGTAGTTACATTTTCAACCAGAGATGAATTTTAAATTAAAATGATGAATCTTCAACCAAACAAATTAATTTTTAACAAAAGTTTAACTTTTAACCCAGTAGTTGAATTTTTAACTAAAAAACGATGAATTCGCAACGAACAATGTGACAAAAATGTCTATTATAATTCAGAAATATTTCTTCTTTGAAATACTACTTCTACTCTGAAAACTGCTGGAAGTACTTTTATTACCTAAAATTTAGAAGAGGGAACTCTCAAATTGTGACGAATTCTGACTTGGGAGAGGGATTTTTGAAAATTCCTTTCTTCTAAATCCGAATTTTAATTCCTTTAAAAAATTCCCATTCCATGTAAAAAATTCCCTGTTCCAAGTGAAATTATATTTCTTGAATTTTTCTATAATCAGAAGTAAATTCCCGGTTTTTAAATTAAATTCCCGGTCATTTCCCGGGTTTTTCCCGGTCAATAAAATTCCAGATCATTTCCCGGTCTTTCCCGGTCAAGTCGCCACCCTGCTGATTATAAAACTAGTTTTTAATATTGCTACTCATAAAAAATAATACAGAACTTGTGCTTTAAAGCCCAGTCACTTTTTCATATTATTCAGCTCGTACTGGTATTCCCTATGTCAACTGACAATACAATTCATTGTAAAAAGGTTTATTACAAAATTCGTTTTCAATATTGCTACTCATAAAAGATACTACAGAACTGTTACTTAAAAACCTAGTCACTTTTTCCCATTATTCAGCTCGTACTGGTGTTCACCTCGTACTGGTTTCCCCATACATATTATTAAATAACAATGCAATGTTTCCCCGGTAAATTGGTATTTATTAATATTTGAAAATGTTCAATAAAAATGTATTTCTAGAATTACTAACCTGAAGTCATCTCCCAAAGGCATTAGTACTACATTGTGAGGAAATAAAGATCCCGTTTTGGAATATTGTTCCAGTAACATCTCAGCCATTGCTTTCACGTTAGCAGGTGTGATTTTAACTGCTCTGACAGAATATTCTGTATACTCGCCATGAATTTTACGAAAATCAAAATTCAGGCATACATGAGGATGAGGGCCACAAGAGTGTTTAATATTGTATATATCAAACGGCTGATTGTGTGTCAAAATATCAGCTGACCCCTCCTGGTCCCAGGGTTGTCGCCAAATAAAATCACCGTATTGTTTTTTCGCAAACCATTGCTTCCAGGCGTAATGAATCCTTTGTATTATTGTTGCCGTCACGCCAGATGATTTGAGTAAGTACGGAACGGTACCTCCATGGCCAAAGGGATCAACAGCCCATCCCGATTCTGGTGTTACATCCAAGTTCGTTTTCAGCCATTGGTGACCTGAAAAATCTCTTTTTATTAAAATAATATAACAGGGATCACTAGGGTGGTCCAAACTTATACCTGTAAAAATTCGACTTTCGATTTTTGGCAATCCACCCCGCCCCCCCAATTTGATAGTTTTAATTCCCTTTTTTTAAAATCGGTCAACATTAACCCCGGGGGCCATTGAAATTAACACGGAGTTTTAAATGGGAAAAGCTCAGTTTTCGAGAAAAAAGAAGTACTTGCTATTAACTTTTTGTAAACTAAAGTTTGGCCCGGGAAATGCCCGAAAAAATGCCAAATACTAGTTTCATGTAAAATTCATGCTTAAGTCGGTATTTTTTATAACTTTTTCAACATGAATTATTTTTATTCGCAAGGCGAAAAGTTTCGAAGTATTTTATACAGGGTGTCCAGCGATTCTTAGAAAGAAAATTCAAGGTCTTTTCCAGGTTTTCCAGGTTAAGAAATCAAGTTTTTCCGGGTCTACTTTTTTTACATCAAATAATGAAATAACCGTTTTTTATACATGCAAAAAATGAGCCATTTCATTTTTTATTGGCCAACAGTTTCCAAAATCTGTTGAAGTATTTAAAATCTTTGTGAAATATTTAAAAATCCTTTGGAATGTTAAAAAATCGTTGTGAAATGTTTGAAATTTTATGAAATTTGGTGTCTTTTGATGAAATTCATTAAATCTTTTTAAATCCTCATGAATTCTTTAGAATATTTGTGAAATCTTTTTTATTCGTTTGAAATCATTTAAATATTTTAAAATCTTTGTGAAATCTTCTAAAAAATTTGGAAATAGTTTACAATCGTTTTAATGTTTTGTATCCATTTAAAATCATTGAAATATTTAAAATCTTTGTGAAATCTTTTGAAATTTTCAGAAAAATTTCGAAAACGTTTAATATCTTGAAATGTTTTGAAATCTTCTGAAATCCTAATTAATTCTTTGAAATATTTGTGAATTCTTTGGAAATCTTCTAAAAAAATTTGAAATCTGGTGTACTGTACCCTTTTTGAAATCTTCGAAATTCTTGTTTCTTTTTTAAATCTTTAATACATTTTTTATGAAATCTTTGAAACATTTGTGAAATCTTTCTGAAATCTTTATATTCATTTAAAATCATTTGAAATATTTAAAATCTTTTGAAATCTTCTAAAAAATGTTGAAATCGTTTAAAATCTTCGAAAAGTTTTGAAATCTTTTGAAATCCTTATTAATTATTTGAGATATTTGTGAAATCTTTTTAAATCTTCTAAAAAAATTTGCAATCGTTCAAAACCTTTCAAAATTTGTTTACCTCTTTGAAATTTGGTTTACCGTACCTTTTTTGAAACCTTTGAAATTCTTGTATTCTTTTTTAATCTTTTATAAATTTTGTATAAAATCTTTGAAATAGTTGTGAAATCTTTTGTATTCGTTTGAAATCATTGAAATATTTAAAATCCTTGTGAAATATTTTTAAATCATCTGAAAAATTTTGAAATCCTTTAAAAGCTTTGAAATATTTTCTAATCTTTGAAATCCAGTGTACTGTTTCCTTTCCTACTGTACCCTTTCGAAATCTTTGAAATACTCGAAATCTGTTGAAATCCTCATGAATTCTTTGTAAAATTTTTCTGAAGTCTTTCTTATTCGTTTGAAATCATTGAAATATTTGAAATCTTTGTGAAATCTTTTGCAATCTTCAAAAAAAAATTGTAAACGTTTGAAATCTTTGAAATTCTTGTTTTGTTCAAAATCTTTATTAAATTTTTGAAATATTTGTGAAATCTTTTGTATTAATTTGAAATCATTAAAATATTTGAAAACTTTGTGAAATCTTCTAAAAAAATTTGAACTCGTTTCAAATCTTTGAAATGTTTGGAAATATTTGTGAAATCTTTCCTAAAATTTTTGTTTGTGAAACCTTTCGTATTCGTTGAAATCATTGAATTATTTCAAATCATATGGCCATGGCTCATTCTAATTCTGAAACTGAATTAACATCGAAATTTTCAACTAATAATTTTTATAATTTGTAAATTGAATATCACAAGAAAATGTATACATAAACATTCTGTGTTAGCGCAGAAGAAATAAAAAACTTATAGAATTATCCACAATATTAAAGTCAGTTAATTGTAATCTATAAAATAATTGGCACCAGTCTAGAAAAAGTGCCTTGAAATCTATTAATTCTGTAATGAACAAAAAATAAATTATATCTTGATAAATAAAAAACTTTTCAGTAGCAATATCTCTTCTAAACGAGATTTGTCTTTCATAATAGACTAAAAGATTTTAATTACTCTTCACATTTCAATAAAATAATTATTTAAAAAAAATTAATTCAAGGTTCTCGTAAAAAATTCAAGGAGGTTCCCAGGTTTTCAAGGTTTAAAAAAAAATCAAGGAGAATTCCAGGTTTTCAAGGTCGCTGGACACCCTGTTTATAACTAATTTTCAATTGTTTCAATAATTATTATTTGTTTGAACAATTTTGTTTCGCCTTTAAATCGTAAAAGTTATTATTTTTTGGGAGAAATGATACACTTGATGAGATTGAAAAGTAATATTTCTTGTTTAAGATATTTGGTGATTATTTAAACAATTTTCATTGGTTTAAACAATTTCTCTCCTGTAAATCCTGAAAAGATATTATTTTCCATAAAAGGGAGTTAGGGGGTCAAAATTAAAAGTTATTAGGTGGAAATTATTCAATGAAAATTCATTAAGAGGTGACCAAACTTTATTAACAAAAAGTTAATAACAAATACTCCTTTTTTCCATTTTTTCGAAAACCGAACTTTTCCCATTTAAAATCGAATGTTAATTTCAAACGCCCGGGGCACGGGTGAATGTTGACCTTTGAAAAAAAAAACAGGGAATTTTTTCTTCTTGAAAACGAACAAATTAGGGGGGATCGATCACCAAAAATCGAAAGTCAAATTTTTGGACGAACCTAAGGGATCAGCAAAAGGAGCTCAATAAAAGGGAAATAATAGAAAAGGGTAATTTTTCACGTGAAAGGGGAAAAATATGGGAAAGATTAAACATTAATTTTTACATATAGAAAAGAAGAACTAATATTTTTCATAAGAAATGATCTATTTTTAAATAATGTTAAATTATATTATTTAATGATTTCTGCCATTACAAAATTTTTTTTTTTTTTAACTGAATAAAATTACAAGGAGATGATCAGAGTTGCGATTTTTTTTTTAAATATCATAAATTCCCGACTGAGAGTCCATTGGATGATTATTAATTTGTCAAAACATAATTTGCCAGTAGTGACCCGTTTTCGGAAAAATCGACTTTTTCAACATTATTGTTTTGTGAACTGAAATGTTTATTTATTAAATTCTCATGTTGAATTAAATTATAATTAAAAATTCAATTTTTTTCCATTTTCAACAATTGAATCTTGATCTGTTGAGAATTCAATTATCAATTTTCTTCAAGCCTCAAAAGTTGAAAATTCAATTTTCAATTGTCTTCAATTCTCAACAGTTGAAAATAGAATTTTCATCAATTTTAAACAATTTAATTTTCATCTGTTGAAAATTCTAGTATTAATTTTCTTCAAATTTCAACACTTAAAAATTCAATTTTCAATTCTCTTAAATTTTCAACAGTTGAAAATTCAATTTTTTATGTTGTTCAATTTTTAATTTTCTTCAATTTTAACAACTGAATTTTCATCTGTTCAAAATTCTAGTATTAATTTTCTTCAAATTTCAACAGTTGAAAATTCAATTTTTAATTTTGCTCAATTTTCAAAAATTAAATTTTCATCTGGTGAAAATCCAATTATCAATTTTCTTCACGTTTCAACAGTTGAAAATTCAATTTTTAATTTTGATAAATTTTCAACAATTGAATTTTCATTTTTTCAAAATTATAGTAATAATTTTCTTCAAATTTCAACAGTTAAAAATTGAATTTTCTTGAATCTTCAAGAGTTGAAAATTCAATTTTTAACTTCGTTCAATTTTCAAAAATTGAATTTTCATCTGGTGAAAATGCATTTATCAATTTTCTTCAAGTTTCAACAGTTGCAAATTCAAATTTTAATTTTTTTCAATTTTCAACAATTGAATTTTCATCTGTTCAAAATTCTAATATTAATTTTCTTCAAGTTACAACAGTTAAAAATTCAATTTTCAATCTTCTTAAATTTTCAACTGTTGAAAATTCAACTTTTATTTTGTTTAATTTTTAACAATTTAATTTAGAATTTTCTTTAATTTTAAACAATTGAATTTTCAGCATTTGGAAATTTAAGAAAATTTAATTTTCAACTATTAAAAATTCCACTGTTGAAAATTCCAGAAAACTGATAATTGAATTTTCAACCAAGCATTTGAAGTTTCAACGGAGTACATAGTTGAAGATTCAATCAAGTAGTTGAATTTTCAACAAAAAGTTAAATTTTCTTCCAAAATGGCGAATTTATAACAAAAACCGAATTTTCAACAAAATTGTTCAATTTTCAACTAAAGAGATGAATCTTTGACCAAAAGAATAAATTTTCTAACGAAGTAGTTCAACTTTCAACCAAGAAGATTATTTTTCTACTAAAAACATAAATTTTCGACAAAATACATCAATTCTCAACCAAATAGTTGAATTTTCAACAAGATAATAAAATTAACTTCAATTTGAGTTTATCGAAAATTCCCTGACTGCCAAGTTTTTCCTGACTTTCTGGAATTGCCTGACCTGTAGCAACCCTGTGAAAAGAAGATTTATGATAGGAAACTTTCTAGCCACTTTAATTTACGCTTGATCATAAAATTTTACTTACCTTCAATAAGTTGATCCAACATGGCATAAATGTGGGACGTTGCTTCGTCAGTCATCACCCAACCTCCGGTTGTTATTTCCAGACGACCTTCTTTCACCAATCGTTTAACTATTGTCTTTTTTGTTGGATGCGCACTGTCAATAAATTATTTATTTATTTTATAGATACATTAAAAAGAGGCAATTGACGTAGGAGAAACCAGTACGAGGTGAATAGAAAAACTTTTAAAGACATAATATTCAAAAATAACTACAAAAAAAGGTTTTTATAGCTTCCTCTCCTTCGCCAAATTCCTCATCCTCTACTTCCCCCTCTCCTCACTTCCGCAGCTAACACTCCCTTTCCCCTATTTTCCATCCCCAGCCATCACTTTTCCTAACTTTCCTACTCATAAAAAATATTACAGAACTTTCGCTTTGAAGAAGCCTATTCACTTATTCCCATTATTCGGCTCGTACTGGTATTCCATATACCAACTGACAAAACCATTCATTGTAAGAAGGCTGATTATAAAACTCGTTTTTAATATTGCTACTCATAAAACAATACTACAGAACTTTTCCTTTGAAGCCCAGTCATATTTGCCTATTATTCATCTCGTACTGGTATTCCCTATACCAACTGACAATACCATTCACTGTAAGAACGCTGATTATAAAACTAGTTTTTAATATTGCTACTCATAAAAAAATACTACAGAACTTTTGCTTTAGAGCCCAGTCACTTTTTCTCATTACTCAGCTCATACTGGTATTTCCTATATCCTATACCAAATGAAAATACCATTCAGTATGAAAAGGCTGATTACAAAACTCGTTTTTAATATCGCTACTCATAAAAAATACTACAGAACTTTTGCTTTAAAGCCCAGTCACTTATTCCCATTATTCAGCTCGTACTGGTATTCCCTATACCAACTGACGAGACCATTCATTGTAAAAAGGCTGATTATAAAAATTTTATTTAATTCTGCTACTCATAAAAAATACTACAGAACTTTTGCTTTAAAGCTCAGTCATGGTTGCCTATTATTCAGATTGTACTGGTATTCCCTATACCAACTGACAATACCATTCATTGTAAGCAGGCTGATTATAAAACTATTTTTTAATATTGCTACTCATAAAACAATACTACAGAACTTTTGCTTTAAAGCCCACTCACTTTTTCCCATTATTCAGCTCATACTGGTATTCCCTATATCCTATACCAACTGACAACACCATTCATAATGAAAAGGCTGATTATAAAACTCGTTTTTAATATCGCTTCTCATAAAAACTACTGCAGAACTTTTGCTTTAAAGTCCATTCACGTATTCATATTATTCAGCTCGTACTGGTATTCCCTATACCAACTGACAATATAATTAATTGTGAAAAGG
>CAKNYM010053167.1:270290-284550 GCA_932195095.1 Andricus curvator | reverse complement strand
CCAAGCCCAGTCAATTTTTTCTAACATTCAGCTCGTACTGGTATTCCCTATACCAACTGACAGTACCATTCATTGTAAAATGGCTCATTATACAACTCGTTTTTAATATTGCTACTCATAAAAAATACTACAGAACTTTTGCTTTAAAGCCTAGTCTCTTTTTCCTATTATTCAGCTCGTACTGGTATTCCCTATACCAACTTACAATATAATTAATTATGAAAAGGCTGATTATAAAACTCGTTTTTAATATTGCTACTCATAAACAGTATAACAGAACTGTTGCATTAAAGCCCAGTCACTTTTTCCCATTATTCAGCTCATACTGGTATTCCCTATAGCCGATACCAACTAATAATACCATTCGTTGTAAAAAGGCTTATTATAAAACTCGTTTTTAATATTGCTTCTCATAAAAACTGCTACAGAACTTTTGCTTTGAAGCCTATTCACTTATTCCCATTATTCAACTCGTACTGGTATTCCCTTTACCAACTGCCAAGACCATTCATTGTAAGAAGGCTGATTGTAAAACTTGTTTTTAATATTGCTACTCATAAAACAATGCTACAGAACTTTTGCTTTAAAGCCCAGTCATATTTGCCTATTGTTCATCTCGTACTTGTATTCCCTATACCAACTGACAATACCATTCATTTTAAGAAGGTTGATTATTAAACTAGTTTTTAATATTGCTACTCATAAAAAAATACTAGACAACTTTTGCTTTAAAGCCCACTCACTTTTTCCCATTATTCAGCTCATACTGGTATTCCCCATATCCTATACCAACTGACAATACCATTCATTATGAAAAGGCTGATTATAAAACTCGTTTTTAATATCGCTATTCATAAAAAATACTACAAAACTTTTGCTTTAAAGCCCAGTCACTTTCTCCCATTATTCAGCTCATACTGGTTTGCATCTCGTTCTGGTTTCCCCTATATCAACTGACAATGAATGGTAGCATCTCTTCCACTAATATCTATAATCTTTAGGCATAATTGTGTACTTAAAATAAGTCATTGTTTGAACTGAAATTACCTATCCCACCAGAGTGACAGGAACGATACTTCGCTCCAGATGAAAGTCATGTTTGGCCACTGCTGAAGTTTTGATACCATATTGTTTAGAATTTCTCTAGTGGTACTGTGAAAGTACTGTTCGAAAGTTTTCAACCATCCTGGATCAGTGTGACTGTGTGGCACCAGGATAACCTGAAATCCAAAAAATATGAAAAATTATCTTCAACATTTCACTTAATTTAGATCAAGAGATAAAAAATAATTCCGAAGAAAATGTGAATTATAGGGGTTAATTTCATGGTTTTATTTAGCGTATTTTCTCCAATAATATCCTATCTGCCAATTATTTTTACTTTACTCCATACCAAAATAATAGGGTAATTTTTTCACGAAAAAGGGAAAAAATAGGAGAAAGATTAAATATTTATTTTTACATTTAGAAAAGAGACAATCTTTTGACAAGAAATCGTATACTTTTTAAAACCTCAGAAAACATCAAATGTTGTAAATAAACAATTTTTATATATTTTAAATCGTTCTCATAATCAAAAAAATTTGCTGTTCTAAAAATTCCTTTATTAATAAATAAATTGTGATACTTGTAAGTATAATTAAAGATTTCTGACCAATATTTGTTATTTAATCCTTTCTATAATTAATAATTTGAATATAAATTGAAAAAAGACTCTTCAATGCTCTCAAACTCAAATAAAAAATATTTCAAGTTTGAGCGCCTAAAATATTTAACACTAAAATAAGTAAAAATCATTTGAAATTCCTTGGATATAAATTAAATTAAAATTATTCATTAAATTTCTATATTGAAAACATAAAGTATTTAAAAATCCATAATAACCAATTTTTAAATATTAAGAGTTCAAAAATCTTTCGAAACGAAATCTCTAGAAATTCTATGGAATCTTTTAAAATTTTGAAATTTTCCTATGACTTTTATACCCTTTGAAATTGTTGAAATCCGTACAAATCCTTTAAAATATAATTTAATGTATTCCCTAAAGTTTTTAAAATAAAAAAATGTTTTAATTTTTGAATAGTAAAATTAAAAAGACCCTTTTTTATTTGATTTTGGTCTCAAATACAAACTTAAGTTTTTTCAATTAAAAAAAAGTAAGAGAAAGAGGTTTGTTTAAATTTTGATAAATCTTTACATTATTAAATATTATATGGAATGTATATTTAAAGAAAATATATTTAACATCTACTAAAAACTTGGCTTACATTTTCCGAACTGTTAAAACCTGGGTTTTGGAAAATTGTTTGCATTCTAGAACAATTTCATAAAGTTAATTTTTGAATATATTCAATATCTTCTGAAAATTTCAATTGGACTGCTTAATCTGCTCAAAAAATAATTTTTGCTTCTTTTTGAAAATTTTAAAAATCCTACAACTTTTTTAATTTTCATCGAATTACATTTTTTTAATTTTTAAATTATGATCGTGGAACGAACTCATTTTAAATTGTTATTTCAATTGCGTATAATATATTACGTTCATTCATATATTCATATAATTGGAAATTAGTTAATTTTACGATTACAATTTAAAATCATAAGATTTAAAGGTTGAAGTTTGAAAATCGTTTGGCTTTTCTTCTCCAGTAAAATATTAGTACATTTTAAGTACATATTTACGTTTTTAAAATCTTACACGGAGAAAAATGGATGTTTAAACGTAACATCTAGATCTTCAGGGTTAACATATTTTATGTTTAACTATAGGACAGCAATCTAGATGTTCAAAGTTAGGATCTGTAGATATTCAAAAGTGAGATGTTACTCTGAAACATCCAAAATGTTCAACCTGAAATATCCGAAATATTACATGTATGTTTATGTCAACTAACGGCTGTAAATATTTGAGGAATTTACTTATTTCTGAGCATTTGAGGAATTAATTGATAACTTATTTGTGAATTTAAAACTAAACTTGAATTTTCGTACATGAACGAAAAACAGATACAGGGTATAAAATGCCGATCAGATAATACATTCAGTCTAGCTGAGGTTATGTTTAATATTTTGCATTCAAAATAAAAAATAAAAACGGGGTAAGTAAGCTGAGAACGAATAATATGTAATCTGCATTTAAAATTCTATCTATTTGAGGTTACATAAACTCATATGTTATTATAAATTCACAAACATTTTGTCAAATCACGTGTCAAATGTTCAAAGGTGTTCGAGTCAATATAACCTCAAACTTAAGAACATTGTTCCGTCGTGTAGACAGACAAAAGCCGTTATACAATTTTAATTAAGGATAGCTAATTTTGATTCTTTTAAAATGTGCAAAAATTGTAATATTTCATGATTGTAATATCGAAATTATATAGCCGTCAAATATAGTCGTGAAATTCGAATGCGCAATGCGCATGCGTTCAGATGATTTTAACATCTGAATATGTTACAGTTTAACATAAAAATATTTTTACGCCTAACATCTCAAAAAGATAGTAGATGTTTGGCATGAATATCTGCATGTTAGGCGGAACAATCTTACCCTTTGAACATCTACATTTAAACATCCATTTTTCTCCGTGTAAATACAACATTTTTCATATTTGAAGACTTACATTTACAAGTGATAACTTAGAAATTGTTCAATTTTAAAGGTTTAAATTTGAAATTGTCTTATTATGAAAATTTTAATTTTATATTATTCGATTTGAAACATTTTCAGGATAAAACGTTTAATTTTCAGACTTCTGGTTTGAAGTTGTTTAATGCAATTATCTGGTTGGAGAATATTTTCCTTTTATTATAACGTTCTGCAACATTAAAATGATTTCTGAACATATGATCTTAATAAATGAACATAAAAATATGAAATTAATTGATTTTTTATTAAAATTAATGTATACAATTAACTTCAAATGTAAAAATATGACCGCATGCAATTCTTTTAAATCCCTTAAAATCATTAAAATCCTTTGAAATCCCTTGAAATTTTTTTAATCTTTTGAAAATTCCTTGAAACGTTTAAAAATACATTAAAATCTTTAACATCCTTTGAAATGATTTCAAATTACTGAAATCTTATGAAAATTCCTTGGAATAGTATTAAATATCATAAAAAATGTTAATCTTCGGAAATACCCTGAAATATTAAAAAATCTCTTGAAATCTTTGAAATGCTACGAAATCTCTCAATTCTTGTGAATAAATTCTTTGAAATCCATTAAAATATTATAAAATCCCGTGAAATTATACGCAATCTGATGATACTTCGGGGCGACTGAAAAATCTCGAAAAATAAAAATCCCGCCACTGTAAAATTCCCGAATTGGAAAATTCTCGAAAAATAAAATTTTCGAAATTATAAAATTTCCGAATTTAAACAATTAAAAATACAATAATCGAATATTTTTATCAAAGAAATTTTTTTAAATTTTTACTGTTTGAAAAAATTATGTTTTGAATTTAAAATCACAATAATTGTATAAAAATTGTATAAAAAAATGAATAACATTTTTCAAACAAACTTTGCAGGATTCAATTCAGCACTATTGTTTTTTTTAAGTTCAAACAATAATTTAAAAAAACTTTTAACATTAAAAAAATTATTTTAATTGAATAAAATATTTGACTATTTTATTTTTAATAAATGAATAAATAATATTTAACCAACAAAAATTTTAATTGTTTAAATTCGGGAATTTTCTAGTTCGGATATTTTATAATTCGGGAATTATCAGTCGGGAATTTCATTCTTCGGAAATTCTGGAATTTTTCAGTCGTCTCGATTATTACCTGAAAAAATTAAAACCCCTTCAAATAATTGAAATCCTCGGAAATCTGGTAAAATCTGTTAAAATCCTTTTAAAATCCCTTGAAATATTTTAAAATATCCTGAAACCTTATAGGTCTCATAAATTATTACATATCTTTTGAACTTCTAGAGGAAATTGTTTAAAGCAACATGTACATTTTTTAAATCCCTTTAAATCATTAAAATCCTGCGAAATTCCTTGAAATTTTTTTAATCAATTAAAAATTATTTGAAATCTTTTACAATACATTTGACCATTCAAAATCCTTTGAAATCCCTTCAATTTATATAAGTCTATTGAATACTTCTAGGAATCTTTTGAAATATCCTAAAAGATTTTAAATCCTTTGAAATCTTTTGAAACCCCTTGAAATTTTTCAAAGCTTTTGAAAATTGCTTGTAGTTCTTAAAAATACCTTAAAATGATTAAAAATCCTTTGTAATCCCTATCAATCATTTATTTCTATTGAAAATTCCTTGGAATCATTTAAATATCCTAAAAAATGTTTAATCTTCGGAACTCCCTTGAAATCATTTTAAATATCCTGAATAAAATCGTTAAAATCCTTGGAAATTCCTTGACATTTTTTAATCTATTAAAAATTCCTTGAAATCTTTTCGAATACCTTAAAATATTTATAATCCCTTAAAATCTTGTCAATTTATATAATTCTATTAAATACTCCTAGAAATCTTTTTAAATAACCTAAAATAAATTAAATCCTTTGAAATCGTTTGACATTTTTCAAAGCTCTTGAAAATTCCTTGGAGTTCTTAACAATACATTAAAATCTTTAAAATCCTTTGAAACCCCTTCAAATTATTTAAATCTATTCAAAATTCCTTGGAATCTTTTTGAACATCCTACAAATTTTAATATCTTCGGAAATATAAAATATTTGGAAATCTCATCAAATCTTCGAAATTTTACGAAATCTCTTAATTCTTGTGAATAAATTCTTTGAAATCCATTAAAATATGATAAAATCCCGTGAAATTACATGAAATCTAATATTTCTTAAAATCCTTGGAAATATTTAAGTCCTATGAAGTCCATTTTGAGATTCTGGGAAATACATTAAAATACCCTATTGAAAGCCTTTAAAATCCCTTAAAAAATCCTTCCAAATCTTCCGAAATTCATGAAAATTCTTTAAAACCCCATACAATTTTTTAAATCCCGTGAAATCCCCTGAAATATTTGAAAATCTCTTCAAATATTTGAAATTCTACAAAAACCCTTAAATCTGGTAAAATTCTTTGAAATTTATAGAAATATACAATATTTACAAATTTTCTATATTTATTAAAATCCCATAATCATCCTTTCATATTTAGTGAAGTCCCTTGGAAACATTAAACATACTCTAAAACCCTTTAAATGCTATAAAATACTTTAAACTTCTTATAAAGTTTTGGTAATTATTTGCTATCCCATTAATTTGTTTAAATTGCTTAAAATACCATGAAATGTTTAAATTAATATTAAATATTAAATTTTGATTTACAAAATATCGCAAATGGTTTATATCATAAAATTGTCATTAAATACAAAAAATGGTAACTATAAATAAAATTGTACTTCCTCATCTGGCAAATTATTATTTGAACACTTATTGAAATGAATATTACTAGAAAAAAGATTTTTCATGTTGATCTAAAATACTTTCTTTCCATTCAATTCAAAATCGAATAATTCCAACTTCACTGAAATTATAATAATTACAGTTTATATTTTAATATCTTAATTATTAATCTATTTATAATAATGAATAATTAATTAGGAAATAATTAAGTAATAATTAGGAATATAATTGTTAGTATTTTTTAATTATAATAATTCAACTTTTACCTTCAGAGGTGGTCGCGATGGATTTTTCTGTAGTTCAGCATATCTTGATTCAAAACTATCATCCCAGTACTCTCGACTTCTCATCCATGAAGGCTGAAAAATAAATTTAAATAAGAACTGTAGAAGAAAATTCGAATAATTTCTACATTTAACCGATTAGACATTTAACCTGTACAAAAGTTCATTCGGTTCAACTTTTCATCGTTTTCAACTTATTTTTTTATTAAAAATAAAATTTCCAGTAAAAATATTACACTTTCAACAAAGGAGATGAATTTTTAACCAAATAGTTCAATTTGCAACTAAAAAGACGAATTTACAACCAAAAAGATTAATTTTCTTAAAAATGTCCAATTTTAAAAAAAATACATGCATTTTCAACCAAATAGTTGAATTTTCAACTAACAACGATTATTTTTCAACCAAAAATTGAGTCGTTCAATTTTTAGTTTAAAAGTTAACTTTCAACAAAAAGCTCGACAAAAAGCGAATTTTCTACAAAGAAGTTCAATTTTGAATCAAAGAGATGAATCATCAAGTAAAAAAATGAATGTTTAACAAAGAAGTTCAACTTTAAAACAAATACAGTCGATATTAGATTTAGTTTCCCTGGATTGTTTTCTTCCGAGAATTGTCACGGCGCCATGGGTATTGGTGAGAGGAGCTGCGGGGGGATGTGCGGTGTTCACTCAGGTGTGACAAAACAGCAGCGTTGCGGTACGGCGCTGTACCCTAACGGCCTACCTGTGTCACTGAGTCATCACGTTGCGTCAGTTCACTCGAAGCGGGAAGCACACACGTTTGCATAGCGAATAAGCACGATTATGAGGTCGCGTCAACCATCAGTGGGTCTCCGATGCCTCAAGCCAACTGAAGCCGATGAGACCCATCGGATTATTTCGTGCGATCGAATAAGCCTGTCTTTAAACTTGACAACAGCACCATCTGACACGCGAATATTCGAATTTCATCGGAATAGTTCCGAATTAGTGGCGCAGTCATAGCTACCCAATAGGCTTATTCGACAAAGAAAACAAAGAAGAAGTATTGGATAGACAAAGAGTATGATTGTTTCGAAACGAAAAGTATGACTTGTCATTGGAACACAATCGGATCTTCTCTGTCTACCTCAAACGATAGAAAGAGCGACCTCGAAACCATAGTTTCGAATTCGATTGCGCCTTTTTGTAACCTCAGACTGTCAAGTGTTGACGTGAGAATTGTGAAAACTGTGCTTTTCATAGACAATTAATCTAATATTTATAAAAGTAAGTGATTTTCTGTTCAATAACTTCGTCTGAATCTGCGTCATGCATTATGCGCTACGCAAGTGCGTGCTTTCCACTTGAAGTGTTTTGCGAGGTGTTTTGCTTATGCATAACTAGCTGGAAAAAAGTGATGTGCTTTTGGATGCTGCTGTCTTCGAATGGTTTAATCAAGCGAGCAACATAGTATCTGGATCGATTATTAAAGAGAAAGTTCTCATTTTGAACGCGATGCTCAATGGCGCGCAAACATTTTAAGTACATAAGCAGGAAAAACATTTATTTTATCGTGTAACAGGAAACTTTCTTACTTATTTCCGTTAAATATTTGGTTTACTTTTGTCTTCGTATTAGAAAAAATATTTTTCAAAATATTGTTTACCACGCAGGAAAATCGACCGGAAATGGCTCATATGCCCCTGACTGTTTACGTTCGGAGAAAAGTGAGAAAGGGAAGTGTATGGAGGACACCGCTGCAAAGCCGGTCGCTGCGATCAATCTCTCTAGCAATCACCCCAGGCGAAGAGCTTTATTAAAAAAAAAGTTGAAATCTATGAAAAGTTTAACCGAATGAAGTTTTCCCCCGAAAGAGATTAGACTTAATGGTATAATAATAATAACAATAATGATAATAAATGTCTCTAACTGTTCAAACGCGGAGCACTAAATATCATTAGTTAGTTAAAAAACGCAATTTCCATAAATTAATTTTCTATAAATTAAAATTGGTCGGTTGAAATCGACAATAAAAATACGAATATTTTTTTCTTTTTACAGCGCTGATCTTTCTAAGATTTTATTTAAAAATTCAAATAGAATTGGTGCACGTCGGAGATCATATTGCTTACGAGCTGGCATGTTCCATAGTTCCATCTCGCCAAAAATGCGGCATTCTACAGCACGTCGTATGGCATGAATGCAATAAAAAAAAAAAATTTCATCCGACGCATTCAGACACGAAAATGTAATGATATTCAAATATTATGACCTTTTATCTTATACGGATATAATCGATTAAATCCTTTCAATTTTAGTTTATTCGGGACAAAAAACGAAAAATATTTCCTATTATCACAGAATATTATTTAAAAATACCTATTCAAAAACTGCAACTTTCTTGCATTATTCTAAGAGAATATTATTATAAATAATAAGAAATTGTTTCAACTATTATTTCTGTTAAATTTAATTGTTTATTGTCTCGATCTAACTGAAAAATTGCAAATAAATTTAAAATTTTGGAAAAAACCGCGACTTTCTAACTCTATTCTAAGAGAAAATTTCAGTAATATTGGTGTGAATTTAAAGGAATTTAAAGGAAATTAGAGGAATTCGATGAAATTCATAAAAATTCAAAGTAAATTAAAAAAATACAAGTTAATTGAAAACAATTGAAATGAAAAAATTCATCGAATTCGGTAAGTTTGAAATGAGTCTAGAAAAATTCAAGGGAATTCAAAAGAATTTGATGAAGTGTCTAAGAATCCAAAGTGAGTTTATAAGACTTCAGGACGAACTGAGCAACAATTTTTAAAATTTATTGCACGATTTCAAGAAATTCCACAAATTCAGAGAATTACACGAATTCATAAAATTCCACGAATTAAGAGAATTACACGAATTCAGAAAATTCCCCGAATTCAGAAAATTCCCCGAATTCGGGAAATTCCACGATTTCAGGAAATTCTACGAATTCAGGAAATACCAAGAACTCAGAGAATTATACGAATTCAGAAAATTCTGTGAATTCAGAGAATTACACGAATTCAGAAAATTCCACGTATTCAGAGAATCACACGAATTCATAAAATTCCACAAATTCAGAGAATTACACGAATTCAGGAAATTTCACGAATTCAGAGAATTACAAGAATTCAGAGAATTACACGAATGTAGAGAATTACACGGATTCAGAGAATTATACGTATTCTTTAATGAATGAATTCAGAAGAATTCAAGAGAATTTGAAAAATTTATGAGAATTATAAAAAAGTCTAAAGAATTGAAAAGAATTCAGGATAAATTAATAAGAATTCAGGGACAATTCAAATTGAATTCAAATCATATGCAACAAATATTTGAAAGAATTCGAAAAATTTATGGAATTATAAAAAAGTCCAAAGAATTGAAAAGAATTCAGGATAAATTAATAAGAATTCAGGGACAATTCAAAATGAATTCAAATCATATGCAACAAATATTTGAAAGCCTCAGAATGTCGAAGCTATTGCCTATAATTATCTACTATCTATCTATTCAGGAATGACAGTAATTTTTTTTAATTGCATCCAAACACCATAATTTGGAAGTGTTAAGCGGATTGATCATTTACATATATATCCACTTTTGCAAAAATAATTTCCAGACAAAATCTAATGAATTTGTAATTTCAATTTAATTATGTCCGTCGTTTTTATGAATTTCAATGCACAATATTTTTGGATTTAAGATTAAATTAGCTGATAGACTGAATTTCACACGATAGTAGACTACTGAATATTTGAATAAACTGGCTGTCTGATGGCTGTCAGTTATAAAAAACAGGGTGGTCAGAAAATTTCATTTTTACAATTACATTACTTTTCCCTGAATTTTCCTTTATTAAATTTTTATTCCCCTAACCATTAATATTTAAAGACCGAAATTCTCAACTTTGTAACATTTTTAATATAGAAAATTTTCTAAATGAAATAAAACAATTTTTAATTTCAATTTATAAATTTTTATTTTACCATTCTCAGGACTGCCACCGCCTAATTTACTTGCAAAAATTAACGTATTTAAACCGAAAAAGTGACCAAACATGACTAATTTCTAACCCAAGAAGTGACTAAAAGTGACTCATGTTCTTTTGAATTAAAAAGAATACAAAAGAATTCGACGGAATTTACAAGGATTCTAGGTGACTTTTAAAGAATTCAGATAAATTGAAAAAAAAACTTTTTTCCAAAAATTCCATTTGGTAATATTCATCAAACATGAAGGTGAATTAAACAAAGAATCAACTGAATTGGAAAAAATAATTTTGGATAAATTAATAACAATTCAGGGTGAATTTCAAATGAATTTAAATGAATTACAAAAAATACTTGAAAAGCTCTTCAAATCTTTGAATCATGGAAAATTTATTAAAATACTTTGTAAGTTTTTAAAATCCATTAAAAATCACTGAAATCCTCGGAAATCTTATAAATCTCTTACACTCATTAAAATCCTTGGAAATCCCTTGAATTTTTTGTAATCTCTCGAGAATGCCTTGAAATCTTATAAAATACCCTACAATTTTTCAAACCTTGAAATCAACTAAAAATTCCTTGAAATCGCTTAAATTTCCCAAAAATATTTTTAATCTCTTGAAATCCCATCAAATTACTAAAATCAATTGAAAATTCCATGGAATATTTTAAAATACCCTAAAATATTTCAAATTCTTTTAAATCTTTTGAAATCCCTTGAAACTTTTTAAAGCTCTTAAAAATGCCTTGGAATCTTTCAAAATACCCTAAAATATTTTAAACCTTTTGAAATTCTTTCAAATTATTGAAATCAACTAAAACTTCCTTGGCATCTTCAAAAAATCCCTAAAATTTTCCAAATCCTTTGAAATCCTAATAAATTACTGAAATCATTTAAAAATTCCTTAGAATCTTTTAAAATACTCTAAAATATTTCAAAATCTTTGAAATCCCTTCAAATTCCCTGAAATATTTGTAATCTCTTGAAACCCCATTAAATTACTGAAATCAATTGAAAATTCCATGGAATCTTTTAAAATTTCCTAAAATATTTTAAACTCTTTGAAATCCATTCAAATTATTTAAATCAACAAAAAATTCCTTGGAATCTTTTTAAATTCCCTGATATATTTTTTATATCCTTTGAAATCAATTTAAAATTCCTTGGAATCTTTTTGAACACCCTAAAATATTTTATATCCTTTGAAATCAATTTAAAATTCCTTGGAATCTTTTTGAATACCCTAAAACATTTTAAAGGTCTTGAAAATGCCTTGGAATCTTTTAAAAAACCCTGAACTGATTCAAATCCTTTGAAATCCCTTCAAATTGTTAAAATCAACTAAAAATTCCTTGGCATCTTTTAGAATGCACAAAATATTTTAAACCCTTTGAAATCAACTAAAAATTCCTTGGAATCTTTTAAAATACCCTAAAATACCCTAAAATATTTCAAGCCCTTGGAAATCCTTTCAATTTATTGAAATCAACTAAAAATTCATTGGCATCTTCTAAAATTCCCTAAAATATTTCAAACCCTCTGAAATCCTTTCAAGTTATTGAAACCAACTAAAAATTCCTTGAAAACTTTCCCTAAAATATTTTAAATCCTTTGAAATCCCATTAAATTATTGAAATCAATTGCAAATTCCTTGGAATCTTTTAAAATAATCTCCAATATTTCAAACCCTCTGAAATCCTTTCAAGTTATTGAAACCAACTAAAAATTCCTTGAAAACTTTTAAAATTCCCTAAAATATTTTAAATCCTTTGAAATGCCATTAGATTACTTAAATTATTTGAAAATTCCTTGGAATCTTTTAAAATACCCTAAAATATTTTTATCTCTTTGAAATTCTTTCAAATTATTTAAATCAACTACAAATTCTTTGAAATCGCTTAAAATTCCCTAAAATATTTGCAATCTCTTGAAACTCCATTAAATTACTGAAATCAATTGAAAATTCCATGGGATCTTTTAAAATTTCCTAAAATATTTCAAATCCTTTGAAATCCCATTCCTTGGAATATTTTAAAATACCCTAAAATATTTAAAACCCTTTGAAATCCCTTCAAATTATTATAATCAACAAACAATTCCTTGGAATCTTTTAAAATCCCCTAAAATATTTCAAATCGTTTGAAATCCCTTCAAATTGTTGAAATCAACTAAAAATTCCTTGGAATATTTTGAAATACGCTAAAATATTTCAAAACTTTTGAAATCCCTTCAAATTATTTAAATCAACTAAAAATTCTTTGAAATCGCTTAAAATTCCCTAAAATATTTGTAATCTTTTGAAACCCCATTAAATTACTGAAATCAATTAAAAATTCCATGGAATCTTTTAAAATATCCTAAAATATTTCAAACCCTTTGAAATATCCTTTCAATTTATTTGAAATCAACTAAAAATTGCTTGGCATCTTCTAAAATTCCCTAAAATATTTAAAACCCTTTGAAATCCCACTAAATTACTGAAATCAATTGCAAATTCCTTGGAATCTTTTAGAATACTCTCAAATATTTCAAACCCTTTGAAATCCTTTCAAGTTATTGAAATCAACTAAAAATTCCTTGAAAACTTTTAAAATTTCCTAAAATATTTGTAAGCTTTTAAAATCCGATTAAGTTACTGAAATCAACTGAAAATTTCTTGGAATCTTTTAAAATATCCTAAAATAATACCAAATCTGTGGAATCTTTTCAAATTATTGAAATCAAATAAAAATTCCTTGAAATCGCTTAAAATTCCCGAAAATATCTTGAATCTTTTGAAATCCCATTAAATTAGTGAAATCAATTGAGAATTCCTTGAAATCTTTTAATATACCCCAAAATATTTTAAATCCTTTGAAATCCCATTAAATTACTCAAATTAATTGAAAATTCCTTAGAATATTTTTAAATATCCTAAAATATTTAAAACCTTTTGAAATCCTTTCAAATTATTGAAAACAACAAAAAATTTCTTGGCATATTTTTAAATTCCCTAAAATATTTGTAATCCTTTAAAATTCCATTAAATTACTGCAATCAATATAAAATTCCTTGGAATTTTTTGAGTAACCTAAAACATTTTAAAGGTCTTGAAAATGCCTTAGAATCTTTTAAAACCCCCTCAAATATTTCAAATCCTTTGAAATCCCTTCAAATTGTTAAAATCAACTAAAAAATCCTTAGCATCTTTTAAAATTCACAAAATATTTTAAAACCTTTGAAATCCCTTCAAATCATTGAAATCAACTAAAAATTCCTTGGAATCTTTTTAAATACTCTAAAATATTTCAAACCCTTTGAAATCCATTCAATTTATCGAAATCAACCAAAAATTCATTGAAATCTTTTAAAATACCCTAAAATATTTCAAACCCTTTGAAATCCTTTCAATTTATTGAAATCAACTAAAAATTCCTGGGCATCTTCTAAAATTTCCTAAAATATTTCAAACCCTTTGAAATCCCATTAAGTTACTGAAATCAATAGCAAATTCCTTGGAATCTTTTTAAATTACCTAAAATAATTAAAAATCTTTGAAATCTTTTTAAATTATTGAAATCAAATATAAATGCTTCGGAATCTTTTAAA
>CAKNYM010053167.1:223851-267613 GCA_932195095.1 Andricus curvator | reverse complement strand
TCAATTTTGAACGCTTTTAATTAGAAATAGTACAATTTCAATGTCTTTGAATTTCAGATGGTCCAGTATTCAAAATTCTAATCTGAAATTATTCAATTTTGAATATTAATTAATTCAATAACAAATTGATTAAACTTTAAAAAAATTTAATTTATTTATTTTTATTTATTATATTTTTATATTTATATTTTATTTTTTTATTTAGATATATTTTATTTTTATATTATATTATTTATTTTATTTTTATTATTGATTAAAAATTTAATTTAATTTAATAAACTTATTCATTTTCCTATTTTTGAAATTTTAATCTGAAATTTTTCAATTTTGAGAGTTTTTGATATGAAAAGGTGTAATTTCAAACAATTTCTATTTCAAATTATTCAATTTCAATCGCATCGGATTAAAATATATTAAAATTTAAAAAATTTTAATTATTCAATTTTGTACGCTTTTAATTAGAAATAGTACAATTTCAATGTCTTTGAATTTCAAATGGTCCAGTATTCAAAATTCTAATCTGAAATTATTCAATTTTGAATATTAATTAATTTAATAATAAATTTATTAAACTTAAACATTTTTAAATTTATTTATTATTTTTATTTATTATATTTTTACTTTTTTATTTATATTTTATTTTTATATTTATATTATTAAAATTTTAAATTTTTCAATTTTGAACGCTTTTAATTAGAAATAGTAAAATATCAATTTCTTTAAATTTTAAATGGTCCAGTAATCAAAATTGTAACAACAGATCATAAAAGTTTCAACAATAAGTCGATCCTAGAATTTCACGGGCAAAGCAAAAAAAAAAGTTTTTCTTGTCTGAAAAATCCGGTATTTTCATCAAAAAACAAGATAATTGACTTTTTCTTTTTGATTCTGAAGGAGGGGTTCTCATTGTTTAAAAATCTGTAAAGCAAAAAGGAGAAAAGTTGAAACATTAACCAGATACGCACTGTTTTTCTGAAAATCAAAAATTTTAGTAATCAAAAAAAAATGTGAAAAGCGAAAATTTCATGTGTGATTAAAATCAATTTTTACAATTAACTTATGATGTAAAAATATGACTAAGAGATGTGTTATTAGGACAATCGAGACCTTGTGTTTATTAAAAAAAAATGTTATAGAAATACTCAGGGTTGAAAAATCAATAAGACATACATTTTACTTTGTTAATTATTTCTTTAGTTGATTGTATTATGAAAAATAATAGTAATAAACTTATAATTTTAATATTTCAAGCGTCGAGCAGAAGATCTAAAACTTCTATTTTGACTTTTAAGATATCAAAAGATTGTCACCGAATATAAAAAATTATAATTATAAAATGATAGCGCACATGCCGTATATTTTCATCTCGCGAATAATTATTTTTACCTTCTTTAATTAACATGAATAAAAAAAATGTTTTATGTTGATCTGCAATAATTTTTTTCTCTTCAATTTGAAATAGAATAATTGCAACTTTTTAAAAAAGAAAATAATTTTCATTGTTTCCTTTTACAACCTCTACCATGTTATCTAATATAATATGTATTCTGAAGGTTCTGTAATTAAAGGTCTAGAAAATACGGAAAATTTAGCAATAAATATTTTCCTCACTCTCCTATTTATTTTGAAGATTAGATAAAGCGTTAATATCGAATGTAGGCAATAAAAGTTAATATATGTACAGCAGGAATTGATCGAGACCCTCTCCACAAAAAAATCTTCAAAAATCAGAATACACTTCTCTATAATTATTTATTCTTAAAAAATGCAGATTTTTGCTGGAATCTTATTCCTCACACTCAGGTGCCTGCTTTCTTTTAAAAGTAAGTATAAAATAAGAATATGATTAATATTTATAACAAATATTGCATATATGTCTTTAAACACGATTCCTTTTTCAAATTATTCAATTATACAATTCTTAACAATTTTCAACCAAGAAGATTAATTTTTTACGAAAAATACGAATTTTCAACAAATTAAATAAATTTTCAACCAAATATTTAAATTCTTAAACTAAAAAAGTTCAATTTTCAACAAAAAATGGAATAGTTAAATTTTCATTTAAGAAAATTAATTCTCAATAAAGAAACGCATTTCTTACAAAAAAGTTGAATTTTCAACCCAAAAATATAATTTTCCAACAAAAAAGTTAATTTTCAACTAAACAGTTGAATTTTCAACCTAAAAATGATTAATTTTTAACAAAACAGTGGCATTTAAAAAAAAATGATTTTTTACCAAAAAAGATGAATTTTCAGCAAAATACATCAATTTTCCACAAAATAGTTAAATTTTCAACTATTAGTTTTAACTATTAGATTAGTTTTCTAAAAAAAAGGACGAATTTTAACAAAATATATAAATTGTGAACCAATTAGTTGAACTGTCGACCAAGAAAATTAATTTTTTTACCAAAAAAGATAAATTTTCAACCAAAGATTTGAACTTTTAAACTAAAAAAAGTTCAGGTTTGAACAAAAAATAGGGCAGTTAAATTTTCATTTAAAAAAATTAATTTTGAATAAAAGAATTGGATTTTTTTACAAAAGAGTTGAATCTTAAATTAAATAGTTAAATTTTCAATCTAAAAATGATTAATTTTTAAACAAAACAGTGGCATTTTTCACCAAAAAAATGGTTTTCTACCAAACGAGGTGAATTGTCAGCAAAATACATCAATTTTCCACAAAATACTTTTCAACCAAGAGCGATCAAAGTGGAATAATTTTCAACAAAATAAATGAATTTTCAACTAAAAAAGATAAATTGTTCACGAAAAATGAAATGGTTAAATTTTCAGTTAGAATAAGTTATTTTCATTAAAAAAAAAAACGAATTTTTGAACAAAATAGTTGAAACTTGTTTTCCAACCAAATTTTCAACCAAAGAAATTTCAACGAAAGAAATAAATTTTCAACAAATTAGTACAAGTTTCGAGAAAATGGTTGAATTTTTTACCAAATTGTTGACAAAATTCTTTAATTTTTTAGCCACGAATACGAATTTTCTACACAATGGTTTAATTTTCAACCCAAAAATGTGAATTTTCAACAAAAAAGTTAATTTTGAACTAAAAAGATTGAATTTTAACCAAAAAAATCAGTTTTTCAGCCAAAAAGACGAATGTTTAACAAAATAGTTGAAGTTTCAACGAAAACAATTTTGTAGTCAAAACAGAAAGTGAATTTCAATCAATTTGTTCAATTTTTAAGCTAAACAGGTAAATTTTTGAGAAAATAGTTGAATTTGAAAAAGTTTTGAACCACATAACAAAATTTTTAACTAAAAAAGATGAATCCTCAACTAAAAATTTAATAGTAGACTTTTCAACCAAAAAAAGTTGGACCATCTCATTCGATTCTATTAATTGAGTTCGCATTTAAGTGAAAAGCCGAGAAAAAGGGTAAAGACTATGAAGCCTGCAATAAAAAAAAAGATTTTTTTGGGGAGAAGGGAATTACCGAAAAAACCTTATGTAATTTTTTGATGACCAAAAATAATAAGATTAAAGCTAAAAGTTTGAAATATTTTGTTATTATTGTTTTTATTTCTTATCTCTTTTTATTTATTATTCTTTTATTATTCATAAAAAATGTTTTTCCAATTTATAATTAAAATCAGAGAATTTTATACCCACAGAGAGCTATGACTAATTAAATTGACCAATTGCTAACAAATTTTATAGCGCGCGACAAGTTCGTTATTAGTATTCTAATTTTCAATATAAATGTTACCAAACATTTTTCCGAGTGTTACAAATTAAAAATTTTAAACTTTCATACCTGAAAAACTGTGCAATTTAAATATTGAATATTAAATTACAAAATAAAAGCATTTAAAACATTAGAACACAGGAAAGGTATTTTTTCTGAAACCCATTAAGCAGCGATTATGAATGGGTATTATCTGATTCAGGAACAATAGTTCCGATAGAAAATAATTCATTTAAAGTTGAAAATAATCAATTTAAATGGTTTAAATTATTTACTAAAAAATACTTGAATTGGCAAATTTGAAGCAAATCCTAACATACATAGACTACTTTTATTTATAGACTATTTTCAGGCATTTTAATTGATTTTGTTGAACATTATTTTTCGCATATTCGTATCACACCCCATCTGAATGTTGAAAAGTGAGCCGCCAAAGGTTAGTAGAAAATTAATAATTTGATTAGTTGAGATATTTGCCAATTCAGTAGCGGAAAGAAACTAATTGCTTGATGCAAAAAAATTTACTTAGAACTGTATATAATAATTTTAAAAAGTTTATAAAAACGGAAAACGTGAGAAATAGAACAGTTTAATACAATGACGCGATGGTGTATCATTCTAAACTTTATTGACTATCTTCTGATTGTTTAAACAAAGATAAGAAAAATGATAATTTTTTAGAATCCGGAAATTACAATCGATCAATATGGTCTATAAATTAATTACGCATATTCAGGGTCCTCAAGTGCTACTTTTCAACAGAGTACTGTTTCCGAATTAAAAAAAAAATCGATTGTATATTTTTCTTATTTTCTATAGAAAATTACAATTATTCATCAAAATTTATAAAAATTATTAGCGAAAAGTGAGCTACCAAAGATTACTAGAAAATTAATAATTCGATTAGTCAAGATATTGCCCCATACAATAGTAGAAGGAAACTAATTGCTTGATACAAATAAATTTACTTATGACTGTACATAATAATCAAAAAATGGTTATCAAAATGGAAAGCGTGAAAAATAGAAAAATTTAATAAAATAACGGGATGATTTTACATATTAAACTCTATTGACACAATAAGAAGGTCATATTGCGAAATTATAAACGTGACGTAGCCTGTCTCCGATTTAAAAACATTGCCTTCTGATTGTTTAAATAAAGCGAGGGTCGACCACTCTGATTTTTCCGCGTACCAGGAATATATTCCCTGAAGAATATTCGGGAATTTAGAGAATATATCGGAATATTTGGGAATACAAAGAATATCAAGAATATGAGGGAATAGTAGATTTAATGCTTTCACGATGATTCATTATGATAAATTAAAATTTTAGATTTTAAAGCTTTTTCGGGTTTCAATCGTGTGCGAAACTATGAATGTTTCCGACGTTTCGCACACGATTGAAACCCGAAAAAGCTTTAAAATCTAAAATTTTAATTTATCATAATGAATCATCGTGAAAGCATTAAATCTACTATGAAAGAACTCTACGGGGAGAGTTTTCTTACTAAAACTAACACTTTTAGTTAGATCACGTCTTCTCAAGCTAAGCTACTAACATCTTTAGCTTTCTTAAAACGGTGTAGGGACAATAACATCGTCCCAAAATTCTTACAGTTGAAAACCCATTTGGGAACATCTAAATCCAAATCAATTCTACATAAAACAAGTTTGCTTCTCTTAAAAGAAAGAATACAACAAACTAAATTTTCCTTGCACACTACTTCCAAGAAACTACTAAAACTTCACCTTTTTCTATCGAACACTCTCAGATTTGACATATGGTCTACATTGGACTGCATACCATTTGACCAATCCCAACGGATTAAAGATTTTTGCACTGAGAAACATCCTCTCAGCAATGTAATGTTTTCAGCCTTATCTAAAGGACATAACTTTGCAGTAGCTCCCTCAAAAATCCCGAATAAAGAAATTATCAGTAATTTGGAATCCACAATATATACCCTTCCACCCGAAAAAGCGAATGACATACGGCGTAGGACGGCCAACATCTTACGCCAAGCCCAACTTCCCTCCTCAAACTTAACAAAAAAGAAGAAAAAACAGCAATTAAAGAACTCAATCAGAATAAAGACATCATAATATTACCCGCAGACAAAGGCAACACAACAGTCGTAATGAATAAAGAAGACTATAACAACAAAATAATGGACCTTCTGACTGACGATACATATGAAAAACTTAAAAAAGACCCCAA
Source organism: Andricus curvator (assembly GCA_932195095.1). NCBI lineage: Eukaryota > Metazoa > Arthropoda > Insecta > Hymenoptera > Cynipidae > Andricus > Andricus curvator. Next base: position 261,675 of record CAKNYM010053167.1, on the reverse strand, counting down.
AAAAAACAATAGTCAGCAAAACAAAAACCCTCTTAAAAGACTCAAAACTTGACAGCGAAACAATATCTAAATTAATACCTACTAGTTCCATCTCTCCAAAACTTTACGGACTCCCAAAAATCCACAAAAACAACATTCCACTCAGACCGATCGTCAGCGCAATAAACTCACCAACTTACAATCTAGCACGCTTTCTCGCCAAAAAACTAAATCCTTTCACAGGAAATTCTATCACACACGTACAAAACTCTTTTGACTTCATGAGAAAGATACAACAGATTCATATTCAACCCCAAGACATCCTAGTAAGTTTCGACGTAGTATCTCTCTTTACGAAAGTACCAATCTCTGATGCAATCGATATTATTAAATCCTTTGCAAACTTCCCCTCCAATCTCACACCTTTGATAGAACACTGTCTCACTAATACCTACTTCTCTTTCAATAACCAATTTTACGAACAAACCTCAGGTGCAGCAATGGGATCTCCAATCTCACCTGTAATAGCCAACATTTTCATGGAAAATCTAGAAACTAAAATCTTCAACAAATCCAAGCTTAAACCGGAATTTTGGTGCCGTTACGTTGACGACACTTTTGTCATCTGGAGACATGGACTGGATGAACTACACAGGTTCTTCAATTTCTTCAATCAGTTACACCCTAGTATCAAGTTCACCATGGAAATTGAACAAAACGGAAAATTGCCTTTCTTGGACGTACTAGTTTACAAAAAATCTGATAACACATTAGGACATGAAGTTTACAGAAAACCTACCCATACAAACAGGTACCTACATGATAACAGATAAAGATAACTTACAAAAGGAACTACAAAATGTTAAACAAAAGCTAATACAAAACAATTACACAAACAAACAAATTAATAAAGCAATAAGAAAATACACTAGAAAAAAACAAGTCAACACAACCTAGTAAAGAAAGAGAGAGAAAAAGGACCACCATGCTACCCTACATTCAAGGTATCACAGAACAAATAGGAAGAATTCTCAACAAACACAACATCCAAACCATATTTAAACCACCTGCGAAATAGGACAACTTCTAAACAACCCGAAAGATAAAAAGGCACCTTTCAGTGAACCGGGAGTATATAAAATCCCTTGTTCTTGTGGCAAAGTCTATATTGGAGAAACCGGGAGCGCGGTGAGCCAACGTGTAAAGGAACATGAGAGTAAAGTCAGGCTAAAACATTTCACGCAATCAGCAGTAGCTGAGCATCATATCGAAACAGGACATAGCATTTTATTTGACAAAACAACCGTCATCGCAAAAACGTGCAATAAATTTCCAAGAAAACATAGAGAAGCAATCGAAATCTTAAAACACCCTAATAACATCAATAGGGACAATGGATATAATACTAATCCGAGTTGGCTTTCCGTCCTCCCGGGTATTTTTTTTTTAAAAAGACTTGATTAGCCAATCAAGTTCGACCAGTCCCCACTATGGGACGCTCTGGCCAATCACAGGCAACATTCATAGTTTCGCACACGATTAAAACCCGAAAAAGCTTTAAAATCTAAAATTTTAATTTATCATAATATGAGGGAATGTTTGGAAATATGAGACAATATTTCGAAAAATATTTAAATTATGTATATTAAATTATTTATATATATTATATACTAAAAACTTACAGTTTAATATCACATGACATTTAAAATGTTATTAGTTGGTCTATAAATGATCAAAATTCCTATTTATTTATCGCAGGCTTCACAGTCTTTTCCCTATTCCCCTCTTTTTTCGTTTTTCCAATTGAATTCGAACTTAGTTAAAAGAAACCAATAAGAAACTCTTAACTATTTTTTCTTGAAAGTTCATTGATTTCAGTAAAAAAGTCTACTAATACATTTTTGCTTAAGAATTCATCTTTTTTGGTTTAAAAGTAAATTATTTTGTCGAAAATTTAACAATTTTGTTGAAAATTCGTCTTTTTTAGCTTGAAAATTCCACAATGGGATTGCAATTTTTTTTCTTCCTTGACTTACAAATTTGCTTTGGTTGAAAATTCAACTATTTTGTTAAACATTCATCTTTTTGGTTTGAAAATTCATCTCTTTCTGTGAAAAGTTCACCTTTTTGGTTAAAAATGCAACTGCCTTGTTAAAAATTAATCTGTTTCGGTTGAAAGTTAACTTTTTTTATTAAACATTAAATTTCTTTTAAAAAATCCGTAATTTTGGCTTAAAAATTCAACAATTCAGTAGAAAATTGAGCTATTTGGTTAAAAATTTATGTATTTTGTTAAAAATGAGTCCTTTTTGACAGAAAATCGATTTTTTTTGTTAAAATTTTTTTTTAACTGAAACTTGAATTATTTTGTTGAAAATTTAACTATTTTGTAGAAAATTCGCCATTTTTGCTTAAAAATCAACAATTTCGTAGAAAATTTAACTATTTTGTTGAAAACTCAACTCATTGGTTGAAACTTAACTTTTTTGTTGAAAATTCAACTATTTTATGGAAAATTCAACTATTTTGTGGAAAATTCGCCATTTTGCCTTAGAGATTCAACAATTTGGTAGAAAATTTAACTGCATTTGGTTGAAAATATATGTATTTTGTTAAAAATCAGTCTTTTTTACAGGAAATCAATTTTTTTGGTTAAAATTTGTTTTTTAACTGAAAATTGAACTGTTTTGTTGTAAACTCCACTCATTGATTAGAAGATTAACTTTTTTGTTAAAAAATTAACAGTTTTGTAGAAAATTCGCCATTTTGGCTTAAAAATTCAACAATTTGGTAGAAAATTTAACTATTTTGTTGAAAAATAAACTCATTGGTTGAAAATAACCTTTTTTTTTGAAAATTCAACTGTTTTGTAGAAAATTCGCCATTTTGGCTTAAAAAATCAACAATTTAGTATAAGATTTAATTATATTTGGTTGAAAATATATGCATTTTGTTAAAAATGAGTCTTTTTTGACAGAAAATCAATTTTTTTGGTTCAAATTTTTTTTAACTAAAAATTGAACTGTTTTGTTGTGAACTCCACTCATTGATTAAAAAATTAACTTTTTTGTTAACAAAATTTACTGTTTTGTAGAAATTTCGCCATTTTGGCTTAAAAATTCAACAATTTGGTATAAAATTTAACTATTTTGTTGAAAAATAAACTCATTGGTTGAAAATAACCTTTTTTGTGGAAAATTCAACTGTTTTGTAGAAAATTCGCCATTTTGGCTTAAAAAATCAACAATTTAGTATAAGATTTAATTATATTTGGTTGAAAATATATGTACTTTGTCAAAAATTCGTCTTTTTTGATAGAAAATCAATTTTTTGTATGAAAAATACAGTTGGTTGAAAAATAATCTATTTTAGTTGAGGATTCAAGTATTTTGTTGAAAATTCGTTTTTGTTGGTAAATGTTGTTCATTTTAAATTAAAATTTTTTTGATGAAATATCAACTATTACATTTTTCGTCAGAAATTCATCTTTTTAGGTTGAAAATTCAACCACTTGGTTGAAAGTTGAACTACTTTCTTAAAAATTAATTTTTTTGGTCGGAGATTCATAACTTTAGTTGGAAATTCGTATTTTTAAATTGAATAGTGATTTTTTAACTGAAAATTCAACTGTTTTGTGTTCGGTTTTTTTCATTCAAAAATAATTCTCCTAAATGAAAATGTAAATATTACATTTTTGGTTAAAATTGATCTTTTTAGTATAAAAATTCAATTATTCAGTTAAAAATTTTCAGAAACGAAAGAAATATAAACTGAAAATTATTCAAATAAAATTTTGATTAACATCACATCAATTGCTCGAACTATTTAGTTGAAAATGTACGGTATTTTTTGGAAAATTCGCCTCTTTAGTAGAAAATAAATCGTTATGCTTGAAAATTCAACTATTTGGTTAAAACTTTATGCATTTTGTTGAAAATTCGTCTTTTCTCGTAGAAAATTAATCTTCTTGGTTGAAAATGAAACTATTTGGTTTAAAATTGATGTATTTTGTTAAGAATTCATTTTTTAATAAGCTATTATTTAATAAATACGAATTATTATTCTATTTCTCAAGTTGAATCATAAATTGCGTCATTTCTGATATGGATGTGCAATGTTTAATAATTATTTATTTTAATTTTACTAATTGTTAATCATACGCGGTTTAAACAATAGATCAATGGTCTTCAAATTAATTATACACATTTTATAATTTTCCATAAAAAACTGAAATTATTCAGCAAATTTTGTAAAAATTATTTGCCTTGAATAAGGAAGAAATTGAGTATATGAAGAAGTTTATTTTTATTTTATAGCTATTATTTATTCACAGCCTTTTAAACAATATATTGCAATTCGATTTTACGAATTATTTACGGTTGTACATTTTTCTAGTTCTTCGTAGAAAATTGCAATTATTCAAGGAACCATGGACTTATAAAAAATATATTGTTTAACTTGTCATTGAGGGTTTTTATTTATAACAATTCTTATAAATAATGAAGCAAGAGCGTTTATCATGAATAAACAATGCTATTAATGGTAGGTATAGGTTTCGCAACAGTTTTAGAGAACATTATGGCACTGCTTGGCCTATATGATTTTTTATTGGATTTTTTATATAGATAAAATAGTTACATTTTCTACCCAAAAAGACGAATTTTCAAAAAAAAGTACATCAATTTCCTGCTAAATACTTGAATTTGCCACTTATAAAAGATAAATTTTTTACTTATCAATTTTTTCTCAATCCGAATTATAATTCCTTTAAAAAATTCCCATTCCATGTAAAACATTCCCTGTTCCAAGTGAAATTATATTTCTTGAATTTTGCTATGACCAGAAGTAAATTCCCGGTCATTTCCCGGTTTTTTCCCGGTCAATAAAATTCCAGGTCATTTTCCGGTCTTTCCCGGTTTCCCGGTCAAGTCGCCACACTGGAAATCCTCGGAAATCTTAAAAAATAAAGAGAAATTTTTTAATATTTTAAAACTTTATAGGTCTGTGAAATCGTTACATATCTTCTGAAATTCTAGAAAATTCTATATCCTAAAATATTTCAAACGCTTTGAAATCCTTTCAAGTTAATTACATTAATTATTCCCTGGAATATGTTAAAATTACCTAAAATATTACAAATTATAAGCTCTTGAAAATGCCTTAGAAAGTGTTAAAAATACCCTATAATCTTTAAAATCCCTTTAAATTATTGAAATCTATTAAAAATTTCTCGAAATCTTTAAATATCCTGAAATATTTCAAAAAAATTCAAAGACAATTCAGAAATAGATATAGACCTGAATTGAATAGTGATTAATCCGTGACTTAATTTATTGAAAGTCAAGTGATTTGAGAGAAAAAGTGATGAATAGTGACTGTGTGATAGCCCTGATTATTTTTGGTAGTTACTTCTTACAGAAATTCTCTGATTTGCTACTTTTTTCAAAGTTCCTGACTCTTGGAAGCTTCGATATTTTTATTAATTTTTTAAAGTTCCATTATAGGCTGCAAATAGGGTACCATAGGGACCAAATCTTGAAAATAGGGTAATTTAGGGACCTTGAATGAATATTAGGGTGGTCCAAAAATGCATTGGAAAATTGTTTTTTGGAATTTTTATCGGGACACCCCCCAAATTTGTTCGAATTCACCCAAAAATAAATCCATTTTTTTTGTTTTGAAAAAAAAATGATATTTAGGGGTGGCGCAAGCCCCATGAAGTTTAACATGTATTTCCCATAAGAAAAAAATACGTTTTTGTAAATCTTATTCAGAATCCTCAATATTATCTCAATCGAGTTGAAACTCAACACTTATCTTCACAATTAGCCATAGAATACGAATAAAATATCACTTTTCAAAAACCAACACCATAAGTCTGTTTTATAGGGTCCCAAAGAAACCCCATAAGTGAAAAAATGGGTTTTGCTAGTTTTTGGCGCTAATTATCATTTTTTTGCGGTTTTTTTAATGCGAATTGTTTCTAATACATAAAATATTACTTTATACTGAAAATTAGATATTTTCATTAATTTTTTAAACAATTTATTATTGTTTTTAAAAATTTTCTCATAGAATGGAGATAGAAAGACGCGGTTTTTTCACAAATTTTCCATTTGTTGTCCAATTTTCAATTAGAGGGAAGTAATATTTCATCAATGTTAACAATAGTGATTTTTTAAACAATGTATCATAATTATTAATAATATTATATTTGAATAATGCTAGAAACATGCGGATTTTTTTTTAAATTTCTGGCTTTTTGTCCAATTTTCATCTGTAGTGAAGTAATAATAAATTCAAGTTAACAAAATAATTGTTTAAACAATTTATTATCATTGTTGATAATATTCTCTTTGCTTAATCGGTAGAATGTTGCGGTTTTTTCTGAAATTTTCAACCGTTTGTTTATTTTTTATTAGGCGTGACTTGATAATTAATCAGATTTAGCAAAAATAATAGTTTAAACAAATTATTATTGTTTATGACTATCTTCATCTACATCGATTGCGCCTGATAGTGGCGGTTTTACGGCAATTTTTACCTTTCTGTCCTTTTTTCACTTAGTGAGGTAATAATTAATTAAAGTTAACAGAAAAGTTGTTTAAACAATTTAATATTGTTTGTAACTATCTTTTCTTAGATAAGTGCTAGAAAGTGGCGGTTTTTTCTAAAAAAATTCACTTTGCTTCGCCTGCTTAATTACTAACAATTAATATATAAACATTAGAGATTTGCAATTCCAAGTTTTTCTTTTACGCTTTGCAATAAACATCTTGTTGTAATAAAAAAAAAACTTTTACAAGTCATTTAAAAACCTAGTCCTTCCACCTATTCCTAAGTATTCTATTCTTTGTTTTTGCCTCTTGTGTAAAATAGTTTTTTTTCTTTAAATTAATTTTTTTAAGCATTTGGAAAAGAGCAAAAATAATTCACTTAAAACAACAATACCTTTCGAAGAATCATTTTTGTTGTGGTTGACTTATTACTTGTTCATAAATAAAAAGGCGATGCAAAGTGAAAGATTTTAGAAAAAACCGCCACTTTCTAGCACTGATCTGAGAAAAGATAGTTATAAACAATATTAAATTGTTTAAACAAATTTTCTGTTAACTTTAATTAATTATTACATCACTAAGTGAAAAAAGAACAGAAAGGTAAAAATTGCCAAAAACCGCAACTATCAGGCGCAATCGATATAGATGAAGATAGTCATAAACAATAATAATCTGTTTAAACAATTATTTTTGCTAAATCTAATTGAATTGAAAATTTCAGAAAAAACCGCAACATTCTACCGATTAAGCAAAGAGAATATTATCAACAATAATGATGAATTGTTTAAACAATTACTTTGTTAACTTGAATTCATTATTACTTCACTACAAATGAAAATTGAACAAAAAGCCAGAAATTTCAACAACAAAAAACCGCATCTTTTCAGCATTATTCAAATATAATATTATTAATAATTATAATAAATTGTTTAAATAATTATTTTGTTAACTTGAATTTATTAGTACTTCACTACAGATGAAAATTGGACAAAAAGCCAGAAATTAAAAAAAAATCCGCATCTTTCTAACATTATTCAAATATAATATTATTAATAATTATAATAAATTGTTTAAAAAATCACTATTGTTAACATTGATGAACTATCACTTCCCTCTAATGGAAAATTGGACAACAAATGAAAAATTTGTGAAAAAACCGCGTCTTTCTAACTACATTCTATGAGAAAAATGCTAAAAACAATAATAAATCGTTCAAACAATTCAGTAAAATATCTAATTTTCAGTATAAACTCATATTTTATGTATTAGAAACAATTCGAATTAAAAAAACCGCAAAAAATCATAATTAGCGCCAAAAACTCGCAAAACCCATTTTTTCACTTATGGGGTGTCTTTGGGACCCTATAAAACAGACGTATGGGGGTGATATTTGAAAAGTGATATTTTATTCGTATTCTATGGCTAATTGTGAAGAGAAATGTTGAGTTTCAACTCGATTGAGATAATATTGAGGATTCTGAATAAGATTTACAAAAACGTATTTTTTTCTTATGGGAAATACATGTTAAACTTCATGGGGCTTGCGCCACCCCTAAATATCATTTTTTTTCAAAACAAAAAAAATGGATTCATTTTTGGGTGAATTCGAACAAATTTGGGGGTGTCCCGATAAAAATTCGAAAAAAAATTTTTTGGACCACCCTAATGAATATAGGGTACAATAGGGGATATAGGGACCAGTCTGTGAGGCCTGAAATTAGTCAAGAACAACCAAAAATTCAGAAAATGAATAAGAATCCGCGATACACGCGAATAAAGATTCGAACCTCGATTCGAACAATTTTCGTCCATTTTCTCGGCTTCGTTCATTTTGCAGTTAACGGTGTTTTCCCAAATCACGGCAGATAATATAACCTTGCGAAACTAGGGGGTGAGAGTCCATCATATAAACTCTTTGAGAATATGAACCACCCTAATTTTTAAAGTTACTAGTGTGCAAGAAATTATAAATTGATAAATTTCCATTTTTTTGTTACAAAATTAGGTGCAGATGGTGCAGGTGCAACAACTATACCCCGAGACAGCGTTCAGATAGGGTTGGAGGGTGGCACTACTTACAGAAAAGCTATCTTGCTACTAACTGATGGTCAATTTAGTAAAGAAAGACCAGCCTGGTTCAATCCTAATAAACTAAGTTGGCCTCCTCTGATTCATGATGTTTATATAATCACGAGATGGAAATCTTATTATGCTACAGTGTCAGGACTCAAATTGCATCGGCCAGGACCTGATCATAAAGTTACTGATAAACCTCAGGTCGCGTATATACATTTAGAGGGCTCAGTATTTCTGTCAGCTGCAAATTTCAAAGTTTTTGAACATGGGACTCCTGGTTTTGATTTGGAAGGCCGCATTTTTGTAGCATTGCCAGGAGGACCGATGTACGCAGCAGTTATACAAGATAGAAGTCTCCCAATTATGTTCAAAGAACAAAAAGAAGAAGAAGATACTGACGAAAATACTAACAAACACGGAAAAAAAAATTTCCTTAAGAAAGTCACGGACTAGTAGCTCGATGTGAAAATTCTAAAACGGTTCCTCACTTTTTTTGCGAGAATAATTACAAAAATATTTTGAGCGATTGGGAGAAGATTCTTACACTGAGCGAAGAATTCCCGTGTAGCTCGGGTTTACACCCCAATAGTTCGGGTGGTTTCTCTCTTTTTTTTTGTTTCACACGAAGGTTTGGCGCGCTTGCACTACTGAGACGTGCGATCACCCCAACCATTCGGGTGCTCACCTGAAACAGCAGCGGCCGAAGTGGTAGGGCGCCCGCCCGAATAGATGGGGACATGATCCAATTCACTCATGGTCTAGCCAAACAACGTCCCATTTTTGTCCAAATCGCGCATACCAGCTCCGCGGCCATGTTGGTTACCATTCAACACAGCCGCCAGCTGTACATTTATTCAATATGGCGGTGTAGCTGGTATCGTTGCTGATTGGCTGCAATTTTTTTTACTTGCGCGTGGCTAGACCTGGTGTGAATTGGATCATGGATGGGGAGCTTGCACGAATGATTCGGGAGATTCGAGTCGTCAACCGCGATGGATGTTGCGCGTTCGACGTTTGCGCATGCTCGCTAATGGCCGCAGCTGATGAACATCAGGCTCTTCCCGAATGTCACTGTTTCTAGTTTATGTCGATTTTATTGTTCATGTGCGAGATGTCAGCGGAATAAAGTGTAACTAGTTATCTGGTTTTTCTTTGGATAATCATTAACGAAGTTAAGAGAAATATAAAACATTATTCTTTCTCTAGAATTATTTCTATACACCGGGATGAACGCTTTTACTGAAATTTTACATTTGATTTGTCGACTCATGTGCAAGCAAAGAATAATGTTCTATATTTCTCTTACCTTCGTTAATGATTATCCAAACAAAAACCAGATAACTAGTTACACTTTATTCCACTGACATCTCGCACATGAACAATAAAATCGACATAAAGTAGAAACAGTGACATTCGGGAAGAGCCTGATGTTCATCAGCTGCGGCCATTAGCGAGCATGCGCAAACGTCGAACGCGCAACATCCAACGCGGTTGACGACTCGAATCTCCCGAATCATTCGTTCAAGCTCCCCAACTATTCGGGCGGGCGCCCCACCACTTCGGCCGCTGCTGTTTCAGGTGAGCACCCGAATGGTTGGTGTGATCGCACGTCTCAGTAGTGCAAGCGCGCCAAACCTTCGTGTGAAACAAAAAAAAAAGAGAAACCACCCGAACTATTGGGGTATAAACCCGAGCTACACGGGAATTCTTCGCTCAGTGTAGAGAATTCACGAGCTTACCCGACAAATCTGGGAACTGGGAAGTAGATTCGCCTGTCAAACTGTGTATTTGTTTACAAATATTGTTTAAAAAATTGCAAAGGAGCAGCTAATTTTGACTAATCGTAATAGTACGTCAATTTTACTCGTATTTTATACAAACACTATGCACTTCAATAAATAATAATTGTAAATCTCGAAAAAATGAAACTTTTTAATTAATTTCTTTATAAAATTGCCACCATTTTTCCCCCTCTAGTACATTATTAATTATTTATTTATAGTCACTGTAATGATTTAAGCCCTTTTTCACTGAATTGGAGACACTTTAGAGCAGTGCGGCACACTTGAAACAACATTTCATTTGTTATTAAATAAAAAAAATTTCTTTAGCAAAAATAAAAAATTTGCAAGTACACATTTTGCCTGGAAACGTTAGTCTCATTTGAAAAAAAAAACACAAAAATCCGTTAAAAAATAAAAAAGTAGAGCGATTTTTTATTATAGTTGATATTTAAACCAAAAAAGATTTTAGTTTTAATTTAAAAACTGAATTAGACCAAAGGGACGAGTCTTCAAGAAAACAGTTGAATCGTCAACAAAAAGAGATGATTTTTTAAAGGAAATTAATTAATTTTCCATAAAATAATTAAATTCTCAACCCAAACATATGAATCTTCAACAAAATCTTCATTTCCAATCAAATAGATAAGTTTTTAATCAAATAGTTGAATTTTCAGGCCAAAAAGACGAATTTTTTAAAAGACAGTTGAACTAGAACAAAACAGTTTTTTTTCAACCAACAAAAGATGAATTTTGAACCAAACGTTGGAATATCTAGCACAAAGACAAATATTCAACAGAATAGTAGAGTTTTCAACCAAAAAGATGAATTTTCAACAAAACAGTTGAATTTTCAAGCCAAAAGGATCAATTTTCTATAAAGCAGTTCAATTTTCAACATGAAAATATGGATTTTCAACAAAAATATAATTTTGAACTAAACAGTTCAATTTACCACAAAAATAGGAATTAACAAAAATAAAGTTAATTTTCAAGCTAATCGTTGAATTTTCAACTAAAAAAGGCAAATTTTCTATAAATCAGTTGAATGTCCAACCTGAACGGATGAATTTTTAACAAAACAATTGAATTTACAACCAAAAAGAATAAACTTTTAACAAAATTATATTCACAGGGTACTTTTCGTCACGTTCATAGGGTACTTTTTCGCGCTCGAAGGGTAAAAAATTCAGAATAAATTTATAAGACTTCAAAACAATTCAAGTCCAATTCCAACGAATTCGAATGAATTAGAAACAATTTTAAAATTCAAAAAAATTCCATTGATTTCCGTCAAATTGGAATGAATTTAGAGGAATTTAAGATAAACGAGAAGAATTCGATGAAATTCATAAAAATTCAAGGTGAACTAAAAAAAATTTAAATGAACTGAAAACAATTTTAAAATATGAAGAAAATTTTATGAATTCAGTAACTTTTAAATGAGCTTAGAAAAATTCAAGGGAATTCAAAAGAATTTTATGAAATGCCTAAGAATTCAAGGTGAGGTTAAAAGAATTCATGATCAATTGAATAAAAACTTTAAAAAATTGTTAAAAATCCATTGAATTAAGTATAATGTAAATTTAGAATGATTCAAGTGAAGTAAAAAAATTCAAGGAAATCCCAAAGAATTTAAAAGAATTCAGGGTGAATTTCGAAAATTAATTTCAAATCTTTAAAACCCTACTAATGTCTAACTAAAAAAATGACTAATGACTACAAAACAATTTTAAAAAATTCAAATGAATTCGAAAAAGTTTTAAAAATCGAAAAAGTCCATTTATTTCTATAAAATTTCAGTGAATTTAGAGGAATTTAAGGGAAACGAGCAGAATTTGGTGAAATGCATAAAAATTCAAGGTGAAATTAAAAAAAAATTCAAATGAATTGACAAAAATTTGAAAATATGAAAAAATTAATTTAATTGAGTAAGTTTGAAATGAATTTTAGAAAAAATTAAAGAGAATTTAAAAGAATTTGATGAATTGCCTAAACATTTAAGGTGAGTTTTAATGACTTCAAGATGAATTAAACAAAAACTTTTTAAAAATCCATTGACCTGATTAAAATTGAGTGCATCTAGAAGAATTCAAAAGGATTTAAAAGAATTCAGGATAAATTAATAAGAATTCAGGGCGAATTCCAAATGAATTACAAAAAATATTGGAAAATCTCTTAAAATCTTTGAAACTCTACGAAATTCCTCACTATTGTGAATAAATTCTTTGAAATCCATTAAAATATTAAAATCCCTTGAAATCCCTTAAAATGATTAAAACCCTTGGAAATTCCTTGAAATTGTTTAAATCTCTTGAAAATTCCTCGGAATCTTTTGAAATTTCCTAAAATATTTCAAATTAAAAGCTGTTGAAAATGCCTTATAGGTTTTAAAAATACCGTAAAATCTTTAAAATCCCATCAAATTATTGAAATCTATTACAAATTTCTCGGAATCTCTCAAAATAATCTGAAATATATCAAAAGAATAAGACTGTCGAAGAAACCGTCTGAACTCGGCAGGCGGTTTTCTGCAGTTTTCATCTCCCCTGGCCAAAAGTTCAGGAAAATGCTACTTCGAATAAAGTCATATGCAGCCGCGAATTATCACTGGTTGTGATTAAATTCATACAGTGATTCTAAGCTTAACTTAGAAAAAGAAAAATGTTCAGACGCCTATACCCAATAAAGTGGAGTCATCTGGCGGTATATGTACTCATGCTAAAGGACCTAAATGATACTTTAGCATGTATCAACTGAATTTGTATCCGTGTATCAAATGAATTTGCTTCCTCATAATAGGATGTTTTTTTCTAACAAAATAAAAAAATGGATACTTTTAATATTCTCCAGGTTTAAATTTCTGTCTTAGCGAAAATCTTATTTTCAGAAAACCAGAGAGCCCACCAAAATGTCAATCAATGTGTTCAGTTATAATGAACAATGTAACTTTTTTTTTAACTTTCTAAGTCGCTATTGATTATTCAAGAATGTTCATCGAAAGTTCATCAATAGATCAATCCACGCGTCTTAAAGACGCGAACAATTACATCAAATGCAGTACTGTTATATTCCCAATGTAAAACATTCTTATAAACAAGGTAAATAAGTTTGTTACAAAATTTAAAAACAATCTTGGTAGGTTATGGTAGGTCATGAAATGTTCTTCAATTCGATGCTTCTCTAAGACGCGAACAAATATATCATATACATTACTGTTATATTTCCAATATGAAAAAAGTCTTTCTCATATCAAGAAGATAAACAATATATTTTTTTAATTTATAAATCGTTATTGCTGGATCATAACAGGTTATGGAAGGTACGTCAATAGATCATTTGACGTGTCTCGAAGACACTAACAAACATCTCAGATACAGTACTGTAATATTCCTTATATGAGACAAAGTTTTTCTAATATAAACAGAATACACCATTTTTTTAAACTTCGTAAATCGGTACTGCTGTGTCATAAAAGGTCCAACAATAGGTCGATCCATGCGTCTCGAAGACGCGAACAATTTCACTAAGTATAGTATAGGTGTATTTTGAATATCAAAAAGAGTTTTTCTCGTGTAAACAGAATGAACAACTTTTTAAACTTCATAAATCAGTACTGGTTAGTCATAAGAGGTTCAACAATTAGTCGATTGATGGATCTCGAAGACGCGAACAAATACACTACATATAATATTGAAGTCTTTTGAATACAAAAAAAAATCCATATAAGCAGAATAAACCATTTTTTTTGTTTAAAACTTCATAAATCGGTACTGCTGGGTCAAAAAAGGTTCAACAATAGGTCCATCGATGCGTCTCGAAGATGCGAACAATTGCACTAAATATAGTATAGTTGTATTTTGAATATCAGAAAAGTTTTTCTCATGTAAACAGAATAAACCATTTTTTTTTCTTTTTTTAAATCGATAAATCGGTACTGCTGGGTCAAAAAAGGTTCAAGAATAGGTCGATCAATGTGCCTCGAAGACGCGAACAAATATACCAGATATAGTATTGTTGTATTTTGAATATAAAAAAAGTTTTTCTCTTATAAACAAGGTAAACTTTTGGTTTTGAAATCCCTAAAATAAAAATAAAACTTTTCTAAATGGCCCATCTAGCTCAAAATCCTATCAGACCTAGATATCAATCCGAGAATTATATCGAAATATGTCAAATATGTTCAAACATAAAAACTTAAAAACACGAAACTCTTCTGATTCCGAATAATGTAACAAAAATTAAAATATATTATTAATATAATAATATATACATATATATAATATATATAATAAGTTTATATAATCACTTTATAATTTTACACTTATAATTTTATAATTATAATAAAAAACTTATAATTTTACACTTTTATAATCATTTTATATATTTATTATTCTTATTATTTATATATTATTATTAATATATATAATATATATAATATAATAATATTAATATAATAATAAAATTATATTATTTCATAATTACAAATTTAAAACTTTGTAATTAATATCGCAGAAAGAAGGCTTTGGTTCTATAATTTAGCAAAATATGCTTTCAAAAATTCTTTTTGAAGTCAATTTAATATTTTCTTGTATGGCAATTTTTTCTTCATTCTGTAACCCTGCAAAATTAACAAATTTTGCTTTAAAATTTCTTACATTCTTTTTCTAAGTTTTAGGAAATTTTTTGAAATGAAATAGAAAATTGAAATGTTTTGAAATCTTTCAAAATTTTCTTCTGAAATTTATTTTTTCAAATAAAAATACTTTGAAATTTTCCTAGGAATCTTTTTATTATATTGAAACCTTTCAAAATTCTTGAAAAGCTTCTGTTTTCGAAATCATCAAAAATATATATTTAAACAAATTGAAACCTTTGTAAGTTTTAAATTATTTTTCAATCTTTTCAAAACTTCTCTATGTCTCTTAAACTTACATGAATTTTTTTCGAAAACTTTATGAACTTTTAAAATTGAAAAATGTTGCTTTAAAATCTTTTACTTTCTGTTTCGAAATTTTGGGAAATCATTTAAAATATTTTGAAATATTTTTCAACTTACTCCTCGAATTCATTTTTCAAAATGAGAAATGATTTGAAATTATGCCATTAATGTTAATAAATTGTTGTTGACTCTCTTGAAACCTTTTAAAATTGTTCAAAATGTTCATTTTTGTTCAAAAAAAAAAAAATAATTTTAAACCAAAAGACGAATTTTTAACAAAAATAGTTAAAGCCACAACGAAAAAAAATTGCAATCAAAACAGAAAATGAATTTCAATCAATTTGTTCAATTTTTAAGTTAGAAAAATGAATTTAAAAAAAAAGTTCGCATTTATGTGGAAAGTCGAGAATAGGTGTGAAGACTGTAAAGCTTGTAATAAACAAAAGATTTTTATTATTATTATTATTTTTTTTTTGGAGAAGGGAATTTCAGAAGAAACTGAAGTAATTTTTGTATGCCCAAAAATAATAAACTTGAATCTAAAAGTTTCTAATACTTTTTTATTATTCATTGTATTCCTTCTTATCTCTTTTTATTTATTATGTATTTTATTATTCTTTTATTATTCCTACAGAAATTTATATTATTAATCATAATATTTGTGTACTATTTTTGAGGAAAAAATATCATATGATGAATTATGCCCACTCATGCTTAAAGTTTGGAAAATGATTCCAGAAAAACATGTTTTTGTTCATCTAATGCACGATGACAATCTGCTATTCCAAATTACAATTAAAACTGGAGAATTTCCGTGAAATAAAAACAGCTTAAGCAAATGAATTTTTTATTATTAACTGATGTAAGTAATTAAATCTTTCAACATTTTCTGCTGAAATTAATTTTTTTCATAAAAATACTTTGAATATTTCCTATGAATCTTTTTATTATATTGAACCCTTTCAAAATTCTTGAAAAGCTTCTTTTTTCGAAATCATCCAAAATATATATTAAACAAAATTGGAACCTTTGTAAGTTTTAAATTATTTTTAAATCTTTTCAAAACTTCTGTATGTGAAGAGACATCTCTTAAACTTACATGAATTTTTTTCGAAAATTTTATGAACTTTTAAAATTGAAAAATGTTGCTATAAAATCTTTTACTTTCTGTTTCGAAATTTTAGGAAATCATTTAAAATGTTTTGGAATCTTTTTCAACTTACTCTTCGAATTAATTTTTCAAACTGAGAATTGATTTGAAATTATCCCATGAATCTTGATCAATTGTTGTTGACTCCCTTGAAACCTTTTAAAATTGTTCAAAACCTTCATTTTTTTCGAAATCGTAAAAAATCTACGTTTAATTTTTTGTTAATCTTCTCAAAACTTCCTAAACTTTCTAATATCGTTTGAAATAATTCAGTTTTCCTAAGAAAATTTAAATCCTGCAAAATTGTAAAAATTGTCTTAGATTCTTTTAGATTCTTTTTTGGCATATTTTGAAATCTTCAAAACTTGAAATTAATCTTCTAAAATAATATCTAAACATTTTATATTTTCCTGCAAATCTTCTTGTCACCTCTTTAAAACACCTCTTTAAAAATGTAAGAAAATTTATGAATCATAGTGTGATAGCAAAATGTTAAAAACATAATTATTTACTAATATTGAAAAAATTTACAATTACAATGTTCTCTTTTATCAATAATGTTTGTCAACATTTATAAATTAATTTTATCGTGAAATAAAATATTTAAAAAAATTGTAAACTGTTTATGCGGATGAGTTTCCATGGTCCCCGTTTCTACATTATTAATTCTTTTAATTGGTACATGAGTAAAAAAAAAATATTTCAAAGGTTTCAAAGATTTCAAGGAATTTAAAAAAAAAATTAATTTAATGGGATTTCAAAGAATTTTCCAAACTTTATAATACTTATGAATTATTTCATAGGATTTAAAAGGTTTTAGGATATTTTAAAAAGATATATTATTTTGAAGAATTGCAAAGAATTCTCAAGAGCTCCGCAAAATTTCAAGGGATTTCTAAAGATTTCAAAGGATTTTAAATATTTTACCAGATTCGAAGGTGCTTTAATTAATTTTTGAGGCTTTCAGAAAATATTAGATTTTATAAAATTTCACGGGTAAAGCAAAAAAAAATTCTGGTCTGGAAAATCCGGTATTTTCTCATTGTTTAAAAATGCGTAAAGGAAAATGCAAAAAGTTAAAACATTAACCAGATAGCCACTGTTTTTCTGGAAATCAAAATTTTAGTATTAACAAAAATATGAAAAGCGAAGATTTGATGTGTAATTAAAATTAATTTTTGCAATTAACTTATGATGTAAAAATATGACGAAGAGAAGTATTATTGGGATGATCGAGACCTTGTGCTTATTTAACAAAATTAATTGTTATACAAATACTCAGGGTTAGAAAAAATCAATACATGAATTTTATTTTGTTAACTATTTCTTTATTTAAATGTATTATGAAAAATAATAGTAATTTTAATTAATTGTTTTCTGAAAAACAAATCTTCTACTTTCGCTATGCTGGGAATCGAACCACAGAACTTCCGCACTGAGCGAAGAATTCCCGTGTAGCTCGGGTTTACACCCCAATAGCTCGGGTGGTTTCTCTCTTTTTTTTGTTTCACACGAAGGTTTGGCGCGCTTGCACTACTGAGACGTGCGATCACCCCAACCATTCGGGTGCTCACCTGAAACAGCAGCGGCCGAAGTGGTGGGGCGCCCGCCCGAATAGTTGGGGAGCTTGCACGAATGATTCGGGAGATTCGAGTCATCAACCGCGTTGGATGTTGCGCGTTCGATGTTTGCGCATGTTCGCTAATGGCCGCAGCTGATGAACATCAGGCTCTGCCCGAATGTCACTCTTTCTAGTTTATGTCGATTTTATTGTTCATGTGCGAGATGTCAGTGGAATAAAGTGTAACTAGTTATCTGGTTTTTCTTTGGATAATCCTTAACGAAGGTAAGAGAAATATAAAACAGTATTCTTTGCTTGCACATGAGTCGAAAAATCAAATCATTAGCGAACATGCGCAAACGTCGAACGCGCAACATCCAACGCGGTTGACGACTCGAATCTCCCGTATCATTCGTGCAAGCTCCCCAACTATTCGGGCGGGCGCCCCACCACTTCGGCCGCTGCTGTTTCAGGTGAGCACCCGAATGGTTGGGGTGATCGCACGTCTAAGTAGTGCAAGCGCGCCGAACCTTCGTTTGAAACAGAAAAAAAGAGAAAGAACCCGAACTATTGGGGTGTGAACCCGAACTACACGGGAATTCTTCGCTCAGTGCGATTACCGGTCGGGTGCTTTCCGATTAAGCTACTAGAGATATCGAGAGAAGAAACTTTTTCAGAAAATACACGCATTATTTTGCTAGGTGGTACAAGTTAAATTTTTCAAAGAATCTGTATTATCATCAGAGAATAGCACAAATTTTCAACGTCTTTTCAGACTAGATGGAGATATGAATTAAAAATTATTTTAATTGATTTTTTGCTGAAAAAAGATCTTCTACTTTCGCTCCGCTGGGAATCGAACCACAGAACTATATTATTATATATTTTTTTATGCAAAAAAGTATTTAAAAAAAAGAAAAAAGTTTCTTCTCTCGATCTCTCTAGTAGCTTAATGAGAAAGCACGCGACCGGCAATCGGAAGTTCTGTGGTTCGATTCCCAGCGGAGCAAAAGCAGATCTCTTTTTAAAAAAAAATTAATTAAAATAATTTTTAATTTATATCTCCATCTAGTCTGAAAAGACGTTAAAAATTTCTGTTATTCTCTGATGATAATACAGATTCCTTGAAAAATTTAACTTGTACCACCTAGCAAAATAATGCGTGTATTTTCTGAAAAAAGTTTCTTCTCTCGATCTCTTTAGTACCTTAATGGGAAAGCACCCGACCGGCAATCGGAAGTTCTGTGGTTCGATTCCCAGCGAAGCGAAAGCATAAGATCTCTTTTCAAATAAAAAAAAAAATTAATTAAAATAATTTTTAATTCATATCTCCATCCAGTCTGAAAAGACGCTAAAATTTTCTGTTATTCTCTGATGATAATACAGATTCCTTGAAAAATAATATTGCTAAAATGATAATTTAAATATTTTAAGCCTCGAGCAGAAAATCTAAAATTTTACCTTATTTTAATTATTAAGAATAAAAAAAATGTTTTATGTTGATCTGCAATGTTTTTTTTTTCTTTTTAAGTCAAAATAGAATAATTTCAACTTTTTAAAAAAGAAAATAATTTTCATGGCTTCCTTTTACAACCTCTACCATGCTATCTAATATAATGTGTATTATGAAGGTTCTGTGATTAAAAAATCTAGTAAATAAGGAAAATTTAGAGGTCTGGCAGTAACAATCTGTTTCGCTCCCCTCTTTATTTTGAAAATTAGATAAGGCGTTAATATCAAATGTAGGCCATAACAGTGACTATATATAGCAGGAATTTATAAAGACCATCTACACACACAAAAATCTTCAAAAATCATAATACAGTTCTCTATAATTATTTCTTATTAAAAAATGCAGACTTTTGCTGGAATCTTATTCCTCACGCTCGGATGTCTACTTTATTTTGAAAGTAAGTGTAAAATAATATGATTAATATTTATAACAAATATTTCATATATGTCTTTAAACACGATTCCTTTTTCAAATTATTGAATTATACAATTTTGAACCAATATTTAAAGTTTTTGAAATATTTTTTAACTAGTAAACAGTCGTTTGTTAAATATATAAATATAATTCGATGACTGAAAATTTAGAAAATTTCTAATCGAGAATCACTTAAAATTTTAGTTTCTTTCAAATTGAAAGCCATACAAAATTGAAGAATTTTTATTTATGATTGGTATTGATTTTCTTAATTTTTGGGAAGACATTCCGAATTTTTGGGCAACTTGAGCTGAAATTTTCTGTGCATTAAAACAGTCTTTTATTAATTTTGAAAATGTACGTAGTAAAGCTGAAATATTTGAGGATGAACATTTTCAAAAGAATAAAACAATTAAAAATTTTAAAATTGTAAACAAAGTCATAAGGCAAAACGCCAACTTTTAACAACTTATTAAACGATTTACCTACATTTAGAAATCTTGTAAAATAAAATAAATGATTATGATAAAAAACAATTAATATTTTTAGAAGCTCTCATATTTCAAAATTAATATGTAGCTGCTATCTTAAGAAAAAATTTACTTACATAAAATATACTGAAATTTAAGAATTTTAAATTAGATTAAAATCAAATTCAAAATCCCATTTAACGTCCAATAATCAAGTTAATGTATAGAATTCCTGAAAATAAAAGAAGAATTCAACGATCAAATTTGGACAAACACAAATAAATAATATAAAAAAAACAATAAAAAATAAATTAATTAAAAAAAATAACACAAAGAAAATATACTTATTTATCAATAATATTCATATTATATATATTAATAATAATATTATCAATATATTCTCAATAAAATAAATAAATTTTTAACCAAATAGTTGAATTTTCTACCAAAAAGAAAGAATTTTCAACAAAATGCATACTCAAATAGTTCAACTTTCAACCAAGAAGATTAATTTTTTTTTTACCAAAGAAGACGATTTTTCAACAAATTGAATAAATTTTTAATCAAATATTTATATTCTTAAACTAAAAAAAGTTCAATTTCTAACAAAAAATGGAATATTTAAATTTTCAAAATTAATTCTCAATAAAAATGATTAATTTTAAACAAAACCGTGGCATTTAAAAAAAAAAATGTTTTTCTACCAAACATGATGAATTTTCAGAAAAATACATCAATTTTCCACATAACAGTTAAATTTTCAACCAAGAGCATTAGTTTGATATCAAAATGGACTAATTTTCCACAAAATAAATTAATTTTCAACTAAAAAAGATAAATTTGTAACGAAAAATGAAATGGTTAAATTGTCAGTTAGAAGAAGTTATTTTCATTAAAAAAACGAATTTTCAACAAAATAGTTAAAACTTTTTTTCAAACAAATTTTCAACCAAAGAACCAAATAAATTTCAACAAAAAAAAAAAAAAATTTCCAGCAAATGGTACAACTTTCGAGCAAATGATTGAATTTTCCACCAAATTGTTGAATTATCGACTTATTATTAATTATTAATAATATATTATAATATTAATATTATTAATTATTATTCTTTAATTTTTTAGTCAAGAATACGAATTTTCTACACAACAGTTTAATTTCCAACCCAAAAATCTGCATTTTCAACAAAAAAGATAATTTTGAACTGAAAAAGATGATTTTTTCGCCATAAAAAATAAGTTTTTAAACCAAAAAGACAAATTGTTAACAAAGTAGTTAAATTTACAACAAAATAATTAAGTTTTGAACCACATAATACAATTTTTTACAAAAAATATGAATTCTCACCTGAAAATTTGATACTAGACTTTTCAACTAAACAGAGTTGGACCTTCTTATTGGATGGTAAAGACTGTGAAGCTTGCAATAAAAAAAAAGATTTGAAAAAACTTTGGGTAATTTTTTTATGTCCAAAAATAATAAACTTGAAGCTAAAAGTTAAAGTCATTCTCAGTTGATGCACTACACAAAATTAAGCCTATTTGTTGAAAAATAGCCAAACTCAGTTGTTGAAAAATAGCCAAACTCAGAAATCGTTTATGAAAATTGTTTAAGTAATTCATAGTTCAAATATTTTTTTATTATTCATTTTATTTCCTCTTATCTCTTTTTATTTATTATTCACTTTATTATTCTTTTATTATTCCTAACAAAATTTCTATTATTAATCATAATATTTTGGTACTATTTTGAGGAAAAAATATCATATCATGAATTATCAACTCATGCTTACAGTTTGAACAATGATTCCAGAAAAACATATTTTTGTTGATCCAAAGATATCTCTATCGAAAATTCTATTAACGTTTGCACAATGACAATCTGCTATTCCAATATTTATAATTAAAACTGGAACATTTCCGTGAAGAAAAAAAAAACAGCTTTAGCGAATTAATTTTTTATTATTAACCGATGTAAGTAATTAGGTCAACACATAAAGATTTATTGACTCAAGCTAACCCCGAGTACTTCCCAGGCTATGACTAATTAAATTGACCAATTGCTAACCAATTTTATAGCGCGCGATAAGTTCTTTATTAGCATTCTAATTCTCAATTGAAATGTTACCAAACATTTTTCCAAGTGATACAAATAAAAAAATAAAAATTTTAAACTTTTATACCTGAAAAACTGTGCAATTTAAATACTGAATAAGGATGAACTTGAGTATCTAAATAATTTAATTTTAATTTTATAGGTATTATTTATTGACAGCCTTTTAAACAATATATTGCAATTTTGGGCTATAAATTAATTATGCATATTCAGGGTCCTCATGCGCTACTTTTTCAGAGTTCTGCTTTCGATTTTCGATTTGCTGAATCAAAATCGTTGAAACTTAACTAATCACGAATTCGATTATTCAAGATATTTCCTAATTAAATGGTAAAAAACTATTAATTATTATTATACCATTAAGCCATTTCCCTTTCGGGGTAGGCGTGACTTGTTCGGTTGGAGAATAGTAGTGTGTATATGGGTATATAGGTATGAGGTGGATAGGTATATAAGTGTTAGGTATATATATTTTAGATTGATCTGGAATTCTCGTGTTATTTATTTAAATGACACGTTTACTCCGCAACACTGCTCCGACCCAGGTTGCTGATCAATCTCTCTAGCGATCACCCCAAGTGAAGAGCCTCACAAAATTGTTATGTATGGTTCTCCACTTGGGCCCATTAGTATCCAAGATCTTTGTTTCAGGCGTCATTCATTCTACTGTCACTCTGTTTACAAACTATTTGTCGCCACACTTTTCTGTCCTGGCATACTACTCTAGCTTCCTTCACGTCCATGCATTTTTTCATGCAAGCTCTTGTGTTCCTATGGCTTCTTATGTCTCTACGGATTAATGTCTCATTTACAGATTCTAACCATTCTTTTGGCGGTCTACCTCTGGGCATTCTGCCATTTACTTTACCTTTATACACTTGTTTGGTAAGTCGTTCATCTTTCATTCTTTCAAGATGTCCGAACCATCTTAACTGATTTCTTTCCCATGTGTCAACTATTGTCTCTTTTGCACCACATTCTTTGAGGATTGTCTCGTTTCGGACTTTGTCCATTAGTGTTTTCCCGCATATTATGCGCAGAGGTTTTATGCCGATCGCGTTAATTTTACTCCTGTCCTTTTCTTGACAGGTCCATGTCTCGCTACCGTATAGTACTTTCGGTACGAATATAGAATTGTGTATGGCCATTTTAGCTTTTTTTGATATGTTTTTATTTGTTAGGATGGACCCTGCTCTACCGATAACCTGTTTACCCTTATTTATGCGCCTATCTAACTCCCCATCTATTTTTCCGTCGCTAGTGAATAGACTACCTAGATATACGTACTTGTCAACTTGTTCTAATCTCTCATCATTTAGGACAATGTTGCACATTGTCTTCTCACTCTTTCCCTCAAACACCATGATTTTTGTTTTATTTACGTTAATTTTGAGTCCCATGTCCTTCATGCTTGTATGAAGTTTATTCAACATTCTTTGCAAGTCCTCGACTGATTCTGCCATAACAATCTTGTCATCTGCGAAAGCTAACCCACGTACCTTAACTGTTTGGAGATCTACACCTTCTTCGTCGAAGAGTGCAGTTCTTAGACACTTATCCATGAATATGATAAATAGCCACGAGGACATAACGCATCCTTGTTTCACGCCTTGCGTAATATCGAACCAGTCACTCAGTTTCCCGTTTACCCTTACGCTCGCTTTACTGCCTGTATATATTGTTTTTATTGCTTGCAGGAGCCCTCCATTTACTCCGTATTCTTTAAGAACTTCCCAAAGTTTACTTCTATTTACCGTGTCAAATGCTTTTTCTAGGTCAATAAATGCACAGAAAACTTTCTTTCCTACTCTCAAGCTTTTTTCTGTGATCTGTCTTAGGCTAAATATCTGATCTGTACATGATCTTCCTGGCATAAATCCACTTTGGACTTCCCATATTTTTTCTTCTGTGATTTCCATTACCCTACGAATAAGTATTTTTGAGTATATTTTACTTACGGTACTTAGTAGGCTGATACCTCTGTAATTACTGCAGTTGTTTTTATCTCCCTTTCTTTTGTATATTGGTACGATAATCGCTTTTTTCCAATCGTCTGGGACTTTCCCCGTCTCGATACATAAATTTATGCTTAGTAAAAATATGTAAACTTATTTAAGACTGTATATGAGTGCAGTTCCACCGACCAAGCTTCGGCGGCGTGACGTCGCTCATACGTGAGTGGCGCGGCGTATCCAGTGGCTTAGAGGTGGAGGGGATACATAGGTGGGAAAGAGAAGGCGGATACCACTCTCGGACACCTCGCTTACTCCTGTGTACCCCCTCCATCTCCAAGGCGCAAGATAGGCCGCGCCACTCACGTATAAGCGACGCCACGCCGCCGAAGCTTGGTCGGTGGAACTGCACTCAATGGTAATTGAAAAAAGTTTACAAAAATGGGAAAAGTGAAAAATAGAAAAATTTAATTAAATAACGCGAGGGTGTAACATTGTTTGCACAAATTTAACAAAAATAGGAATTTTTTGAAATTACAATGTTTTCGATTTGACAAATTATTTACGGTTGTACATTTTTCTAGTTTTCCATAGAAAATTGAAATGATTCAAGGCACTATGGATTTAGAAAAAATATATTATTTAAAAGTCTGCGAAAAAGTTTTATCTTATGTCAAAGATTAATAAAAAAAAATCAATTATGGTCATTGAGGGGTTTTCCTTACAATAATGGGATAAAATATCGGTACCAAAGGGTACTTTTTGTTACGCTCATAGGGTACTTTTTTGGCGCTCAAAGGTAAAAAATTCAGAAAATTCATAAGGCTGCAAAACAATTCAAGTTAAATTCAAAAGAATTCAAAATGTATTGGAAAAATTTTTTTGATCAAAAAAATTCTATTGATTTCCGTAAAATTGGAATGAATGTCGAGAAATTGAAGGCGAACGAGAAGAATTCGATGAATACATTATTATTTTATTTTAAATCAAAATTTTCTTTCAAATTCAAGTTAAATTCAAAATATCAAATTAATTGAAAACAATTTAAAAATAGGTATGAAAAATCTCCATTGATTTCAGTAACTTTGAAATGAGCTTAGAAAAATGCAAGGGAATTCAAAAGAATTTGATGAAATGCATAACAATTTTTCCAGGTTCTTTTTTACCGTAAAAAAAATACTTTCCACGAAACATAGTCTGATTTTATAGAAAACAAAAAAGTTTTTTTTTTGGCATTGTTCATTTTATCAAGGTAAAATATTACGACGCTACGATAGACAATTTTCAAAGTTTCCCTTTTCTTCGGCTTTAAAAACAATTTAATGAACTTTCAAAATTCAATATTTTTTGCTGTTTATAATATCAAAGCGAGTTCACCACCGTGTGTAATGAGATTTTCTTTCTAGAATTGGTTGAAATTTGACTGAGTTATCGAATTTTAAGCTAATTTAGGTTTATTTTCAATAAAATAATAAAATTGTCTACAAATAAGTTGATTTTTTAACCAAATTGTTGAGTGTTCTACCTACAAAGATGAATTTTCAACCAAATAATCGAATTTTAAACAGAAAAGATTAAACTTCAACTAAAAACAGTTGCATTTCCAACGTAATAATTGAATTTTTAAAAGAAAGTTCAATTCTTAACAAAAAAGGCGAATTTTAAATCCAAAAGGACGAATTTACAACAAAACAGTTGAATTTTCATGATTTTTCAACAAAGTACTTGAAATTACAAAAATGAATTTCCAACCAGATAGTCTTATATTGAAACAAAAAATATTAAACTTCAAACAAAAATAGTTGAATTTTCGACAAAAAGACGAATTCTCAACGAAAAATTAAATAGTAGGTATTTCAACAACAACGAAACCGAATTTTCAACAAAATAGTTAAATTTTCAACCAAAGAGTTGCATTTAACAAAAAAATAAAAAAAATTCAACAAAATAGTTGAATTTGTAACCAAATAGTTCAACTTTTATCCTACAAAAATGAATTCTTAACCAAAACGACGAATTTTCAACAAAGAAAATTAATTTTCTACCAAAAAAGACAAATTTTCAACAAAATAAACCAATTTGCAAACAAATAATTTAATTTTCAACTAAAATAATGAATCTGCAATTCTGCAACCAAAGAATGAATGTTTAATAAAGTAGGTCAACTTTTAACAAACAAACAAAAAACAAATTTTCTACAACACTGTTGAATTTTCAACCCGAAATGATTAATTTTCTATCAAAGAGACAAATTTTCAACAAATAAAGATTTTTCAGCCAGGGCAGGAAAAAATGTCAAAGAAATTGTTGAACATTCAAGCCAAAAGACAGCATTTTCAACCCAAAAATACAAATTTTCAACAAAAAAGTTCATTTTTAACCAACAAATTGCAGTTTTAATCAAAAGAGAGAAAATTTCCACCAACAGGATTAGTTTCCTACCAATAAAAGACCAATTTTTGACTTAAAAAGATTAAATTTCAGCAAAAAAAAATGGGAAAGTTATATTTATATGTTAAAAAATAAATTTTAAATGAAAAAAAGAATTTTCAGCAAAATATTTAAATTTTCAATCAAAGAGATCAACCCTCAAACAAACAAATTTTTAACCAAGTGGTTCAAGTTTTACCCAAGTAATTGAATTTTCAATTTTAAAAATATCAATTTTCAGCCAAAAATGAAATAGTTACGTTTTAGTTTAAAAAATTATTTTTCAACCAAAAAAGGCATTTTTAACCAAAAAGATGAATTTTCTACCACCAAAAAATATGAATTCTCAACAAATAATGTAATAGTAGATATTTCAAATAAAAAGTATGACTTTTTAATAAAAATTATTGAATTTGCAAACAAATAATAAAATTCTTCACTGAAATTAATCGTCAGGATGAAACAACTGTAAGAAAATATATAAAAATACAAGGCAAATAAATTACCAACTAAAATAATTACTAGTCCCAAACTTAATTTTCAAAATTCTCTAACTTTAGCCCGACCAATTATTTATTTGCTCTAACCATTAATATTCAAATATCATTTCGATTGTAGCTTTGTGATTTTCACCGTGATAAAATAAACAGTCTCTTGTTAAAAAGGTAATCTTTTTTCGTTCAGAAGAGAAAAAGCTTAAAAAACTATTTTTTCTTTAAAAGCACAAAAATTCCAGAACCATGAGCAAAATTCAAGGACTTTTCCAGGTTTTCAAGGATTTCCAGGACACTAGACACCCTGATTAAATAAAAACTTTCAAAAATTCCAAAAAATCTATTAAATTAGGTAGATTTAAGTAAATTCAGAAGAATTTAGGTGAATTAAAAAAAATCAAGAGAATTCCAAAGAATTTCAAAGAATTCTGGGTAAATTCCAAAAAATAATTGCAAACCTCTTCAAATCTTGGAAACCCTACTAATTTCTTATCAAAAAAGTGACTAATGACTACAAGACAATTCAAGTCAAACTCAAAAAAATTCATATGAATTGGAAAAATTTTTTTAAATCGAAAAATCCAAAATATTTCAGTAACATTTGAGTGAATTTAGAGGAATTTGAAGGAAACGAGAATAAGTCGATGAAATTCATGAAAAATCAAATTGAATTTAAAAAACAATCAAGAGAATTCAAAACAATTCAAAAATATTTATAAATATTGAAAGACTTCAAGATGAATTAAACAAAAACTTTTTAAGAATCCACTGAATTGAGTAAAATTGAGTGAATTTAGAAGAATTCAAAAGGATTTAAAAGAAGTAAGGTTAAATTAATAAGAATCCAGGGCGAATCTGATGATACTTCCTGGAATCCTGAAAAATTTAATAAAATACCCCTTGAGAGCTCTTAAAACCCCATAAAATCATTAAAAGCCTCGGAAATCTCATAAAATCCCTTGGAATCTTTAAAAATATCCTATAACCTTACAGGTCCTGTAAAATCCTTCCATATCTTCCAAAATTATTTAAAACCGCATGCAAATTTTTTTAAATCCCTTAAAATTATTAAAACCCTTGGAGATCCCTTGAAATTGTTTAAATCTCATGAAAATGCCTTGAAATCTTTTAAAATACCCTAAAATATTTACAAGTCTTTGAAATCCCTTCAAACTATTGAAATAAACAAAAAAAGTTTTGGGAATCTTTTAAAATTTCCTAAAAGATTTTGAATCCTTTGATATCTTTTGAAATCCCTTGAAACTTTTTAAAACTCTTGAAAATGCCTGGGAAGCCTAACAATACCCTCAAATATTTTTAATCCTTTTGAATCCCATTAAATTACTGAAATCCCTAAAAATTTCTTTGTAATATTTTAAAATAACCTAAAATATTTAAAATCTTTTTAAATTTCTTGAAAATCTTGGAAATTTCAAGGAATTTGAAAAAAGACTTCAAAATATTTCAAATCCTTCGATCATTTTATAAATTGATCCTCAGGATCAATTAAATAAAAACTTTTTAAAATTAAAAAAATCCATTGAATTAAGTAGAATTGAGTAAATTTAGAAGAATTCAAGTGAATTAAAAAATTCAAAAGAATTCCAAAGTATTAAAAGAATTCAGGGTGAATTCTAAAAAATAATTTCAAATCTTAAAAACTCTACGAAATACCTCACTTCTCTTGAATAAATTCTTTAAAATCGACTAAAATATTATTAAATCCCGTGAAATTCTATTAAATCTGGCGATATTTCCGGATATCTTGAAAAATTTATTAAAATACCTTGAGAGCTTTAAAATCCCTTAAAATCATTGAAATCCTCGGAAATCTTATAAAATCTTATGAAATCTTTTAAAATATCTTAAAACCTACAAGTCCTGTAAAATCGTTCCATATTTTCCGAAATTCAAAAAAAGTCTTTATTATGAAATATTTTAAAAGCCTTAAAACCCTTCAAGTTAATGAAATTAATAAAAAATTACTTGGAATATGTCAATTTTGTTTATTAAAATCACAACGAAGATTAATTTTCTACCAAAAAAGAAGAATTTTCAACAAAACACGTAAATTTGTAACCAAATAGTTGAATTGTAAACATGACAAAATCATTATTGAAATAAAAATATCAATTTCAGAACCAAAAATCTAATAGTTACATTATCAGTTTAAAAAAATTAATTCTAAAAAAAACTCATTTTCGGCTAAATATTTATATTTTTAACCCATAAGGACGAATTTTCATAAAAATAGTTCAATTTTTAAATAAAGGGATACATTATTAACTAAAGTGATAAATCTTTAACAACAAAAAATGAATTTAAAACATTATTTTTAACCAAGAAGATTCATTTTCTACCAAAAAAAACGAAGTGTCTCGTCGTCCTGAAATTCGGGACTAGTCCAATATTTTTCATATGCTTGGCTAGCTAATTAATTTTGAGCCAAAAAAAACTAGTTTTTAACTGAAATATTGAAAAGTGTTAGAAGCTTCCATTTTATACGCGTCAATTATTAAGCGTTTACATTAAATAAATTTCAAGGTTCAATTTTGTAAGTTTAAAATTTTTAAAAATTTAACTTTGAGTGCTCGAATTTGCAGTTCAGTCTTTGTAACTTCAACAGAAAAAAAGTTTATCTTCAAGAGTTCGAATCTTTTAATTTCAATGCCCGTGATCAATTCTTTCTCAATTGTTCAATTTTTATTTGCAGTCAGAAAGTTGTTCTTTTTCGACCTAGGATGACAAATATTGAGAATATTGAAAAAAATGTTAAATGGCATATATATGGTGTCTAATCAATTGCTATATATTTGAAAAAAACTTCAAACTTAAGGTTTTTTGGTGTTTAATAACGATTTTTCATTATTGTCTTTTAATATTTTAATATTGCTTTAAAGTTTAAACACAGAAGCTTTTATGTAATAGCGATCAGGTACACATCTTAATTTAAAATGATCTTATTGCAATATTCTTCAAAGTTTTATTGTACTTTCCAAGAGAAAAAATAAAAAAATATTCTAAACCACGTGTTTACAAAATGTGTATTCCACCAATTTAAAATCCCATCTACTTTCCTTTTTTTGTACTGTTCGATTCTTTTTATTTATGTAATTACTTTCTATTAAGTTTTATTTACTTTCCAGTTTTAGTCGATTGACTCATTGACAATAAACTGAATTTTACATGATTTTTATTAATATTTGTGAGTTCTCGTCCATACTACATTTGAATCTCCCGCATATCCCAATCTGTCCCGAATGGCCCCGAACCAAAACAACCCTAAAAAATGGCGGCTCCGAAGCCTTCAAGTTGGCACAAATCCTTCCATGAGGTTCATTCTGCAAAACTAATCGTAGGTGGCAGCACCGAGCCGAGTACTAGACCCGCTGTCGATGAGAGACGAAAAAATATGGTGCTAGGTGTACGGTTGCTTATAATTAAATATATGAGGGTAAATAATCTTTAAATATATGTTTAATGCTTACATGCAAAGGTATTTTATAATTTTAGTGGAAATTATACATACAATTAAATATATGGTGAACTATAGTAAACCTAACCTCACTTTGCATGTGACAGTCAGAAAAGGATTTATCAACCTTTTACGAATTGTATATGATAAATATTGATAAAATAGTTTGAAAAATATATTTTGTTATGTTTACAAGGTATAAATGGCACTTTATACTTATTAACAAAATTTCTTTTGTTGAAATTCGTATCACATCGACAGAGGGTCTAGTACTCGGCTCGGTGCTGCCACCTACGATTAGTTTAGCAGAATGAACCTCATTGAATCCTGCATCCAGTGTATTATAGAGTGCAGTTCCACCGACCGAGCTTAGGCGGCGTGGCGTCGCTTATACGTGAGTAGTGCGACCCATCCAGTGGCTTAGAGGTGGAGGGGATACAGAGATTAAAAAAAGACCGCTGATGCTACCTCGCTCACTCCTATGTATCCCCTCCACCTCCAAGCCGCTGGATAGGCCGTGCCACTCACGTATAAGCAACGCCACGCCGCCTAAGCTCGTTCGGTGGAACTGCACTCATATAAATGAGTACAGTTCCACCGTCCAACCTTCGGCAGCGTGGCATCGCTTATACGTGAGTGGCGTGGCGTATCCAGCGTCTTAGAGGTGGAGGGGATACATAGGAGTGAGCGAGGTATCATTGGCGGTCTTTTTTCAATCTCTGTATCCCCTCCACCTGTAAGTCACTGGATAGGCCGCGCTACTCACGTATAAGCGACGCCACGCCGCCTAAGCTCGGTCGGTGGAACTGCACTCTATCAGTGGTACCATAGGGACCAAATCTTGAAAATAGGGTACTTTAGGGACCTGAACTGAATATAGGGTACAATAGAGGATATAGGGACCGGTCTGTGAGGCCTGGAATAAGAACCATCCTTTTTAAAGTTACTAGTATGCAAGAAATTAGAAATTTATAAATTTCCATTTCTTTTTTTACAAAATTAGATGCAGATGGTGCAGGTGCAGAATCTATACCCCAAGATAGCATTAAAGTAAGGACGGAGCGTGAGACTATACACACAAGTCGTATCTCGCTACTCGAAGCCAATATCTTTGGACAAGGATATCACCGTGAGGATAGTAGATATCTGGTTCATGATGTTTATATAATCACCAAATTTCAGCCTTATTATGCTGCATTGTTAGAACGCAAACCGCGTCGACCAGAATATGTTCATAAAGCTAAGGATAAACCTAAGGTTGCTTTTATACATTTAGAGGGCTCCACATATCTGTCAGCTGCAAATTTCAAAGTTTTTGAACACGTAACTCCTAATCTTGATTTGAAAGACCACATTTTTATAGAGTTGGCACAAGGAGGACCGTTGTACGTAGCAGTTATACAACATAGACCTCTCCCATTTATTTTCTTCCCAGAACAACCTAAAGAAAATACTAACATAAAAGGACAAAAATTGTCCTCAATTAAGTCACAAACTAGTAGCTCGCCGAGCTCGACAAATTTGGGAACTGGTAAGTAGATTCGTCTGTCAAAGAGTGCAGTTCCACCGAACGAGCTTAAGCGGCGTGGCGTCGCTTATACGTGAGTGGCGCGGCCTATCCAGCGGCTTGGAGGTGGAGGGGATACATAGGAGTGAACGAGGTAGCATCGGCGGTCTTTTTTCAATCTCTGTATCCCCTCCACCTCTAAGCCACTGGATAGGCCGCGCTACTCACGTATAAGCGACGCTACGCCGCCTAAGCTCGATCGGTGGAACTGCACTCAAACAGTGTGTTTGTAAAATTATTTGATAAGTAACAAATCAATCCTTTTCTTCGACCGACGATGTTTAAGAATTTTAAATTGTAAATGTTTTCTATCTTAAGTGTGTTTAATAGGATTGAAGATTGTATAAATTTTACTCATGAACGTGAGATTAATAACGTTATTAACTATCGTGATCTACAAATCCAGGCCTCACAGTCCCTATGGAATTAAATATAGGGACCAAAGGGTACTTTTTGTCACGCTCATAGGGTATTTTTTTCGCGCTTAAAGGGTAAAAAATTCAAGATAAATTCATGAAACTTCAAAACAAATCAAGTTAAATTCCAAAGAAATCACATGAGTTGGAAACATTTTAAAAATATGAAAAAACCTTATTAAATTTAGTCAATTTGAAATGAGCTCAGAAAAATGTAAGGGAACTCAAAAGAATTTGATAAAATGCCTAAGAATTCAAGATGAGGTTAAATAGAATTGAGTGAATTTAGAAGAATGCAAGTAAATTTAAAATAATGAATAAAGAGAATTCCAAAGAATGTAAAAGAATTCACGGTGGATTCAAAAAAAAATTTCAAACCTCTTCAAATCTTTGAAATTACACTAATTCATAATCAAAAAAAACAATTCAAGTTAAATTCAAAAGAATTCAAATGATTTGGAGAAAATTCTACAAATCGAAAAAATTCCATTGATTACAATAAAATTTGAGTGCATATATAGAGGAATTTCAGGGAAATGAGAAGAATTCGATGAAATTCATAAAAAATCAAACTGAAATAAAAAAAAACATGTGAATTTAAAATAATTCAAACACATGGAAAAAATTAATTGAATTTAATTTAATTGAATTTAAGGTGAGTTTCAAAGACTTCAAGATGAATTAAACATAAACTTTTTAAAAATCTCATGGTTTAATCACTGTTCAATTGAAGACATATTTCTGAAGTGTCTTGAATTCTTTTGATATATTTCAGGGTATTTTTGAAGATTCCTATAAATTTGTAATAGATCTCAATAATTTGAAAGGATTTTTTAACATTTTCGGTTATTTTTAAAACTTCTAAGGCATTTTCAAGAACTTTTAATTTAAAAATATTTGAGTAAATTAAAAAAAATTTCAAGGAATTATTAATTAATTTCATTAATTTGTAGAGATTTCAAAGATTCAATGATGATTTCACTTTTGAAAGATTTCACAGGATTTTATCATATTTTAGTGGATTCTGAAGAATTTATTCACGAAAAGTGAGGTGTTTCGTAGGATTGCAAAGGGTTTTAAATATTTTAGGGAATCTTAAAAGAATCTCAGAAATTTATTATTGATTTTAATAATTTGAAGGGATTTCAAAGCGATTGCAATATTTGAGGATAAAGAATTTTCTAGAATTTCGGAAGATATGGAACGACTTTACAGGATCTATAAGGTTGTAAGATATTTTAAAAGATTTCACAGGATTTTATCAGATTTCCGATCATTTCAATAACTTGAAGAGATTTGAAATTACTTTTCGGAATTCACCCTGAATTCTTCTTTATTTATCCTGAATTCTTTTAATTCTTTCAAATTCTTTTGAATTTTTCTAAGTTTACTCAATTCTACTGAGTTCAATGGATTTTTTCGAATTTTGCATAGTTTTTATATAATTTATCCTAAGGATCGATTGATAAAATTATTATCAAAGGATTTGAAATATTTTAAGGTATTTTTTCAAATTCCTTGGCATTTTCGAGGACGTTTAAAAATTTCGAGGGATTTCGAAAGATTTTGAAGGGCTGGAAATATTTTAGGTCACTTGAAATGATTACAAAGAAATTTTTTTATTGATTTCAGTAATTTAATTCGATTTCAAAAGATTTGAAATATTTTACGAAATTTCAAAAGATTCCCAGAATTTGTTTTTATTCCAATAGTTTGAAGGGATTCAAAAGACTTTGGAATATTTTAGCGTATTTTAAAAGATTCCAAGGGTTTTAATAATTTTAAGGGATTTTAATGGATTTCAAAGAATTTATTGACAAGAAGTGTAGGATTTCGTAGGGTTTCAAAGATTTTGAGAGATTTTCAAATATTTTTTGAAATTCATTTGGAATTCGCCCTAAATTCTTTTAAATTCTTTTAAATTCACTCAATTCTACTCAGTTCAATGAATTTTTTCATATTTTTGAATTTTTTGCTTTTCACTTGATTGCTTTTTTAATTCAGCCTGACTTTTTATGGATTTCATATGATTCTTTTCATTTCCCTTAAATTTCTCTAAATCCACTCAAATTCTATCGTAATCAATGGAATTTTTTCGATTTTTGAATTTTTTTCCAATTCATTTGAATTCTTTTGAATTTAACTTGAATTGTTGTGGAGTCATAATTCACTTCTTGGGTTAGAAATTAGTAGGGTTTCAAAGATTTGAAGAGATTTGAAATTTTTTTTGGATTTCACCCTGAATTCTTTTAAAAAATTTTTGAATTCTCTTGAATTTTTTTAATTTACTTGAATTCTACATTCACTCAATTCTATTTAATTCAATGGATTTGTTTGAATTTTTCAAAGTATTTATTTAATTGTTCCTAAATTCTTTTAACCTCATATTGAATTTTTAGGCATTTCATCAGATTCTGTTGAATTCCCTTGAATTTTTCTAAGCTCATTTCAAAGTTACTGAATTCAATCAAGTTTTTTCATATTTTTAAATTGTTTTCAATTCATTTGAATGTTTTCAATTCACCTTGCATTTTTATGAATTTCATCAAATTCTTCTCTTTTCTAAATTTTTGACTCAAATTTTGACTTGAATTCTTCAAAATTGACATTCGTTTCTATGTTCCTTTTCGATGTTTGTTTTACTCTTCGAAATTAATCTTATCTGAGGTACAAATTTACTTTAATTTATAAAATTATTCTTTTTATTTTTTCTGTTTAATATTGCAAATTTGAAATATTATTGTATTTAGGTTTAAAAAAACTTTTGAAAAAGGTACGCAATTGTACCGAAACGTACGTAAAGGATGGAGATAGGAGTTTTTTAATTAATAAATTATTCTAAGTTGCAAAAATGTTTTTGGCTCAATTTTCATTTAATTTTATGTGGGCCGTAAGACATAAACAATTTACAATTTAAAATTCTTAAACTGTGTATTTGTTTACAAATATTGTTTAAAAAATTGCAAAGGAGCAGCTAATATTGTCTAATCGTAATCGCACGTCAATTTTACTCGTATTTTATGAAACACTATGCATTTCAATAACTAATCATTGTAAATCAAAAAAAAATCTAACTTTTTCATTCATTCAACTCTATGTACTAAATTTAGAATTGAATTGAGTTAGAAAATAAGGACTTACAATGAGATACCAATGTTAATTAATGATTATATAACCCTGTAATTGGTATATGTACTGTTGGGTTATCGCCTAATAAATCAAATCAAAAATTAATTTGTTTATAAAATTATCAAGAATTTTTTTTACTCCAGGACATTATTAATTATTTATTTATAGTTACTTTATTGTTATTTGTTATTAAATAAACAATGTTTCGTTAGCTAAAATAAATTTTTTTCAATTATACATTTTGCTCGAAAGCGTTAGTGTCATTTGAAAAAATACGTAAAGATCCGTTGAAAATTGAAGTTTAGAGCGATTTTTATTTATAGATGATATTTCGACCAAAAAAGATTTTAATTTTAATTTAGGAACAACTGAATTATACAAAAAGGACGAGTCTGAAAAAACAGTTGAATCGTACGAAGAAAGAGATGAATTTTTAAACAAAATTGAACAAAATTAATTAATTTTCTATAAAATGATTAAATTTTTAACCAAAATAGATGAACTTTCAATCAGAAACGACGAATTTTCAACAAAGCAGTTGAATTGTTGACAAAGAAAGATGGCTTTTTGAAAAGATAGTTTACTTATTAACAAAATTGAGATGCTATAATAAAAAACTTTATTAATACATACGTACTAAACAAAATATAAATAATTAAAAACCACCTTCAAAATGCGACTTTCAAAAACATCGGCTGAACTCGACAGGCGGTTTTCTGCAGTTTTCCTCTCCCATGGCCAAAAGTCACATACAGCCGCGGACTATCACTGGTTGAATTTAAATCCATACAGTGATTCTAAGCCCATCTTTTCATTCCAAAAAAGATTAATTCTAAATGAAAAATTTAGTAGTTGATATTTCTAGCAAAAAATATTTTAATTTTAGACCAAAAAGATTAAGCTTTAACCAAGAAAATTAGTTTTCTACCAAAAAGAACGAATTTTTAATCAAATACATGAATTTTCAACCAAATAATTGAATTTTCAACTAAAAAAGATCAATTTTCAACTAAAAATAGAATAGTTAAATTTTCAGTTAAAGAAATTAATTTTTAACTACAATTATGAACTTTGAACAAAAAAATAAAATTTTGACCCAGGTTTTTTAGGTTTTCTATGTAGGGTAGATACCTGCGAATGCCACTTCTCATAAAAACAATTTTCAATAAAAATTAAAAGACTTAATCATGAAACAGTTTTGAAGCCAAAGACTGACAAATAGAATGAACCAGAGAAAGCAATTCAATTCCATGTAAAAACACATTTTCTAAATTTTTCAATTCGAAAATAACAAGTAAGTGATAAAAAAGCTGATTATAAAACGCGTTTTTAATATTGCTACTCATAAAAAATACAGCAGAACTTTTACTTTAAAACCCAGTCACTTTTTCCCACTATTCAGCTCGTACTGGTATCCACCTCGTACTGCTTTCCCCTATATTAGTCTAATACAATGTTCTAAGCAATTGTTCTAAGCATTTTTTTAGCACTTTAAAATATTTTTCACCATTATTCAGCTCGTACTGGTATTCCCAATATCAACTGACAATACCATTCATTTTAAAAAGGCCGATTATAAAAATCTTTTTTAATCTTGCTTCTCATAAAAAATACAACAAAAGTTTTTATTTCAAACCCCGTCACTTTTCCCGATTATTCAGCTCGTACTGGTATCCACCTCGTACTGGTTTACCCTATATAAGCTGACAATAAAAAAGTAAAAAAGTAAAAAAGACAGTAAAAAAGCTGACTATAAAACTCATTTTTAATACTGCTTCATAAAAAATATTACAGAATTTTTGCTT
>CAKNYM010053167.1:213207-223841 GCA_932195095.1 Andricus curvator | reverse complement strand
ATTCATTTTAAAAAGGCTGATTATAAAACTAGTTTTTAATATTGCTACTCATAAAAAAATACAACAGCACATTTTCTTTGAAACCCAGTCACTTTCTACCATTATTCAGCTCGTACTGGCATGAACCTCGTACTGGTTTCCCCTATAATTTGAATTAGCAGTGTAGCTTACCTGAAAGTCAAATTTCTGAAATTGTTCCTGTGCATCAATATCGGCTGTTCTGGGTTCAATGACAGGACATGCAGCTGCGGATATTTTCGAGTCTGGCGCCTCAGTGTAATCTGGCAAGACTCCTGACGTTACTCCTTTATCAAAATCGCCACTTAAAAGATTGGCGGCTGGACCAGAAGCTGGTGTCTGAATCTGACTGACATAGTACAGACATAGCAATAAAGACACCAAGACTACGCACAGAATCAACATGCGGCCTGAGCCACGCCTCAATAATTTGTACATGGTGATTTGCGCTTATTCAATATCCACACTTCCTGCGATATAACCGGAAGTTACCACTCTGTCTGTCACTGTACTTGGATCCACTCTCATTTGTTTGTTGGCTTCATGCGCACAGCAAGCACCTTAGGAAACAGAAAAAAATTCTTCTCTGAAATTACATTCAATATTTCCAATGTTGGGTAAGTTACTTTTTTTGAGTAACTAGTAAAGGTTACTCAATGAACAGGGTGTCCAGCGATTCTTAGGAACAAAATTCAAGGTCTTTTCCAGGTTTTTCAGGTGAAGAAATCAAGTTTTTCCAGGTCTCCTTTTTTTAAATCAAATAATGAAATAACCAATTGTTATGTTGAAATGGCTCATTTTTTGACCTTTTGACATTTATGTCAAAAAATGAGCCATTTCACTTCATATTGGTCAACAATTTCTAAAGAAAGCAGAACCATTAATAAACAAATTATTAATTTTTTGCGAACATAAGTCGTCTTTGTTAAATGTTTGGTACTATTTTAAAACCGTTGTAAAATATTTGCAATTCCTGAAATCTTTTGAAATCCTTGTGAATTCGTTGAAATATTTTGAAGTATTTAAAATCTGTGTGATATCTTTGAAAAATCTTTTTAAATTTTTGTAAAATCTTTGAAGCCCTTGAAATCTTTGTGAAATCTTTTGAAATATTTATGAAACCTCCCTTTTTGAAATATTTGCAATTGTTGAAATCTCTTGAAATCTTTTGAAATACTTTGAAATATTTGCGAAATCTTTCTGAACTTTTTTATATTCGTTTAAAATCATTCAAATATCTAAAAATCTTTTTAATCTCTTGAAATCTTCTAAAACAATTTGAAATCGTTTAAAATCTTTTGAAAGTTTTGAAATCTGGTGTATTTTGAAATTCTTGAAATCTTTTGAAATCCTGATGAATTCTTTTAAATATTTGTGAAACCTTTGTTTTCGTTTGAAATCATTTAAATATTACAAATCTTTGTGAACTCTTTTGAAATCTTCTTAAAAATTTTGAAATCTGGTGTACTGTGCCCTTTTTGAAATCTTTGAAATTATTGAAATTTTTTAAAATCCTTATGAATTCTTTGTGAAATCTTTTGTGTTCGTTTGAAATCATTGAAATATTTAAAATCTTTGTGAAATCTCTTGAAATCTTCTAAAACAATTTGAAATCTTTAAAATTTTTTGAAATGTTTGAAATCTGGTGTATTTTGAAATTCTTGAAATTTTTTGAAATCCTGATGAATTCTTTCAAATATTTGTGAAATCTTTGTTTTCGTTTGAAAACATTTAAATATTCAAAATCTTTTTGAACATTTTTGAAATCTTCTTAAAAATTTTGAAATCTGGTGTATTGTGCCCTTTTTGAAATCTTTGAAATTATTGAAATTTTTTTAAATCCTTATGAATTCTTTGAAATATTTGTGAAGTCTTTTGTGTTCGTTTGAAATCATTGAAATATTTAAAATATTTGTGAAATCTCTTGAAATCTTCTAAAACGCTTAAAATCTTTAAAATGTATTGAAATTTTGTTAGTCTGGTGTATTGTACCCTTGTTGAAATCTTTGTAATTCTTGAAATCTTATGAATTCGTTGAAATATTTGTGAAATCCCTTGAAGTTTTGTAAAAAAATTTGAAATCGTTTAAAATCTTTGAAATTTTTTGAAATCTTTGAAATTCTTGCATTCTTCTGAAATCATTATGAAATTTTTATGAAATCTTTGAAACATTTGTGAAATCTCTTGAACTCTTGTAAAAAAATTTGAAATCGT
This sequence comes from Andricus curvator, assembly GCA_932195095.1. Lineage (NCBI taxonomy): Eukaryota > Metazoa > Arthropoda > Insecta > Hymenoptera > Cynipidae > Andricus > Andricus curvator. Next base: position 221,609 of record CAKNYM010053167.1, on the reverse strand, counting down.
TTAAAATCTTTTAAAAGTTTTGAAATCTGGTGTATTTTGAAATTCTTGAAATCTTTTGAAATCCTGATGAATTCTTTTAAATATTTGTGAAATCTTTGTTTTCGTTGGAAATCATTGAAATATTTAAAATCTTTAAAATTTATTGAAATTTTTGAAATCCTTATGAATTCTTTGAAATATTTGTGAAATCTCTTGAAGCTTTGTAAAAAATTTTGAAATCGTTTATAATCTTTGAAATTTTTTGAAATCTTTGAAATCTAGTGTACTGACCCCTTTTTGAAACCTTTGAAATTCTTGCATTCTTCTGAAATCATTATGAAATTTTTATGAAATCTTTGAAATATTTGTGAAATCTTTTCTATTAATTTTAAAACATTAAAATATTCAAAATCTTTGTGAAGTCTTTTTAAATCTTCTCAAAAAATTTGAAATCGTTTCAAATCTTTCAAAGGGTTGGAAATTTAAAAATATTTGTAAAATCTTTCTGAAATCTTTCTCATTAGTTTGAAATCATTAAGATATTAAAAATCTTTATGAAATCTTTTGAAATCTTCTAAAAAAATTTGAAATCATTTAAAAGATTTAAATTACACTTCGCATTTCAATAAAATAACTGTTTAAAAAGCAAGCGAAAAATCAAATTAATGGTTCTCGTGAAAAATTCAAAGAGATTTCCAGTTTTACAAGGATAAAAAAAATTCAAGGAGAATTCCAGATTTTCAAGTTTTTCAAGGTCGCTGGACACCCTGAGAAAGTAACTTCAAGTTACCTGAAAAGTTACTTTTTTCGCTTCCTTAACTATATAATTTGAAAATCAAAATAACTGAGATGATAATTCATAAAAACGTAATTTAAAAAGAAATAGGCATTAGTTGAAACAGGGTGTCTGGGTTTCTTCAAAAAAAAATCCAGGCCCCATCAAGGTTTCCCAGGACAAAAAATTAATTTTTCCATGCACCTTTTCTTACAGTAAAAAAAATAATTTTCCCAAAAATATAGCCAAAGCTTTTAGATCTAGTGAAACTAAAAAAAGGGTCACATGCAAAATTTCTTATACACCCACAAATTCTGATTTTATGGTCAAAAATTCAAATATCCGAAAAATTCTAATCCAATAATTTTTTCTGTTGTTATCAAAGGTACTGTTTTTGATTATGCAGATTTTTTTTTAATTTTAGGAAAAATTTGAATGGTTTTAGAAGACATTTAAAAGGTTTAGAAGTTTTAAAAAGATTTCAAAAATTTTTTAACAAAATGTAGATTTATGAAAATTTCGAAGTTTTTTTAAAATTTTGAAAGGTTTCAGGAGAAATAAATATTTTTTTCAAGATTCATAGGAAAATTTAAAACAATTTTTTATTTTGAGAAATTAATTTTAAGAGAATATTTAAAAATATTTCAAAAGATTTACATTTTTTTAATTTTGACATTTTTTTTTAAATTTGAAAAAAACAGCGAGTTAGTTTAAATAATGTTTAGGAATTTCAGAAGTTTTTAAGAGATCATTAATGTTTTTAAACTTGAAAAGGTTTCCAAAAATTTATCAAATATTTTTTTATTTATTCTAGGTTTCTGAAAGTAATGAATATCTTTTAAAGTGACTGAAAATTTTCCAATATATTGTAAAATCCTATAAAATAAAAAAAAATTGGGTTTTCCAGATACTTTTTCGACAAATTCAAAATTTTCAAAAATCTTTTTGAATTTCCTTATAAGAGTCTTTGGAAATGTATATTAATATAACTTAAAAAAAAGACGGATAATACTTGATACTTTAATAATTATTAATATAAGTGTTCAAAAACTTTTAACAAATAAACAGTTATTAGAAGTTTTTATTTTGTACGAAAAATTATTTTTAGTTTAATTAAAATTAGCAAGGTAACATTTTTACAATTAAATTTTTGCCCAGTGATTGGACGCATTTTCTTTCCAGAGAGACCAATGTTTAACAAAATAGTTGAATTTTCAATCAAAAGATGTTAATTTTTAACAAAATAATGAAATTTTCCACCAGATAGTAGAATTTTTAACCAAAAGAGATAAATTATGAACCCGAAATATAAGAGTAGACTATTATAGTGATCCAGGATCTAAAATATAAATTTTGGATTTTCGACAGAAAATCATACCCCAATTTTGATTTCCCCGAATTGACCAGAATATTTATTTATTGCAAAAGTAGAAACAAATCTGAAAAATTCCCGGTTTCCAAAGGAATTTCATTATATTTCCCGGTGCTCAAAATTCCAAGCTAATTTCCGATTTGAACTATAATGAAATGATTTTTGTTTTAAAATGTAAAATTCCGGTAATAATCTGGTAATAATTTTTTATTCAAAAAAACCCATTTCCGGTGTAAAATGCCAAAATTTCCGTATACTGAGTAAGAAGAAACAACAAAACAAGTGATGATGTCTGTAAAAATAACTTTTTTCCTTATAGACATATTGACGATGAACGCATTCACAAACATTATAATTATTTCAATAGACAAAATGACATAATAACCAATGTGCAATAAAGAAATTGATGATTTTTCTTTAAAAATGTTAATTTCCGGTGAAAAAACTAACCAGGGCGGCGATTCGGCGGACGATTTCAAATTCCCGCCCGGTCATTTCCCGGTTTTCCCCGGTCAAGTTTTTGAATTTTCCCGGTCAACTCAAAGTAACATATTTATATTTGCCGCAAAACGCAAACATTTATTTTAATTCATGACGTTCGTTCTAAACATCTTTTAACACAACAGAGCAAAACGTTGCAAAATAAATGAATTTTGAAAAAAATACTTAAATTTTCTACTAAAAAATATCAATTTTTTACAAAAAAATGGAATAATTAAACTTTCAGTTGAAAAAATTAATTTTCAACAAAAAAAACGGATTTTTAAAGAAGATTACATTGTAAATAAAAAGATTAATTTTCTACCCAAAAATACAATTTTTGAACCAAATACATTAACTTTTAAAGAAAGGTTTGAAGTTTTAATAAAAGAAGACAAATTTTCAACCAAATAGTTAAATTTTGAACTGAAAAAATAATAATTTTCAATCGAAAATGGAATAGTAACATTTTTAGTTTAAAAAATTATTTGTAAACCAAACATAAGAGTTTTCAACTAAAACAATGAATCTTTAACTGAAATAGTTCAATTTTCAAACCAAAAAATTAATTTTTACTAAAAAAAGATAAATTGTCAACCAAAACTTTAATAATTGAATTTCAACTTAAAAAAATTAATGTTTAACCAAACAGATGAATTTTCAATAACAGCTATGGAATTTTCAATTGGAATAAGTTAAATTTTCAGTTAAAAAAATTAGTTTCAACAAAAAAAAAAACTAACTTTTAACAACAACAAAAACTAACTTTCAAAATAATAGTTACATTTTCAAACAAAGTGATGAATTTTCAAATAAAATTGTAAATATTTAACTGCAATAGTTGAATTTCAAACCAGAAAGATGAATTTTTAACTGAAATGATGAATCATTAACTAGAATAATTGAATTTTTGACCAAAAAGATTAATTTCTACCAAAAAAGACGAATTTTCAACTAACAAAGATAATTTTTCAACCAAAAATTGAATAATCAAATTTTTAGTCAAAAATGAATGTTCAACCAAAGACATGAATTTTGAACTAAAATTATGAAATATTCAACTGGATTAATAGTTACATTTTCAGTTGAAAAAAAAATAATTTTCAACCAAAAAACATCCAAAGAAAAAACAAATTTTCAATCAAACAGCTCATTTTTCAACCAAAGAAATGAATTTTTAATTAAAACGATGGATTTTCAACTAAAAAAAAAAATTAATTTTTAACAAAAGAGCTCAACTTTCAACCAAATAATTTTATTTCAAACCTAAAAGATGAATTTTCAACTAAAATAATAAATATTTGACTGGAATACTTGAATTTTTAACCGAAAAGAAGAATTTTTAAACAAGAAGATTAACTTTCAAAGAAAAATAAGATAATTTTTTACCAACAAAAAAATCGATTTTTTAACAAAATACATGAATTTTCATCGGAATAGTTAAATTTTCAATTAAAAAAACAAATTTTTATCCAAATTGTGGAATTCCGAACTTGAAAATTTTAATTTTCAACTCAGAATGGAACATTTAAATTTTCGTTTAAAGAAATTAATTTTCAACCAAACTGGTGAATTTTCAAATAAAATGAGGAATCTTCAACTGAAATGATGAATCTTTAACTGGAATAATTTAATTTTATGCCAAAAAGATGAATTGTCAACCATAAAGTTTAATTGTCTACAAAAATAGATGAATTTTCCACAAAGTACATACATTTTCAAACAAATAGTTTAATTATTAAATGAAAAATATCAATTTTCAACCAAATAGTTGAATTTTCATCAAAAAAAGATAAATTAATTTTTAACAAAAGTTTAACTTTTAACCCAGTAGTTGAATTTCGAACTAAAAAACGATGAATTCGCAACGAACAATGTTAAAAAAATTTCTATTATAATTCAGAAATATTTCTTCTTTGAAATTCTACTTCTACTCTGAAACTGCTTGAAGTACTTTTATTACCTAAAATTTAGAAGAGGGAACTTTCAAATTGTGACGAATTCTGACTTGAAAGAGGGATTTTTAAAAATTCCTTTTTTCTCAATCCGAATTATAATTCCTTTAAAAAATTCCCATTCCACGTAAAACATTCCCTGTTCCAAGTGAAATTATATTTCTTGAATTTTGTTATGATCAGAAGTAAATTCCCGGTTTTTAAATTAAATTCCCGGTCATTTCCCGGTTTTTTCCCGGTCAATAAAATTTCAAGTCATTTCCTGGTCTTTCCCGGTCAAGTCGCCACCCTGCTAACACAACCTAAATTTTTAAGCAATTTTAAGTTTTCTTCAAAATTTTATAATTTTGTATTAAAATTCTTTTTAAAAATACTTATTTCGAGCGAAAAGCACTAACATAAAACATGTAGAATATTTCCAATAGTTGAACATGATATGGTTACGCGCGACGACCTTATCTTGCAGGCTACACATTATTTGCGAATATTGAAAATGTTGTTATAGTTGATAATTTTATATTACGTGAATTTAACTATTTAATTACGTTAATTGCGTTAATTTTATGCTATTTTATGTTTTCCATATTACTTCAAACGGAACAATTGAATAAAACCTTCAAAACGAGATATTTGTTTTTAAAAACGATTGATTATGTTTAACGTTTTGTAAAATGCAAGATTGTAAAAACGGTAAACACAATATTCAAATTGTTTAGCGGCTAGTCTATTTTAATTTAAAGTTGGCTAAATTTTGCAAATATTCTATTTAAAAAAATGGTTGACTTTCGAAGAAGAAACAAAATAAATAGAAGAAAGACTTTCATGTACTGAGAATGCAGAAATTAAAAATAAATTACCTATAAATAAATAAATTTGAAATTTTGAAAACTGAATCAACAAATAATCTCTTTTGATAAGTAAAATCATAATAAAAACCTTATGCGAATTGAGAAAAATGTCTGCTTTTTTTTTTTATACTCTTGTGCGATTGAATCAAAACTTTCAAATTATCTGATAAAGTATTGAAAATATTACACACGTTTCATGTTATTGCTTTTCACTCAAAATAAGTCTTTTTTAAATTAATTTTAATATAAAATCATGAAGTTTCGAAAAAGACTTAACATTTCTGAAAAATTTTGGTTGTGTTAGTTTTTTTCACCATTCTCTATTTTTAATTTTAGATCATGTTAGCATTTCAGACCGGAAATGGGTATTTATAATACAAAATTATTAAATTTCAAATATTAAATTTTTTCAACAATTAAGTTTTTTTCGGGTTTGTTATCGTTTTTACCAGAAAATGAAATTTTTAATCGAAAATTAATCCATCAAGTCAATTCAATAATTTGGTATTTTAAAACAAAAATTATTATGCTTCGAAAAAGATTTGCGATTTTTTAACAGTTTCGTGTTATATTAAAAATTTTCACAGGAACTCGATTAGTTTAAACAAAAATCATTAAATTTCGAAGAAGATTTACAATTCTGAACCAAAATTTCTGTTATGTGAATATTTTTTCTCGGAAATTATTGGTATTTTTAATCAAAAATTATTAAATTTCACCGAATATTTACAAATTTTCAAAAACTTTTGTTTTGTTTCAGCTGAAATTTTTATTAAAAAAAAAACCCATTATAATTAAATCCAATGATTTTTGTATAAGGATTGTATTTTATAATCAAAAGTCATTATATAACTGGTTAAAATTAATCGGTTTTAGTTATCGGTTTTAAAATCTTTTTTTGTTAAAATATCAACTATTGCATTTTTTTTAAATTCATCTTTTTAGGTTGAAAATCAAACCTTCGATTGAAAGTTGAATTACTCTCTTAAAAATTCATGTTTTGTTTGAAGATTCATAATTTTAGTTGAAATTTCGTTTTTTTTTTTGTTAAAAATTAATTTTTTAACCGGAAATTTAACTACTTTGTTGAAAATTCAACTGTCTGGTAGAAAATAAACTTTTTTGTTGAAAATTCATATTCTCGGGTTAAAATTTCAACTGTTTTGTAGAAAATTCGTCTTTTTGGCTTGAAAATACAATAAATTGGTAGAAAATTCAACTATCTGGTGCAAAATGAAACTGTTTTGTAGAAAATTTGGTGTTTTTTGAAATTGAAAATTAATTCTCGTTAATGAAAATTTAACTACTTCCTTTTTGATTAAAAACGGATCGTTTTTTAGTTTTAAAAAATCAACTACTTATTTAAAAGTGTTTAGAAACGAAAAAAATATAAATTAAAAACTAATCAAATAAAATTTGAACTAACAATCACATCCATTGTTGATAGTTCGTCTTTTTGGTAGAAAACTAATCTTCTTGGTTGGAAATTTAACTATTCGGTTAAATATTAATTTATACTATGTTAAAAAGTTGGTTTTTGTTGAAAATTCGTCTTTTTTGTAGAAAAATCATCTTTTTGAGTTAAAAATACAACTTGGTGGTTGAAAATTAATCTGTTTTGTTTAAGAATTCAACAATTTTGTAGGAAATTTGCCCTTTTTAGTTTTATTTAACTGTTTTTTTATTTAAAATAAAAATCTTTTCTGGGATAAAATATTAACTATTCCTTTTTTTTTTTGAAAGCTCATTTCTGTGGTAGAAAGTTTAATTATTTTGTTGAAAATCGATTTTTTTAAATTGAAAATGATTACAAATTCAACTATTATATTTTTTGTTGAAAATTGATCTTTTTAGATTGAAAATCAAATCTTTGATTGAAAGTTGAATTACTTTCTTAAAAATTCATTTTTAAATTGAAGATTCATAATTTTAGTTGAAAATTTATATCTTTGATTCAAAATTAAAAAAATTTGTTGAAAATTCGTTTTTTTCAATCAATTTTTTAACTAAAAAATTAAATATTTGGTTGAAAATTCAACTAGTGGGTTAAAAATTAACTTTTTTTATTGAAAATTCATATTTTTGGACTGAAAATTGAACTGTTGTAGAAAATTCATCTTTCTGGCTGGAATATTCGACTACTTGGTTGAAAATTGAACTGTTTTGTAGAAAATTCGTATTTTTAAATTGAAAATTATTTTTTCAAATGAAAATTCAACTATATGATTGAAACTTTATCTTATTTGTTGAAAACTCGTTTTTTTTGTAAGAAATTAATTTTTTTAACGAAAATGTAACTATTTCATTTTTGGCTGAAAATTTATCTTTTTTAGATGAAAATTCAACTATTTAGTGGTTGTAAATTCATGCATTTTGTTCCAAATTCGTTTTTATTTTATTAGAAAATGAATCCTCTTGGTTAAAAATTTATGTATTTTGTTAAGAATTCGTCGTTTAGTAGAAAATAATCTTCTTAATTGAAAAATGCATTTTTTTTGTTGAAAATTCAATTACATGGTTGAAAATTCAACCGTTTTGTAGAAAGCTCGTCTTTTTGGGTCGAAAATTCAACATTTTGGATGATTTTTTTTCTTTGTTGGCTGAAAAATCTTTCTTGGTTTAATATTCAACTAGTTTGAAAATTCATTTATTTTGTTGAAAATTCGTCTTTTTTGGTAGAAAAATCATCTTTTTGGATTAAAAATACAACTGGATGGTTGAAAATTAATCTGTTTTGTTTAAGAATTCAACAATTTTGTAGGAAATTTGTCCTTTTTGGTTTTATTCAACTGGTTTTTACTTAAAATAAAAATCTTTTCTTGGATAAAATATTAACTATTCCTTTTTTTTGAAAGCTCATCTCTATGGTAGAAAGTTTAATTATTTTGTTGAAAATCGATCTTTTTTAATTGAAAATGATTACAAATTCAACTATTACATTTTTTCTTGAAAATTGATCTTTTTAGATTGAAAATCAAATCTTTGATTGAAAG
>CAKNYM010053167.1:160055-193750 GCA_932195095.1 Andricus curvator | reverse complement strand
TTACTATTTAAAAAGCGAACAAAAAATAATTAAAGTTCAAGGTTCTCGTAAAAAATTTAAGGTAATTTCCAGGTTTTCAAGGTTTAAAAAAAATTCAAGGAGAATTCCAGGTTTTCAAGGTTTTCAAGGTCGCTAGACACCCTGACGCCGTAAGCACTCATGGACCTTTTCGAAATCGCACGAAGGCTCGAAATCGCCGTCCAATACTTTTGGTAAAGTCCGTAACTGTCCGTTACGGCGTTTTCTTGAATTTTGACGTCACTTACTTTGTCGTCTCTGATTTACGCCTGCAGCTAACGGGCAGTTACGGCTCTCTCTCAAATCACAACTCGCCAATCTTTGCAGTTAACGGTGTTTTCCAAAAATTATGCAATAATTATTTTGAAAGTTATTGTTTGTTTGAGTTAAACAATGGCGTCTTTAAATGAAATAAATTTTGTTTAAATTTAAAAAATGTTTGTTTGAATCAAATGTTTGTTTGGCCCTATATCAAAGAAAAAATTTGATTCAAACATTTTTCTGGGTGTAGGAATATAATTTTGGTTATCCAAAGAAGCAATATATAAAAGGTCATAGGCCCATATAGAATAAAATAGGAAATGAGAAATAAAAGAAAAGAGGAATGTTAATTGCTAGCGGAATATGGTCACATAATTTCTAGTATACACACCTTCCATTCATGATACAATTATTCGCACATTAACCTCATAAATGGCTAAACACAAGAACTGAAAATCGGAATGGCAACTGGGTGTTATTTCGGTGCTCGACCACCACCTCACTGGGTGAATGCAGCTAATTTCCTGCTTGAAATTAGGTTAAGTAGAGACTGGTATTTTCGGACTAAGAGATTATTTTTTTCTCTTTTTTCCATTTTTGGCATATCTTTATAAAATGTGAACATACACATATGTTAAAGATTTCAAGAAATTGCAAAAGATTTCTAAAAATGTCGACAAAAATCTGCAAGATTTTCAGTCAAATTTTTTAATTTTGAAAGATTTTCCTATATTTTAGGAATAATTTGAGTCAGTTTAGGAGATGCTTGAAAATTCGTTTCTATTCGTAGAAATCTCACCGTTTTTTGTTAAAAATGCAATTACTTGGTTGAAAGTTGAAATGATTTGTTAAAAATTGATTTTTTTCTTTGAAGATTCATCAGTTTTGTTTAAAATTCATCCCTTTGATTGAAAATGAATCGATTTCGTTGCAAATTCGTCTCTTTCGGTAGAAAATAATCTTTTTTTATAAATGAATTTTTTCGAAATTTTTATTTTGTAATAAAAATTGGTTTTGCCCTCAAATCGAAAAACTACACACGCGGTTAATGGTGCGATGAAAAAAAAATCAAAAGTCGGCCTGGAATTGACTTCTGCAAGTAATTTTGAATCATGAACTTTTCTACCAAAAAAGATGAATTTTCAATCCAAAAAGACGAATTTTAAACAAAACAGTTAAATTTTCGACCAAAAGAGATTATTCTTTAACAAAATAGTTCACTTTTCAACAAAATAATTAAATTTTCTTCAAAAATTGTTTTTAAAAAACAGTTAAATTTTCAGCAAATTAATTCAATTTTCAACAAAATTTTTAATTTTTCGAACCAACAAGACGAATTTTTTACAAGACAGATGAATTTATCGCAAAAATGTGAATTTTTAACGAAAAGTGTAATTTTGAACTAAATAGTTGAATTTCCAACAAAAAGATGAATTTTCAGCGATGAATGTAATAACTGCATTTTCAACGGAAAAATTTTTTAATCAAAAATGGAAAAATTAAATTTACAGTAAAAACAATTGTCAAAAAGAAACGAATTTTCAATAAAATAGTGAAACTTTCAAGAAAACAGGTCAATTTTGAACCAAAATGATGAATTTTCAACCAAACAGTTCCATTTTTAAGGAAAAAATAAAGAGGAAATTTCAAACCAAGAGGTTTTTTTTTCTACCAAAAAAAAGACGAACTTAGAACTAAAAAAGATCAATTTTCAACAAAAATGGAAACGTTACATTTACCCAAATAGGAGAATTTTCAATTAAAAAAGATGAATTTTCAATAAAATAGGTAAACTTTCAAAGAGATGAATTTTCAACTAAAATAAAAAGATGAATCTTCAACTGGAATAGTTCAATTTTCAGTTTAGAAATTTGATTTTCAAACAAAAATTAAATAGATAATGAAATTTTCGACACAATAGTGGAATTTGCAACCAAATTGTTGAATATTAAACCTACAAAGAAGATTTTTTTAATCACATATTCAAATTTGTAATAAAAAAAGATTAAACTTTAACCAAAAACAGTTGAATTTTCAACAAAAATATGAATTCTCAATGAAATTTTTTTGTTGATATTGCCAAAAAAAAACTAATTTTTATGAAAGAGTTTAATTTTTCACCAAAGAGTTGAATTTTCAACAAAATAATCAAATGTTCAAGAAAATATTTAAATTTTGAACCAAATAATTGAATTTTCTAGCCTAAAAGTTGAATTTTCAACAAAAAGGCGAATTCTCAACGAAAAGTGTAATTTTTTATATTTAAAAAAAAATAAATAAAAAAAATATTTAAATTTTTAACCAACGAGTAGAATTTCCACAAAATAATTAAATTTTGAACAAAATAATTGACTTCTGAACCAAATAGTTGAATATTCAACAAAAAGATGAATTCTCAGCGAAGAATATAATAGTTGCATCTTCAACTAAAAAATATAAAATTCCAACCAAAAATGGAGAAGTTAAATTCCCAATAAAAAAAAAACAGATGAATGACCAACAACAATTTAAAATTGTAACTTTTTAAAGCTATAAGACTTCCCACTCGGAGTCCTGATTGAATAAGTTCTTCTACTAAAATTATAAGAATTAATAAAATTCCCGACCAGGAAATAAATTCACTATCATTTTCTGGCTTTCTCACGGTCTCAAAAAATTGCAGCTCATTTCAACTCACATGAATTAACTCCCGGACATTGTAAATTGTAATTTTGAATAAAATGTTATTTTTTCAACTGAAAAAAAGTTGACAAATTTCCAAAATAGGTGAAAAGTTTGAAAATAGGTGACAAAAGGTGAATGCGGAACTGATAACGATAAAAAAACATTTTTATACACAATTTATATATTATTTTAAATTTTTAAATTAAATAAAAATATAAATTAATTTTCTATTAAATTGATGTAAAATTAAGAATAATTATTTTATTTATTTAAGGGTCCTATTCTTTTTCATTTTACGTAAAAAGCAACTGTGTAAAGTTTGGTCCCGAAAAAAAAGCTTCTAGAGGAATTCTGTCAAAATATCCCGGTAATCACAAAAAAGAAACAGGTTTTTGTTTATTTACTTCAAAATTATTGGCTCTAAATCAAAAAATTGTTTAAACGAAAGATTTAGATCTCTATGAAACACATACTTCTTGTTGTATTAATTTTTTTCATTGAAGCAAAAAAAGAACATTTTTTATATTTTGCAAAATCAGTGGGCATTTCTAATTTTACTTACTAATATACTCCATGTTAAATATAAATTACTGTTTTCGACCCTTCGAACCTACAATTGTGTAGTTTTTGTTTATTATCCAAAATCTCACAAAAATTAATTTAAAAAAGTATTAAGTTAAAACTTTTTTCTATCCCTAGTGGACATTTTTTGTACAAACAAATACGAACAACTAAAACCATTTTTTCAGAAAACTTAAATAAATGCAATAAATTACAACAAACATTACAAGAAATTTGAACTTTGTTCTATTATTTTTATGAATTTTGCACTTTTTTATATTGTTGTATTTTATTCTATTTTTAATATTTTACAGGTAAATATACAAAAGTTTACAGTTTTTGCATCAAAATTCTTTGTTGGGTTTTCAACTTAGGCTCGGACTTAGGATGACAAATATTTAACTATGTATATAAAATCGAAAAAAGTTCAGGATTTTTTATTTTTTTTATTTTTGGATTAAAAAATGGCGAATTCTTGTATAATATTAAAAGTACTATGAAATACAAAAATATACATTTATACAACAATGTACAAAAAAAGTACAAAAATCGATCAAATTGTAAAGACCAAAAAGTTCTAATTGTTTGTTGTAATTTATTGTATTTATTTTTTGCAAAAATTGTTGTAGTTTTTCGTACTTTTGTAAAAATCTTCCCACCAAGGATAGAAAAAATTTTTTACTTGATTTAAAAAAAATTAATGTTTATGAAATTTTAGATAACATACAAAACCTACCCAATTATGAATGTAAAGGGTCGAAAATAGTAATTTATATTTTTCATGAAGTACACTAGTAAGTAAAAACAGAAATGCCCACTGATTTTTTAAAATATAAAAAAAAATTCTTTTTCACTTTGTTTTCTCGAGAAGGGTTTTTTCAATTAAAAAAAAAATAATAAAGTAAAAAAGATGTATCCCATAGAGATCTACAACTTTCACTCCAACAATTTTTCAATACAATAAATAATTTTGAAGTAAATAAAAAAACCATGTTCTTCTGTTATTCCGAGCAATTTTGGCAGAATTCTTTAGATTTTTTTTGTTTGGAACCAAATTTTTACCCATTTCAGGCCTCACAGTCCCTATGGGATAAAATATAGGGATGAACGGGTACTTTTTGTCACGCTTATAGGGTACTTTTTTCACGCTCAAAGGGTTACAAACTCAGGATAAATTCATAAGATTTCAAAGCAATTCAAGTTAAATTCAGAAGAATCCAAATTAATTGACAACATTTAAAAAATCCAAAAAATTCCATTGTTTTCCGTGAAATTGGAATGAATTTAGGGGAATTTAAGGCAAATGATAAAAATTCGATGAAATTCATAAAAATTCAAGGTGAATTTTGAAAAAATGCAAATGAATTGAAAACAATTTAAAAATACGAAAAAACTTCATTGAATTCAGTAACCTTGAAATAAGCTTAGAAAAATTTCAAAAGAATTCCAAAGAATTTAAAAGAATTCAGAGTGAATTCCAAAAAATAATTTCAAATCACTTCAAATCTTGAAAACCCTACTAGTTTATAACCAGAAAAGTGACTAATGATCGCAAACCAATTTAAACGAATTCAAATGAATTGGAAATAATTTTAGAAAATCGAAAAAATTCCATTGATTTCAGTAAAATTTGAGCGAATTTAGTGGAATTTAAGGGAAATTATAAGAATTCGATGAAATATATAAAAAAAAATCAAGCTGAATATAGAAAGCAATCAAGTGAATTCAAAACAATTCAAAAATATGAAAAAATTAATTGAATTGAGTAAGTTTGAAATCAGTTTAGAAAAAATTAAAGAGAATTTAAAAGAATTTGATGAAATGCTCAAGAATTTAAGGTGAGTTTTAGAGACTTCAGGATGAATAAAACAAAAACTTTTCAAGAATCCACTGACTTGAGTAAAATTGAGTGAATTTAGAAGAATTCAAAAGAATTCAGGATTAATTAATAAGAATTCAGGGCGAATTCCAAATGAATTCCAAAGGATATTTGAAAATCTCTTCAAATCTTTGAAACATTACGAAATTCCTCACTTCGTGTGAATAAATTCTTTGAAATCCATTAAAATATTAAAATCCCTTAAAATTATTAAAACTCTTTGAAATCCATTGAAATTATTGGAATCTCTTGAAAATGCCTTAGAATCTTAAAATACCCTAAAATATTTCTAAGTCTTTGGAATCCCTTCAAACTATTGAAATAAATAACAAATTTCTGGGAATTACGATTTTTCAACAAAACAAGTGAATTTTTAACTGAAAATTAAAAAAAAAAAATTAATTTTTAACTAAAATGATGCAGTTTCAATCATAAAAATAAATGTTTAACCAAATAGTTCAATTTTCAACTAAAAAGGTTATATTGTTACCAAAAAAAGACAAAATTTCTACAAAATAAATGAATTTTCAACTAAAAAAGATAAATTTTCATCAAAAAATAGAACAGTTTAATTTTAAGTGAGAGAAATTAGTTTTTAACCAAATAAAATCAATTTCCCACGAAATAGTTGAATTTTCAATCAAACAGATGAATTTTCAACTGAAAAGATTAAATGTCCATAAAAAAAAAAATTCGACGAAAAACTGAATAGTTGAAAAAATTAATTTTCAATTTAAAAAAACTAATTTTCAAGCAAATAAATGAAATTTCAATCAAAAAAATTAATTTTCGACCAAAAAAGAATAAATTGTAGCAAAATACGTGAATTTTAAACAAAATATTTTTATTTTTAATGGAGTTTTCAACCTAATAATTGATTTTGAAACCAAAAAGGTTATATTGCTAACAAAAAAAAGACAAATTTTCTACAAAACAGATGAACTTTCAACTAAAAAAGATAATTTTTCAACCAAAAAAATTAATGTCTATCAAAAAAAAAAAAAAAAATTTCGGCGAAAAATGGAATAGTTAAATTTTTAGTTCAAAAAATTAATTAAAATTTTTTTAAAACAACTAATTTTATACCGAAAAAGGATAATTTTTAATCAAATACATGGATATTGAGCCAAATATTTTATTTTTTAATTAAATTTTCAAATAAAAAAGATAATTTTTCACCAGAAAATAGAATAATTTAATTTTCAGTTAGATAAATGAGTTTTAAGCAAATAAAATAAGTTTTCAACGAAATAGTTCAATTTTCTATCACAGGGTGTCTACCCAAATCCTGGAAAAAAATTCCCTGACAATCCCAGGTCTTTTCCAGGTATCTCAAGATTTTTCCAGGTTTTTTTCATAGTACGAAGCCATTCAAATATTTCGCATTTTTAAAATTTTTAATTATATTACAATATATTCTCAAATACAAAAGTAACATCGATTAATTAAATAATTAAATAATACTAAAAACATACTTAATCATTTCCCGAAGATTTCCCTAAAGTTAATGACTTTGAATAATAATTCAAACAAATTTTTATTATATCTTCTTATACTTAAAATTCAGAACATATTTTGAAATATAAATAATCAGTTGTCAATCAAAAATAGAATACTTAAATTTGCATTAAAAATAAAAATTAATTTTCAACCAAACTGATGCATTCTCAACTAATTAATTTCTACCAAAAAATACGATTTCTCAACAAAATACATGAATTCTCAACCAAATAGTTGAATTTTCAACAAAAAGATCAATTTTCAACCAAATAGTTGAATTTTGAACTAAAAAAGATCAGTTTTCAAACAAAAATGGAATAATTTAATTTTGATTTAAAAAAATCAATTTTCCACAAAAAAAATGTCAATTAAAGTGATGAATTTTCAACTAAAATTATGAATCTTCAACTGGAATAGATGAATTTAAACCAAAAGGATATGAATTTTCAAATAAAATTATGAATATTTAACTGAAATACTTGAATTTTTAACCAAAAAGATTAATTTTCAAACCAGAAGATTAAATTTCTATCAAAAAATACGATTTTTCAAGAAAATATATTAATTCTCAACCAAATATTGAACTTTCAACCGAAAAAGATGGATTGCAAAAAAATTTAATTTTCCACATAAAAAAAAATTGCAGCCAAGTGATGAATTTTCAATTTTCAAGTAGTTTTATTTTCAATTAAAAGGATGAATTTTCAAAAGAAATGATGAATATTTAACTGGAATACTTGAATTTTCTACCAAAAAATAAGATTTTTCAAAAAAGTACATGAATTTTCAGCGAAATAGTTGAATTTTCAACTAAAAAAGATAAATTGTCAATGAAAAAATGAATAGTTAACTTTTCAGTTCAAAAAATTGATATTTAATCAAAGAGATCAATTTTCATCTAAAATGTTGGAATATTCAATTAGGATCATTACATTTTCAGTTAAAAAAAATTTTCAACTAAAAAAAAAACTAATTTGCAAAAAAATAGTTACATTTTCAACCAAAAAGATTAATTTTTAACTAAAATTAATTTTCAACCAAAAAAGACACAAATTTTCAACAAAATAGCTCATTTTACAACTAATGAGATGAATTTTCAATTAAAATGATGAATCTTAAAGAAAATTAATTTGTAACGAGAGAGTTTAACTTTTAATCAAGTAATTAAATTTTCCTTATAAAAAGATGAATTCTGAACGAAAAATGTAGTACTTGATGTTTCAACCAAAAAAGATTTTAATTTGAAATCAAAAACAGTCGAATTCAAACAAAAAAAGGAAAATTTTCAACATGAATTGAATTTTCAACTAAGATTAATTTTCTGCCAAAAAGAACGATTTTTTAACAATGTGAATGAATTTTTAACCAGATACTTGAATTTTTAACTAAAAACGATCAATTTTCAATAAAAAATAGAATAGTTAAATTTTCAATTAAAAAAATTAATTTGAAACAAAAAAAAAAGAATTTTCAACAAAATCGTTAAATTCAGAAATATAAAGCTACTTTTGCAAATGATGAATCATTGTTATTTAATTTTATATTGGAATTAAAAAAAAAATTAAGCACGCTCACGAAAAAATTCCCTGACTTTAAAAAAAATTCCCTGACATTTCCATGTTTTTCCAGGTATATAAAAATTCCTTGACAATTCCAGGTTTTCCAGGTAGGGTAGACACCCTGTATCAAAAAGAGTCTATAAAAAAAATCGACAAAAAATGTAGTTAACTTTTTAGTTAAAAGAATTAATTTTCAATAAAAGAAAAATTAATTTTCAATACAAAACTAATTTTCTAGCAAAATACATGAATTTTCAACAAAACATTTTAATTTTTGATGGAATTTTTAACCTACTAGTTAAATTTTCAATCGAAAAGGTGAATTAGTCACCAAGAAGATTAATATTCTATCACAAAAGATAAAACTTCAACAAAATACAGAAGTTTTTAAACAAATAGTTGAATTTTCAACCGCAGAAGATAAATTTTTAACCAAACATAGAATAGTTAAATTCTCAGTTCAAAAATAATTTTAAAAATGTTACAAAATCGCTAAATTGTAGCAAAGTTTAAAAAATAGTTTAAAATCTTAAAAATCTTTCAAATTCTTAAGATCTATTAAAAAATTCTATAAAAAAGATCTAAGTACTATGGAATTTTTAAATTATTATTACAGTACAAAAATAACCAAAAAAGTGGATAGTTTTATATTCTTTATAATTTAGTTCTGTAAAAAAAACATGATCGTATTGTGGAATTTTCCGTGAGGCTAACCGTTCAGGTATAGTGCTAGGGCTGGTACTATGGAATTTTCCGTAATACTAATCCTAGACAAGCTGGAAATTGGTTAGCACTATGGAAAATTCCGTAGACTTGGACAGTTCGTTGAAAAAATATGGGATTGAGAAATTGAAAATAAATATTAATTCTTTTAAGCAGGACCTAATGAATAAATGCGTACTTTGGAATTTTTGTACAAATAACCCATTCTTACTGTCGGTCCAAAAAGTTTAGGCACCGCGATTTTTGTACAGTTTTTCGTGAAAATCTCAGCAGAAAAAAATTCTAAAAATATGGGACAACATGCGTGTTGCAGGTGAAGGTTTTGCCAATACTGATACAGAGTTTCAAAATTTTCAGATGATTAGCGATTATTTCCGGGCGAGTGAAAGGTGAAAAAGCATAATAATGATATGATCATTTCGGAATACTCAACTTTGAATGGCCGTAAGTCACTGAAAAAAATTATGAAAAATCTGCAAAAAATAAATGGGTTTCGCTGATCCTTTATGTGCATAGTGGTGATATTTAGAGTCAGAAATAATTATTTTTTAATAAGTTATTGACAAAAGAGTGGGGAGGTGTCATCTCCGGAACAACAAGGTCCCATGCTGACAGTGCGGTAGCCTCGATTATCGTTAAGTCTTTTGTATTTTTCAGAGAAGAAAATAATTCTTTTAACATTCAAGTGCAACTTTTTGCTCATTGATAATACGCACAACATTGTCAGAAGCCAAAAATGTGTAATTTGCTTCAAGAATCATCTCTGTACGTTCCTTAGTTCCGGAGATGACACCTCCCCACTCTTTTGTCAATAACTTATTAACAAATAATTATTTCTGACTCTAAATATCACCACTGGGCACAGAAAGGATCAACGAAACCCACATATTTTTTGCAGATTTTTCATAATTTTTTGCAGTGACTTACAGCCATTCAAATTTGAGTCTTCTGAAATTCTCATATGATTATTATGCTTTTTCATCTTTCACTCGCCCGCAAATAATCGCTAATCATCTGAAAATTTTGAAACTCTGTATCAGTATTGGCAAAACCTTCACCTGCAACATGCATGTTGTCTCATATTTTTAGAATTTTTTCCTGCTGAGATTTTCACGAAAATCGGTACAAAAATCGCGGTGCCTAAACTTTTTGGACGGAGAGTAGGTTGTTTGGATTACGGAAATTTCCATAATAGCCCCAACGCTATGCTGGACCGGTTAATCTTCCCAAAATTCCTTCAAACTAGACAGTGCCGAATAAATAATTATAATTGAAGTAAAAACACGACTGTTTCATAAGCCTGAAAATAATTTGGATAAGCTTTTAAAATTTAATCAAAATAAAAAGCATGAGAACTGTTTCAGAATTTTATTTCAGTATAAGAAGAAACAAACTTTCTCTTCACTCTGGTTCGGTCGGTTGTCTTTATGTTGTGAAAGGATCATAATTTTCTTTAAAAATCTAGCTCTCATAATCTCATAAAAAAGTACATTTCTTTAAATCTTTATAGCAAAACTCGAACATATTTTTGCCACATTCGAACTCGATGATCCGTAAGTAAATATCCGTTCACAATTTCTGAATAGATGGAAAGTTTATAAAATTGTATGGAATTAAATGTTTAAATAAGAAAATAAGTTGGGAAAAGATAAGTATGAGAAACTAGACAAACGAGGCGTAATTTATCAATTTAAATGAAAATTCCCTGACTTTTCGTTTTTCCTGAACATTAATATATAATAAAGTTGAATTATTGATAAAAAAGATGATTTCTTAACAAAATACTTGAATTTTCAACCAAATGGTAGAATTTTTTAAACAAAAAGATTATACTACAACCAAAAATAGTTGCATTTTCAACCAAATAGTTAAATTTTCAAGACAAAAAGACGATATTGTTAGAAGAAAGTTTAATTTTTAACAAAAAAAAATCGTTTTTAACTAAGATCAAATTTTGTTAACAAAATAGTTGAATTTTCAACCTACAAGGGTGAAATTTCACCCGCATGGTCGACTTTTCAATTTTAAAAAAAAATCAAATTTCAACTAAAAATAGTTGAACGTTCAACTATATAATTAAATTTTCATAAAATAGTTGAATTTTTAACCAAATAGTAGAATTTTCATCCAGCAAAGATGAATTCTCGGCAAGATGAAATTTCTACCAAAACAAATTAATTTTAAAACCAAAAAGACGAATTTTCAAGCAAGTAGTCGAATTTATAACTGAAAAAAAATTTTCTAACCAAAAATGGAAAAGTTAAATTTTCAGTAAAAAAAATTAAATTTCAACAAAAAGAACGAATTTTTAACAAAATAGTACAATTTTCAACCAAATACTACAACACATAAACATTTTTCAGTCAAGAAAGAAAAAAGTTTATCCGAATTGTTGAACTTTGAAGCTAAAAGAAGAATTTTTTTCAAATTGAATATTCAACAAAAAGATTACATTTCAACCAAAAACAGTTGCATTTTCAACCAAATACTTGAATTTTTAAGACAAAAAGACGATATTTTTAGAAAAAAGTTGAATTTTTAACAAAAAAAAAAAATAGTTTTTAACCAAGAAAGATGAAATTTTGTAAACAAAATAGTTGAATTTTCAATCTACAAAGCTGAATTTTCACCCGAATGGTCGACTTTTTAATTTAAAAAAAAATCAAATTTCAACCAAAAATAGTTGATCATTCCACTAAATAATTAAATTTTCATAAAATAGTTGAATTTTTAACCAAATAGTGGAATTTTCAACCAGCAAAGATGAATTCTCAGCAAGATGAAATTTCTACCAAAACAAATGAATTTTAAAACCAAAAAATGGAAAAGTTAAATTTTCAGTAAAAAATTAAATTTCAACAAAAAAAAACGAATTTTTAACAAAATAGTACAATTTTCAACCAAAGACTACGAAACGTAAACATTTTTCAGTCCAGAAAGAAAAAAGTCCATACGAATTGTTGAACTTTGAAGCTAAAAGACAATTTTTTTTTTAATTGAATATTCAATAAAAAAGTTTATTTTCAACCAAACATTTGCATTTTTAACCAAAAAAGAGAAACTTTCAAACCAAAAAAATTATTTTTTCTACCAAAAAAGATGACTTTTCAACTAAAAAAGATCTATTTTCAACCAAGAATTCAAGCGCAACATTTTCAGTTAAAAAAAATTAATTTTAAACAAAAAGAAAGAATTTTCAACAAAATAGTTAAATTTTCGAACAAAGAGATGAATTTCAACTAAAATTAAGAATCTACAACTAGAATAGTTAAATTTATAAGTTAAAACATTATTTTTCAACAATGCAGTTAAACATTTAACCACGTAGTTGCATTTAAAAAAAAAAAATGTTTAACCAAATAGTTACAACTAAAAATTTAACTATCAATCAACCGAGGCGAATTTGAACAAATAAATCGTTTTTAACCAAGAAAGATGAAATTTAAAAAAAAATAGTTGAACTTTCAACAACAAAATTATTGACCAAATAGTTGCTCAGTAGTTCCACTTTTAACAAAATTGTTGAATATCTTTGACTAAAAAAGATGAATTGTTAACGAAAAATGTAATAGTTGATATAATAACCAAAAAATATTTTTATTTAATATAAGAAACAGCAGAATTAATTAAAAAAAGATTTTTCAACAAAATAGGTTATTTTTCAACCAAATTGTTGCGTTTTTAAGCCAAAAAGACCAATTTTTACAAAACAGTTAAATTTTCAACCAGTAAATATAAAATTTTGACAAAAAAGTTATCTGTCAACCAAATAGTTGAATTTTCTACGAAAACAGGGGAATCTTTAACCGAAAAAGACGAACTTTCAACAAAATAAGTACATTTCTAACCAAAAAGATGAATTTTCAAATAAAATTATGTATTTTTAGACAAAAGGATGATTTTTAGTCAAGAAGATTAATTTTCTACCAAAAAAGACGAATTTTTAACTCAAATGAAGTTTCAAACAGAAAATAAGGTTTTAACAAAAATTGTTCAATTGAATTAATTAAAATGTAAAGGGTAATTAATTAATTAACTTAATTAACTTTTCAATTCAATTGTTCAACTTTTAACCGAATTTCAACCAAAGAAGATAAATTCTCCTGGAAAAATATAATACATAGTTCGATATTTCAACCAAAAAGATTTAACATTTAAATTAAAAACTAGCAATGTTAGCTAAATTGCAATTTTGATCAGGATTCATAATAAATACAATGATAGCCCTTTTTATACATTTTAAATACGAACTAATTATTATTTTGTTGTTTCATTTTTCACAAGTTTTTAAAAAATACGATTAATGAATTAATTCATTTCGTCAATTCGGGCAAACAATGTAACCAAAAGTAACCTTTTCATAAAATAAGTAACTTTTTAGTAACCGCGGATCAAAAAAGTAACTAAGTTAATAAAAAGTAACCCGTTTCGAGCCCTGATTATCAGCTTGAAAAGTTGATTTTTCAACAAATAAATCGTTTTTAACCAAGTAAAATGAAATTTTTCTTAACAATATAGTTGAATTTTCAACCAACAAATTATTTTTGACCAAACAGTTGCATTTACAACTAAATATTTAAACTTTCAATTAACAGATACGAATTTTCAACAAAATAGTAGAATTTTTAACCAAAGACGAATTTTTTATAAGACAGTTAAATTTTCAACAACAAAACATTTATTTTTGACCAAACAGTTGCATTTATAACTAAATATTTGAACTTTCAATCAACAGAGACGAATTTTTTAATAAAACAGGTGCATTTTCAACCAAAGATTTGAATCTTCAAACCAAAAAGACGATTTTTTTAAAAGACAGTTGAATTATCAGCCTGAAAAATTGATTTTTCAACAAATAAATCGTTTTTAACCAAGAAAGATGAAATTTTTTAACAAAATAGTTGATATTTCATCAACAATTAAGTGATTTTTGACCAAACAGTTGCATTTACAACTAAATATTTGAATTTTGAATCAACAGAAATGAATTTTCAAGAAAATATTTGAATTTTTAAGCAAATGGTTGAATTTCCATGCCAAAGAGAAATAACAGTTAAATTTACAACTAAATATTTGAACTTTCAATCAACAGAGACGAATTTGCAATAAAATATTTGAATTTTTACTAAATAGTAAAATTTGTATCTAAAAGAAATGACTTTTGAATTTTCAATCAAATGGTCAAATTTTCAAATAAAAGAGATTAAACCTCGACCAAAAACAGTTGCATTTTCAATCAAGTAGTTGAATTTTCAAGCCAAAAAGACGATGTTTTTAGAAGACAGTTGAATATTATCAGTCTGGAAAGTTGAATTTTCAAGCCAAAAAGATAATGTTTTCAGAAGACAGTTGAATATTATCAGCCTGCAAAGTTGAATTTTCAACAAATAAATCGTTTTTAACCAAGATGAAATTTTTTGACACAATAGTTGAATTTTCAACAACAAAAAATTAATTTTTAACCAAATTGTTTCATTTACAACTAGATATTTGGACTTTCAATCAACAGAGACGAATTTTCAATAAAACAGTTGAATTTTTACACAGTAGTTTAAATTTTCATTTAAAACAGATGACTTTTGACGATTTTTTTAGAAGACAGTTGAATTATCAGCCTGAAAAGTTGATTTTTCTACAAATAAATCGGTTTTAACCAACAAAGATGAATTTTTTTAAACCAAATAGTTGAATTTTCAACAAAATTATTTTTGACCAAATATTTGGTAAATATTTGAACTTTCAATCAACAGAAACGAACTTTCAACAAAATAGATGAATTTTCAACCAAATATTTGAATTTTAATGCCAAACAGATGAATTTTTTTTGGGGACAGTTAAACCCTTACGAAAAAAGTACGATAGGAAAATCATTACAGGCCTATGATGATTTTCATATAATGAATATCCTATAATTTTTTCACTATTATAGGAATAATTATAGGAATGATTATAGAAAAAATCTTAGGAAAAATTATAGGAAAATAATTACAGGAATGAATATAAAAATATTGAAATAATTAGTTCAAAATGTAGACGTATAAATTAATGATTTATTTTGAAATACTCACACAGTATTACATGAAAAATTGACAAAACTTTAAATATGTCAATTCTTAATGTACTTTTGTGTGAGTTGTTCTGAATACATTATTAATTTATACTTTCTTCTATATTTTGCATTAATTATTTCAATACTTTTAAATTATTCATGTCTATAATTATTTTCCTATGCTTTTTTCGATAATTATTTCCGAGGGGTCGACCACTCTGATTTTCCGTGTACCAGGAATATATTCCCTAAAGAATATTCGGGAATATACAGAATATATCGGAATATTGGGGAATACAAAGAATATACGAATATGAGGGAATATGAGAGAATATGTAGGAATATGAGGGAATATTTAGGAATATAAAAGAATATATCGGAATATATTTAAATTGTGTACATTAAATTACATATTAAATACATTCTCACCTTTTCCTTCAAAAACCATAATTTTTGTTTTATTTATGTTAATTTTGAGGCCTATGTTCTTCATGCTTATATTTAGTTTGCTCAGCATTCTTAAAAAATCTTCGACTGACTCTGCCGTAACAACCTTATCATCTGCAAACGCTAACCCACGTACCATCACTGTCCCGATATCCACAAATAATCAAAAATTCACGAAATAATAAATGAATAAACAAACAAATAAGGGGTCATCTACAAATTACGTAAGGTGTTTTTCTGAAATTTTCAACCCCCTCTCCCCCCATGTAAAATACCGTGAGATTTGCTGTCCCCTCCCTCCCTCTCCAAATCTTGCTAAGATTTTCTAAATTTAGGAAACGAAATTACATATAAAATATGAACTCTGTTAATTAAAAAATCGTGGAAGCTTAACGAAATTAGTTTTAGAAAATTAAATGTGCTAATAACAATAAGTATTAGTTACAATTTTAGTACAATTTGGTACAATTTTATACTATCTTCAGTGCCCCATTTTTTTCGGTTTTTACTTAAATTGGAACTGAATTATTAGAACCCAATAATATTATCCAACTATATTTGGTTGAAAGTCCATTCAGTTTTTTTGGCTTGAAAATTCTACAATTTGTTGAAATTTGTTTCCTTCTTGACTAAAAACTTTTTCTTTGGTTGAAAATTCAACTATTTTGTGGAACATTCGTCTTCTTGATTTGAAAATTCTTCTCTTTTTGTAGAAATTTAATATATTTTGGTAAAAAATGTAACTGTCTGGTAAGAAATAATCTGTTTAATTTGAAAATTAATTTTGTCGTTGAAAATTCACATTTTCGGGTTAAAAATTCAACTGTTATGTAGGAAATTCTTATTTTGGGCTCGAAAATTTAACGATGTGGTAGACAATTCAATAATTTCGTAGCAAGGTCCACAAGTTGGTAGAAAACTTAACTATTTAGACGAAAGTTGAACTACTTTGTTAAAAAACTCATTTTTATAGTTCAAGATTTATAATTTTAGTAAAAATTAATTTCTTTAGTTCAAAATTTAATTATCTCGTTGAAAATTCGTTTTATTTTTAGGCTGAAAATTATTTTTTAGTGATAATTTAACTATTACATTTTTTGTGAAAAATTTATCTTTGTTAGATGAAAATTCAACTAATTGGTTGAAAATTCATATTTTTTGTTAGAAAAATAATCCTCTTGGTTGAAAATTAGTTGATGTATTTGGTTGAAAATTCTTCTTTTTTGGTAGAAAATCCATTTTTTGTTACAAATGCTACTGTTTGGTTGAAACATAATTTTTTTTAGTTGAGAATTCAAGTATTTTGTTGAAAATTCGTCTTTTTTGGTTAAATTAAACTGTTTTTGATTTAACATTCAAATTTTTTTTTTTAAATATCTACTACTACATTTTTTAGAAATTAATCTTCATAGTTTGAAAAATCAACTCCTTCGTTAAAAGTTGAACTAGGTTCTTAAAAATTATTTTTTTTTGTATAAAGATTCATAATTTGAGTTGAAAATTCGCCTATTTGATTGAAAATTAACTGTTTTGTACAAAGATCGTCTTTCTGGCTTGAAAATTCAATATTTTGGATTAAGTTTTTTTCTTTATTGTCTGGAAAATCTTTCTTGGTTGAAAATTCAACTCTTGTTGAAAATTTTTCTTTTTCATTTGAAAGTTTATCTCTTTTACTAGAACTTTCATATTTTTTTCAATCCAAATGTTTTTGATTTAAGATAAAAATCTTTTCGTGGTTAAAATATTAACTATTACATTTTTTATTGAGAATTCATCTTGTTGTTTAGAAATTCAACTAGGCAATTTATACACGGCCCCTTAAACCAGATTAGACCATTCAAAAGTTAAGCATTAAAACTTTATTGAGTTCAAAAAAAGATATGTAAAATTAAATAATATCAATTTAGAAAACCTAACAATTCCAAGTCATAATCGGTCATAATAAAACAATAAACAATTTCAAAATTAAAGTAATAATATGTATTGAAACTTAAACAATTTTGAATTTAAAGTATTTTAAACTAACAACCTAAAATTAGTTATCCGAAGTCAATAACCAGGGTGGCGATTCGGCGGACGATTTCAAATTCCCGCCCGGTCATTTCCCGGTTTTCCCCGGTCAAGTTTTTCAATTTTCCCGGTCAACTCAAAGTAACATATTTATATTTGCCGCAAAACGCAAACATTTATTTTAATTCATGACGTTCGTTCTAAACATCTTTTAACACAACAGAGCAAAACGTTGCAAAATAAATGAATTTTGAAAAAAATACTTAAATTTTCCACTAAAAAATATCAATTTTTTACAAAAAAATGGAATAGTTAAACTTTCAGTTGAAAAAATTAATTTTCAACAAAAAAAACGGATTTTCAATAAAATAGTTCAATTTTCAACCAAAGTGATGAATTTTCAACTCAAATTATGAATCTTTATCTGGAATAGTTAAATTTTAAACCAAAAAGATAAATTTTCAACCAAAAAGACGAATTTTTAAAGAAGATTACATTTTAAATAAAAAGATTAATTTTCTACACAAAAATACCATTTTTCAACCAAATACATTAACTTTTAAAGAAAGGTTTGAAGTTTTAATAAAAGAAGACAAATTTTCAACCAAATAGTTAAATTTTGAACTGAAAAAATAATAATTTTCAATCGAAAATGGAATAGTAACATTTTTAGTTTAAAAAATTATTTGTAAACCAAACATAAGAGTTTTCAACGAAAAAATGAATCTTTAACTGAAATAGTTCAATTTTCAAATCAAAAAATTAATTTTTACTAAAAAAGATAAATTGTCAACCAAAACTTTAATAATTAAATTTCAAGTTAAAAAAATTAACGTTTAACCAAACAGATGAATTTTCAACAACAGCTATGGAATTTTCAATTGGAATAAGTTAAATTTTCGGTTAAAAAAATTAGTTTCAACAAAAAAAACTAACTTTTTACAACAAAAAAAACTAACTTTCAAAATAATAGTTACATTTTCAAACAAAGTGATGAATTTTCAAATAAAATTGTAAATATGTAACTGCAATAGTTGAATTTCAAATCAGAAAGATGAATTTTTAACTAAAATGATGAATCATTAACTAGAATAATTGAATTTTTGACCAAAAAATTAATTTTCAACCAAGAAGATTAATTTCTACTAAAAAAGACGAATTTTCAACTAACAGAGATAATTTTTCAACCAAAAATTGAATAATCAAATTTTTAGTCAAAAATGAATGTTCAACCAAAGACATGAATTTTGAACTAAAATTATGAAATATTCAACTGGATTAATAGTTACATTTTCAGTTGAAAAAAAAAATAATTTTCAACCAAAAAACATCCAAAGAAAAAACAAATTTTCAATCAAACAGCTCATTTTTCAACCAAATAAATGAATTTTTAATTAAAAAGATGGATTTTCAACTAAAAACAATAATTAATTTTTAACAAAAGAGCTTAACTTTCAACCAAATAATTTTATTTCAAACCTAAAAGATGAATTTTCAACTAAAATAATAAATATTTGACTGGAATACTTGAATTTTTAACCGAAAAGAAGAATTTTTAAACAAAAAGATTAACTTTCAAAGAAAAATAAGATAATTTTTTACCAACAAAAAAATCGATTTTTTAACAAAATACATGAATTTTCATCGGAATAGTTAAATTTTCAATTAAAAAGACAAATTTTTATCCAAATTGTGGAATTCCCAACTTGAAAATTTTAATTTTCAACTCAGAATGGAACAGTTAAATTTTCGTTTAAAGAAATTAATTTTCAACCAAACTGGTGAATTTTCAAATAAAAAGATGAATTATCAACCATAAAGTTTAATTGTCTACAAAAATAGATGAATTTTCCACAAAGTACATACATTTTCAAACCAATAGTTTAATTACTAAATGAAAAATATCAATTTTCAACCAAATAGTTGAATTTTCATCAAAAAAAGATAAATTAATTTTTAACAAAAGTTGAACTTTTAACCCAGTAGTTGAATTTCTAACTAAAAAACGATGAATTCACAACGAACAATGTAAAAAAAAATTTCTATTATAATTCAGAAATATTTCTTCTTTGAAATTCTACTTCTACTCTGAAAATTGCTTGAAGTACTTTTATTACCTAAAATTTAGAAGAGGGAACTTTCAAATTGTGACGAATTCTGACTTGAAAGAGGGATTTTTAAAAATTCCTTTTTTCTCAATCCGAATTATAATTCCTTTAAAAAATTCCCATTCCATGTAAAACATTCCCTGTTCCAAGTGAAATTATATTTCTTGAATTTTGCTATGATCAGCAGTAAATTCCCGGTTTTTAAATTAAATTCCCGGTCAATAAAATTCCAGGTCATTTCCCGGTCAAGTCGCCACCCTGATCAAGAATCTTTGGGAATATAAAGAATATCAAGAATATCTGGGAATATTGAAAGAATATATGGGAATATTTAGTGAGTGTACGAGGAATATCGGAGTGGTCGATCCCTCGATTATTTCTATAATTTGTCCTATAAATATTCTCATAATCGCGAAAAAATTATAGGAAAAATATCGTAGGCCTATAATGATTTTCCTATCATACTTTCTCGTAAGGGTAATTTTCAACAAAAAATTAATTTTTGAGCAAACAGTTCAATTTACAACTAAATATTTGAACTTTCAATCAACATAGATTTTGTATTCTTATATGTCTCTGATGAGTCGGAAGGGAGCTCATCAGAAATCTAATTTTAATTAGTGATCTTTTTTTGTGCCCTGATTTTGGTACATAAAATGATTCACAACGAAGATTTCATTTCGACCTTAAAAGGACCAGTACTCTCAATTTGCTCGATTTACTGGGACGCTTTTACTACATTTCACCGGCAATTTACACAATAAATAACTTGACTGTTGACTAGCGAGTGAATAACGGAAGAGATAATTCAAATGAAGGTTAAGGATAACTATGCATGCTTATTATACTATGTATATCTATATATGTACCTGCCAATGCCTGGTCAACTAGACGCTAGAGTGCTAGACGGATAAGCGACAAGTGGCGGCAAGTGCCAATGTCAATCGCAGCAGCAGTTCCCAGCTCTCACTCCCATATCAATTCCCATAGAGAAATATTCACGGGAATAACTTATGTAGTCAGTTATCACACTTTTCGCATTATATCACTTACGCACTGTCATCGATTTATGCATCTGTCACTTACTAGGATGGGACTCCACATAAAATATCCTGGTAGGTCCGTGTACAAGCTACAAACAAATACTTCCGACACAACATCAGCAATCACGGACCATGGCGGAACCATTGGGAACCATGGTGGGACTGTTCAGAAAACGTGCGCCACACCATGACGTGAGAGTGAGAGAAGAGAAAGGGAGAATTGAAAGAAGAAAAGAGAGAGAGAGAGAGGATGAGCATGATCGGCAAATAAGTGAAGGAGAATTCTGTTCAAAGTTAATCAAAAAGTTTCTGATTTACTTTACTCAAGAATATTAAATTCTAATTCTAATAGTAAGCAAGTTTGCAAAATGACAAGTTAGCTCCAAAACTTTTGGAGCTAACTTGTCAGTTTGCAATTGCTTACTAGGATTGGGATCGTTAATATATGTACTATAATAGCGTTTTTTCTTTTGTTTGTATCGTTGTATCATTTTTAAGTACACGGAAATTCTATTCCCATATCTCATCTTTCTTTACAAGCTTTAAAAAAAAAGAAAGACTGTATGAAAGTATACTGAAAAAAAGTATGTAGTACATAAAAACGTTTTGTATAACATCAGATACACTAAAATATTTTGATCCAATATTCAACAAAATTTGTCTGAATCTGAGGTTCAATTCTGGAATTCAAATATATTGATCAACTAAATGTCAACTCCGGTTGCCAGTTCAGTCAGAATTCGCGATGGTGTAGGGATTCACTATAACAACTCGTACAGTCACTTTCATAGTGAACTACGGCCGGTAATAACGATTGCAACATTCCTAGTCACTTTATGGTAAGTTTAGCCACCAACCCCAGCCCTATCCGACTAAAAAGAAAATGGCGCTTCCTTAGTGATTATAGTTTGTATGTGCGAGATTTCCTCACCAGAGCGGCGCTGCACGCGGCACGCTTTAAAAATGCATTATACTAATAGAAAAATATTTAATAATTTAAAATAATGAAGTTTTTGATCAATATGAGGCGACATAATGTTTGTAAAATGATTCTACAACATAAAATACACCTTTTCCATTAATCTACTATAATAGAAAATAGAAAAAGAACACATAAAATTACGTAAAATGTATACAGTGGATATGCAGTAAGAATTTCTTAAATATTTTGTATGTTATCCCCATAAACCCAAAAATCTCTAAAAAGAATAATAAAAAAATCTTAAGCTTCTAAACAGAAATATTTTCCATTTTTATTTTTTTCAGCTTCATACGAATGAAAGAAAAAAATTTGGTTAAGCCCTGTGTTCGCCATAAAAACGCATGTAAAGGGTAAATTTGATAGTATATATTTTTAACATGTATTAATTTTAATTCCAGTTCCATGTATTAATTTGAAGTCTATAGACTTCAAATTAATAACTTAACTCAACTATTAACTATAGTTAAGTGTCGCAAAGCTTGGCTGCTTTTTTCTTCAAGACGCTAATTTTTTTTATTTCAGCCATTTCCTGTCTTACAAATTGTCTCATCCTTATTTGTAAATAAAATTGAAGTATATATGCTAATACCTCCACAGCTTCATTTGCATGTTCTTTGCATTGAAAATTAAATTTTGTTTTGGATGAAATTAAATCGTTTAGAATTAGGTCAAAAGAATTGCTGGATCGGAAATATACATTGTAACCAGTAATATTCTATCTTATAATTTAATTTTTTTTATTAAATATGAATGTTAAAAACCACATCAAAATTAACAAACATTCCAATTTTAATAAAATATGATATACATTTTCTGATATAAAATTTAAGAAACGAAATATATCTATGCAAGAATTCATCGTTACCTTTTTGAAGCTGAGCAATTCCATGTCAAATCATCTGAAGAATTTCAGCTATTGTTTGTCATTCTTATATAAATTCTAGAATCCGTTCTGTTAGGTGTTGAAAGAAAAACCTCAAAATAATTTTTTTTTGTAATAAAAAAGCTTAGGAGATATTCAGAATTGAAAATTTTGGTCCTTTTTTTCTTAAACTTTCATAACTTTGGTGATTTCAGTGATATTAAGGTCTATTTTTTTATAAATTATTCGTAATAGGATGCAGTTTTGGAAAATATTTTCTGAAGAGAAAAATTTCAAAAACTTCTTGGATTTTTCAAAAACTAATTTTGAAACTGAATTTCTAAAAAAAAAACACTTTTCATTTTCTTCATTTTTTATATATAGATAGCTTACAATGTCCTTTTGGCCAGGAAGGAATAGTCTATTCACTATTCCTTCGTGGTTTTGGCGTACGTTTTTAATTATTTCTCGAAAACTAAGGGAGATCCCATTTTGATATTTACAGGACTTGTAGAGGACATTGGAAGCCATCTACATAAAAAAATGAGGAAAATAAAAAGTGTTTTTTTTTTTCAGATATTCAGATTCAAAATTAGTTTTTGAAAAATCAAAGAAGTTTTTGAAATTTTTTTTCCAAAAGTATATTTTCAAAGCTGCGTCTTATTACGAATAATTTACAAAGAGTGGACCTTAATATCGCTAAAATCACCAATGCTATGAAAAGTTAAGAAAAACAGGACCAAAATTTTCAATTTTGAATATCTTCCAAGTTTTTGGATTTTTTCAATAATTATTTTGTGATTTTTTCTTTCAACACCTGAGGGAACAAATTCTAAAATTTTCATCAAAATTTCTAACAATAGCTGAAATTCTTCGGATGATTTGACATGGAATTGCTCAGCTGATTTTTCTATACATGATATTCATATATTTAAAATATTAAAGTTCGGAAAAGATGAAATAAAAACTTTATATTACGAAACTGCTCTATTAAAAACATAATTCTTTTTTTAATTTAGGTTTGATTGCCCCACCTTCTGATAAATTCCAGATAAGTTTAGCGCATGTTAAATCTTATGGTATAAATTTAACTGAAGGTTATCAAAAGATGAAAGATACTTCAAAATAAACAGAATTTTAGGAATTAAGCTTTAACTGTAAATGAAATTAAAATTTATTAATTTTGTTTAATAATGCAGAATTTTAATTTTGATAAAGAATTTGAAGGATTCCATATAATACTTTTCTTTTATTTTTGTTAAAATTAAATATTTTATGAATTATGTATAAAACAAGTTTTCATTACATACTAGATATTTTTTTAACTATTTCTTTCTAACTAAAACCAACGTGTAGGATTTTAGGGAATTTTGTAAGGAAAAAAAAGCTACCGAATATACAAATTTAATAAAAACACACTTTTCGTCTTTATTTGGTACGTCGTTTTTTAAAATAAAATCTTTTCTCAATATCGCTTTTTGCCATTTTTCGACGTTTTCTTTTCCCGAAGGAACCGAAAAAAGTGAATTTTTTCATTTTCGTGTACAGGTTGTGAACTATAACCTGACTTACAGTTCGGCACAATACACGAGTGTCCATTGAATTTGCACTTTGACATTGACATTATGGTCAATATCAAATATAGGAATCTCACCAAATCACTTGAACGCACCATATTTACTCATTATAATAAATTATTCATTACATCTTTTTGAAAATCACCGTTCAGCACAACCCTAATAGCACGGAACGTTCCTGGGACGTTCCCGGAACGTTCCGCGGGAACTTTCGGAACGTTCCAGCGGAACGTTCCAGGAACGTTCCCGGAACGTGTAAAATGTCCGCCGCTTGGGAACGTTCCAGGAACGTTCCACTGGAACGTTCCAAACATAAATTAACGTTATTGTTATTATTATCAATAAATATCTCGTAAACCGTAAGTGATAGGTCAAAATCGATGTCAGTTTATGATACGGATATCATATTATAGTGTAGTATATGCGGTACTCAAAACTCAAAAATGACATCCATTTTTACCTATCTCTTACGGTTTACGAGATAATTGTTGTTAAAAATAACAATAATGGAAAGTTCCCCTCAGGTCCCAGTGGAACGTTCCTGGAACGTTCCAGTGGAACGTTCCCAAGGGGCGGACATTTTACACGTTCCGGGAACGTTCCTGGAACGTTCCGCTGGAACGTTCCGAAGGTGCCCGCGGAACGTTCCAGGAACGTTCCCGGAATGTTCCGTGCTATTAGGGAATGGGCACAATGCTTTTGTAGAGCGTGGCGCGTGCAACGCGCTCTGGTGAGAAAATTTTGCACATAGAAACTATAATCACTAAGGGAAGCACGTTACGCCGTTGCAGACACGGGGAGTAGGATAGGGCTGACCAACCCTATCCGACCCCCGACTTTTTGTACAGCAGCCGTTGTCGCTTACAAGTTCCACATGACGGGTGAACTCATCCGCTAGCCACCAGATAGCGCCTCATTCGTCCTGTTCCAGAAAAACGTAGAATCTTATGTGTCAAAACTCTTAAAATAATAAAATAGCGGTTCTTAACTTATTGTTATGGCTTTTGGAGTTAATAGTGAGATGTGGTGTGTTTTCATGAATCTTTTGACCAGTTGAATATGGGTCGTTACAAGGGCAGGTCGTGTATAGTGCCCTTTTGTAATTCGGGGTACAAATCCTGCACAGAAAAGCGGACTCTTCTTTCAGTTCCTTATTCAGATTCATATCGTCTCCTCGAACGGGAAAAAGCAATTCCTCGACAGGCTTATACTTTACAAAGTGGTCAAGTTGTTTGTGAAGTACATTTTTCACCCGAACAAATTGTCAGGACACACGAAGTGAAGGATCCCGATGGCAAGGTTATGACGTCGGTATGTATATGTTTTAGAACTTTTATACTTCACATATTATTAAAGAATAATTTAAATAGAAGTCAAATTAAAAATTAAAAAAAAAATTGTTACACACATGAGTTAACAGAACAGGAAATGTCAGTGTTTTGTCTTTATACAAAAGTAATGTAAGAGTTTATTGTTATAAGCAATTTTATAGAAACTAAACAAGAATTATTTATTAAATTATAAAAACTAATTCTTAATTGCTTCAAAAAATATATGTTGGAAAATATACGTTGTTTTTTAGAGAAAATTAGGCGATATGTATGTTTCCAATTTGCAAAAAAAGATGTCTGCGAAGTTCTATTTGAATTTTGTGCTTTGTTTTTCAAAAACTCCGAATTCTTTATAATCCTCAATAATTTTTAACCTAATTGAGATATTTATCGTTTTCTTCTTGTTTTGATAGCGTTTATTATCTTATTTTGAAATCCACAGAAAAATATAAAAGAGGTTTAAAATTAATAAAATGGCGGTTTTTCTAAATATATAAAAAGTCGCTTTTTCAAAAAAACCCACACTTATATTTTTTGCCAATTTTTGGTTGAATTTTTACTTTCATAAGGAAGATATCTTGTGAGTTGTATGGGGCCTAAATAACTGTTGTCGACAGGAGAATTTTTTTTTGATAAAATCGAATTTTCCTCACAAACAATTACAGATATGAAAAAATGTTGAGATAAAACTTTGTACGTCTAAAAAAGTTCTATGCAAATAGCCCCTTGCTCTTTTGCGATATTTTTGCAGAAACTTTTCAAAAAGATTGCAAAGAATAAAAAGCTGGAATTTTCCAGAAAATATTTTTTTCATGTCCTCAAAATTTTATGAAACGAATAAAAGATTTTCTGGAAAACGGCACCTTTTCATTCTTCCCAATATTTAAACAAAGTTTCTGCTAATCGAAGAAAGGCATCATATCAGCTTTATGTGGGCTAAACCATTCTTGAGGATGGGATAATTATTTTTTTCCTAAAGTTTCCTTAAGTTTTGTAAAGTAACAACGTCATAATATCTGTATGCCTTGAAGGTGTCACTTATGCATTTGCACTAAAAATTGTTATGTATGATAGTACTAATATTGTATGTTATTTAGTAGTGCATTTTAGAAAAATATACTGAATTTGTTGATTTTGGGAATATTTACTTATTCGTTTAATTCATTCATCCCCCCTACCACCTCTCCCCCTTTCTTTCAATATAAATATTTTAAAAGAAAGATTATTTTATTCCTTGATAACAAAATATGATACAATAAATATGTATTTGAATTATAAAAATATTTCTACACACAAATTTTAATGGGCTTGTTATATTTAGCCAAAAAAATTGTCTCGTTCTTAAAAATTGAATTATTAAAATTTAGAATTTTTTAATTCCTAATTTATTATACTAAAAAAATATTAAGATGCTATTACATTTGCTAATTTCATTATTCAAATTTCTATAATATTTGTATATTATAATTTTTTCTTGTTACATTTTTTATTATAATATTTCGTTTTCTCTTAGGATTTTTATTTTGTCAATAGGGTTCTGACTTCCAATTTATTATAAAATTAATTTATATTTGTTATTAATAAATGTTATTCTTAATATATAGTACTTATTAAACATTTCATCAAAAAACACATACTTCCACATGTTAAATACCTATTGTTATTAACAAACATGTAAAGTTATAATTTTAATAATTTTATATTAAAGTGCCATTAGAATAAATCAAAATATTATGAATATAAATTGTTTAACGTTTTTAAATGTTGCTTGCATTATATGAAATTTTGAAAAAACGGCGATATATAGCACTTTTAAAACAATGTTTTTTCAATAATCCTTTTAGATTTCAATGACTTTTATATTTTTCAAATATCAATTACCCATCAAAGAGTTGTTGGTTTTAATTTTGCAAACTGAAATGATCGGGAATGTTTTTATTTAATATTAATTATTGACTTTTCCATAAGGTCAATTTTTTTCTGGAACAGGACGATCGACGCGCCGCCCGACGGATTAGCTCACTCTTGAAATGGAACTTCCCTAATAGCACGGAACGTTCCGGGAACGTTCCTGGAACGTTCCGCGGGCACCTTCGGAACGTTCCAGCGGAACGTTCCCGGAACGTGTAAAATGTCCGCCCTTTGGGAACGTTCCACTGGAACGTTCCAGGAACGTTCCACTGGGACCTGAGGGGAACTTTCCATTATTGTTATTTTTAACAACAATTATCTCGTAAAACGTAAGAGATAGGTAAAAATGGATGTAATTTTTGAATTTTGAGTACCGCACATACTACACTATAATATGATATGCGTATCATAAACTGACATCGATTTTGACCTATCACTTACGGTTCACGCGATATTTATTGATAATAATAACAATAACGTCAATTTATGTTTGGAACGTTCCAGTGGAACGTTCCTGGAACGTTCCCAAGCGGCGGACATTTTACACGTTCCGGGAACGTTCCTGGAACGTTCCGAAAGTTCCCGCGGAACGTTCCAGGAACGTCCCAGGAACGTTCCGTGCTATTAGGGTTGTAAGCGATAACTACTTTTCTCAGTAGTCGGATAGGGCTGGTTTATGCCGACCTGGCATAAACATCATTTAGACATCTTGCACCGATGTATTTATACCTTGAATAAATCAAGTTGTTAAGTTTAAAGTGGCATTACAAGTTTAATCACCTTACTATGAGTCGTGGGAAACATATTGGAGTCAGAGTCAGCACAAAAGTGCGAAGTCTGGTGGCCACTAAACGAGGCTCTATCAGCTGGCTCGTCTACATCTGAAATGTGGGGTCCACGCTGTCAAAGTTTAATGATGCGGTGTTCTTAAAATAATATTGTTTCAAAGGTGTGTCCAGCATAAAAGTTGAGTGAAATATGTTGTTTCAATGTTGAATTATGTAAATATTGAAATCGTTATTGGCCTCGTTTAGTGACCGCCAGACTTCGCATTTTCGTGCCCATCGCGAATACCGACCGAACTGGCAACCGGAGTTGACATTTAGTTAAAATTTTTCTTTTTGCATCTTTTATACTCAAATGATGTACATAAACGTACTTTACTGCCGGCTTTTGAATTTCTCAAAGTTTGAAGCCGATATTTCACTTATAAAAAAGTTCTTAGGTTCAAAAAATGCACCCAGTTTTAATTTCTTCGAAAATAATTTTTTTCGGAATTCCCCCTCGAATAAAGTACGTGAACGTAGTTTATTGTCTTCTCACACATTTTCCAAATTTCCAGCCCGATATTTTTTTACAACAAAATTCGAAAAATTGAGGTCGGTAATGTAGGTATTTATGTCTGAAAATTATTGCT
Organism: Andricus curvator; assembly: GCA_932195095.1. Classification (NCBI taxonomy): domain Eukaryota; kingdom Metazoa; phylum Arthropoda; class Insecta; order Hymenoptera; family Cynipidae; genus Andricus; species Andricus curvator. The sequence continues at coordinate 164,848 of CAKNYM010053167.1, read as the reverse complement.
GAAATTTGCATTTTCTGCAAAATGGATTGTCAGTTACCATAAAGTATCGGTAACTGCAAGCAAAGATATCTATGGTGCTGAAATTGACCGCTAGTTGATAGTAGTTACCATATGCTGCTGCGCCTGGAGTTAAAAAATTGTCGGTAACACAAAATTGGAGAAGGTAAAAAAAAACTTACCGGTAAGTCACCGAATATACGAGGTACTCGACTTGAGCAAAAATTGGATAATTTTCGATAAACTAATGTTGAAGTTGATTTTATTATTATGGTGAAAAATTACAACTAATTGATTGAAAATTAATCTGTTTTGGTGGAGGATTCAAACTATTTTGTTGAAAATTTATCTTTTTTGGTTGTATTCAACTATTATTGGTATAAAATTTAAATCCTTTTTGGTTGAAATATCGAATATCACATTTTTCGTTGAGAATGTGAATGAAACATGACTGAATGAAATTGTTAAAAATTTATTTATTTGGATGACGATTCATCATTTTAGTTAAAAACCCTTTTTTTTTTGTTCAAAAATTATTTATTTTCTTGAAAATTGTTTTAACTGGAAATTTAACTCGTACATGTTTGGTTCAAAATTTATCTTCTTAAGTTGAAAATTTAAATATATTCGCTTAAAAATTCCTATACTTTATTGAAATATTTGGTTGAGAATTGATGTACTTTGTTCAAAGTTCATCTATTTTGGTAGAAAATTCATCTTATTGGTTGAAAATTGATCTTCTTGGTTGGAAATTATTTTTTTCTTATTCAGAATTAATTTGTTTTACTAAAAATTTAATTATTTTATTTTTAGTTGCAAATTTATCTGTTTAGCTGAAAATTCAACTATTTGTTAAAAAGTCGTCTTTTTTGGTAGAAGACTCTTATTAGTTGAAACGTCATCTTTTTTGGTTGAAAATTTATTTTACTAACTGAAAATTTAACTATTTTATTTTTGGTAGAAAATTGATCTTTTTAGTTGAAAATTAATGTATTTGGTTAAAAATTAAATTTTTTTGAGTTGAAGATTCATCATTCCATTTTTTTCTGGAAAATTTACCTTTTTTGATAGAAATAAAATCTTTTTGGTTAAAAATTTTTCTATTTTTGGTTAAGAATTCATTTCTTTGGTTGAAAATTTGTTTCTTTTTAGTAAACAATTACTTTTTCTTATTTAAGATGTAACTATTCCATTTTTGCTTGACAATTAATATTTTTAGATGAAAATTACTTAATTTTTGCTGAAAACTCGTTTTTTTTTTTTTTTTAAATTTACTTTTCCAACTGCAAATTGAACTATTCTATTTTTGTTTTTTATCTTTTTTAGTGGAAAATGTATATATCATATTGAAACTGTATCTTTTTTGGTAGAAAATTCATCTTTTTGGTTTAAAATTGAATTATTTTGTTGAGAATTAATTTTTTTCTCTTTAATTTGATTGTTTTAAATGCAATTTTAATTCTTATACTTTTGGTTGAAAATAATTTGGCAACACCCACTTCAAAAGTTGACGTTTCCATGCTTCTAAATTTTGCCTAAGGACCTTATTTGAGCAGACTGTGTGCTCAATTTTTTTTTCAAACATTTTTTTTAATTAGAAAAAAATTTTTTTCAACAAATTTGTTTGACTAATCTTTTTGTTTTGGGGCACAGGCGTTGAGGGGGGGGGGGGGGGTGTCTTAACTCCACTCTATGAAATACAAAAATTAGTATTTTTCGTTACATACAAAATGAATAGAAAATTAGTAAAAAATTAATCTTTTGGGTTGAAATCTCCAATAACTATTTGGATAAAAATTCATATTTTTGATTGAAGATTCATAATTTTAGTTAAAAATTCATTTATTGGCTTGAAAATTTATCTTTTGGTTTGACAACCCAACTAAAAAGTGTTTCAAATATATTTAGAAACAGATTTTTTTTGTATTACATTATTATTAATCTTCTAGGTGTATCGTTGGTTTCATACTCAGACGAATTTAGAAATTGGGATATTGTAGTAACCTTGAATAAGACACTGTTTAATGCCAATAATACGTTTTCTATTACTTTTACTTCTTTTATTATTTAAATTTAGCGCCCTTTCTAATTTGAAGCGATACATTTTCCCGCGAAATTTAAATAAGGTAATTATTAGTAATAAAGATAGAAAATACGATTTTTTAAATCCTAATTCAAAATGCTCGTAAATGCTCATTAAATTCAAAAAAGCACATAAGGGTCGAGCATATTTTTGAGTATATTCTCATGCTCGTGAGAATTTCTTCGAGCACTTAAACTCTTTAGAAAACTATACTCGACCGTAAATTTTATCCTGAGTTAGAAACGTCACTATTCTGCAAAATTGAGAGAAACTACCAAATTTAGAGTTCACAGATAAAACAGTACTCGCTACATTCATTCTTTAAATTTATTTTTTGGGGCCGTACTTAAATTACATAACGAATTATAGGGCCTCTCAAAGACTCCCCCCCCCCCCCTCACCCCTGTAACGAACCGTAACAAAATAGTTCTAACACCCCCCACCAAGAAAGATAAATTTTCAACCAAAGAGGATGACTTTTCTATCATAAAAGTTGAATTTTTAATCCAAAAAGGTGAATTTGTAACAAGATAGTTGAATTTCTAACCAAATAGTTGAATTTTCAGCAAACAAATATGCATTTTCAATCAAATGGTCAAATTTGCAAACAAGAAAGTTTAAAATTTAATCAAATATTTATATTTTTAAAATAAAAAGATGAATTTTTTAGAAGGCAGTTGAATTTTCATTAAAAACTTTTATTTTCAACCAAGAAAGATGACTTCTCAATCATAAAAGATGAATTTTCAACAAAAGAGTAAAGTTTTCAAGCGAGAAAGTCGAATGCTTCAGAAAACAGTGGACTTTTGAATCGAAAAAGATGCATTTTTAACAAAAAACATAATTTTCAATCAAGAAAGATGAATTTTTAACAAGCTAGTTGAGTTTTTTAAAAATCAGATTAATTTTCAACCCATAAAATACATGAATTTTCTACCAAATCATTAGATTTTTAACTTATACAATATACAGGATAAAGTTTCAAACACAAATGGAATAGTTAAATTTTCAGATAAAAACTCTGATAAAAAAAATTGATTAAAAAAAATGAATTTGCAACAAAATTGTTAAATTATCAACCAAAAATATGAGTTTTCGACCAAGAAGATTAATTGTATATCAAAAAAGACTAATTTCCAACTTATCCAAAATACAGGATAAAGTTTTACCAAACATAGATCAGTTCGATTTTCAGATCAAAAAAAATAATTGAAAAAAAATTAATTTTGAACAAAGTTGTTAATTTTTCAACCAAAAAGTTTAATTTTCTACCACACTGTTGAATTTTCAACCCAAAAACATGAATTTTCTACAAAACAGTAGAATTTTTAACATAAAAGTTCATTTAAAAGCAAATAGTGGACTTTTCAACTATAATTATGAATCCTTAATAAAAAAATTAATTCTCTGCAACGAAAAAAGATGAATTCTCAAGGAAGCATGTAACCGTAAATATTTCCACGAAACAATTGCAAAAAGTGGAACTTTCAACTAAAAAAGATAAATTTTTAACCAAATAGTTACATTTTTACCTGAAGAAGATAAATTTTAATCAAAAACGGAATAGTTTAATTCTCAGTTTGAAAAATTTATGTTTCAACCAAACATGAAACGAATTTTCGTCAAAATGGTTAAATTTTTAACTACCTTCGACTCAAAAAGATTAGATGAAGTTTGTCGGAAATGGATAATGTTTGCTGCAAAAAGATTATTTTTTAAACAAATGAAAATCTTCTCAACCTTCAATTATATAAGAGGAAATTTCATTTGCGTCAAAACGCTTTCTTTCGACACTAGAGGACATTTCTCTGAGTCTTATTTAATTTTCTGCAAGGTATTTCGATATTTCGGTTGTAATGCACGGTCTCTCGTTCTTTTGGACTTCATTTTCTCTAAAAATATATCATTTAAAACAAAAGATTACAAATAAAATTCATGAATAATAATGTCAACGAAAATACTTTTGGGTAATTTTTGTGCTAAACATTTTGGCAAGGAAAAGCATTGGAAAACACCAAACTTAAGACGTTTGTCAGTATGTCAAACGTCTCTGCGAAAAACTTGTGAACTTGAAATCTCGTGAGTTTTGTGCAAAGATGCAAGATCGTTCATCAAGAATCTCAAAGACACTCCATTGGTTGGAGTTTTCTAAATCATGTTTGATTTCGCGGAAAATTATGCTTAGGTTTTTCAAAATGCTATCCAGTCTTCTCACTGGAATAATATTCAGGCATCCATTTTCACAGTAGTTATCTACTACAAAGAGAGAGATGAACTGAAACATGTGAGCATGGCGATAATTTTCGATAACTTACACCATGGCACGGATGCTGTTTATCTCTGCCGGAAATTAATTGTTGAATATCTTAAAAAGCATTTTCATGCTGAAAAGTTTCATTTCATAACAGATGGAGCACCGCAGGATTTTAAAAATACATATAACTTCGTCAGCCTTCTGTGTCACGAAAAAGATTTTGAAATTCCAGCAGACTGGACTTTCCAGAAGGCGTCTTTGACTTGTCTCGGATCGCTATCAACTGGGGCGCAGCACGCTATGATATATAATCTTCTGATTTCTACCTTCATTCTAGCCCACAACAATCTGGGAGATACAAAATCATGATCTTTGTGATGCTGTCTTGCTTTTTCATTCATAATTAAACCGTCCCCTTGACTACCATGTGATTCACTACCTACTCCTGACCATATTTCA
>CAKNYM010053167.1:141781-160045 GCA_932195095.1 Andricus curvator | reverse complement strand
CTACCTACTCCTGACCATATTTCAAAACCGCCTTTCAACACCCCATTTTCTACATGCTTCTGAAAATACCCGTGCAGGCGTCCGGGTTGAAAATCCCCCCCCCCCCTATCACTTGGAGAGGGTTGGTAATCGTGGTCTATAAAATTGTTGATTAAGTACTGTTGGGTAGGTGAACATATTCCCAGAATTGAACGAAAATCGAAGAAAATGATTTTTAAAGTTGGAGCAGTTGAGAAAAGATGCCCCAGAATAAGGACCAACCTAATCCATATATATATATATATATATATATTACAAGGTTCGTGGTCGATCTGATTCTCCAAATTTAAATTACACCACTTGAACTTTTGATATCCATTCTGAATTTGATTACATTTTTGGAGATTAAATTTTAATTCAAAACTGAAATTAAATAACTTGCCCAGCATTTGAATATATATAAAATAATTCAAATATAACTTTTTCCACGTCGTAAGATTTTTTTTGTTTTTTGCTTTTTGCATGGAAAGAAATGAAAATACAATGAGTTGAAATGGTAATAACAAATAAGAAAATGAATGAACGCATATTTATAACATAAAGTTTTTAATCGATTGCTTATAATAGATTTCTACATGTAATTACGTATAAGTATAAAATATTCTTGTGAAACTCTAAGACATGTTAGCTATACATGCATTAATCTACAATTGGTTATGCTTTTAGATTTTAATTTACTGTTTTCCGTTGGTAAAACCTGTACTCAAAAAGAAAATGAAAAAAGTATACAAAGTACAGGATCATTTGTCGTCCCTTTTGTTCAGTTCTCTGAAATCATATCTCATAGAGATTTCTTCTTATATATACATTATACAGTTGTGTTAATATCACGGGAAAAAACAGATTAATTTGTGTTGAGGGTAATTTTCAAGTGGGTAAATTTTAATTTTCTCGCATCGAAACAAAAGAAGATACAATAAAGTTTACATGGTGACCATATCCAACTTGGTGGGTAAATCTTACCATCTGAAGGTAATTATTTATTGCAAGTAAAAATTACTTTGAAATCGGGGTAAATATTACACTTTGTTTTTTTCTGTGATACTTTCATAAAAATGTTGCTTTCTACCATTCTCACGGTCAAAATCCATTTCCACATGATTTCGTTGTTTTCATATGTTTAATGGCAATTTCTCACCTTCCTGAGAGATCATTGTTCTAATGGTATTGGGCATTTAATTAAATATGTGTTTCTATTGATGTTTCGGGACTTGATATTCAAGTGTGAAAATCATTTGTGCAAATGTCTTCTGTAAAATGAAATAAATTAAAATTGATTTCAGGTCAAAGTTTATGCAAAAATTTGAGCTTACTTTTGGGCAGTGCCTCCAGACCGTTGCCGCCAACCCTTGACCCTTAGTAGTTAATGAGAAACAAAATAGGAAATTTCTGTCTTAATTTTATGAAACATGTTCAGAAGTTTTATGTTGCTATAGTTTTCCGAAAATGATGATAAATGTAGGAAAATTCTGTTACAAATTACCTAATTTTCAACTACAGTTCTGGAATTTTCTATAATACATTGTATCGGAAGGCCGTTTTCAGGACCACAAAGTCATTTACACGAAGGCAAAATATAGTTGCATCGCTCAAAAAAAGTGTCAAATATTGTCAATAGCGGCGTGAGTCGGAGCCCTGCCAGTTAAAATTTTTGGAATTTTCAAACATCCCATTAGCCCACAACAATCTGGGAGTAACAAAATCATGATCTTTGAGATGCTGTCTTGCTTTTTCATTCATAATTAAACCGACCCCTTGACTACCATGTGATTCACTACCTACTCCTACCATATTTCAAAACCGCCTTTCAACACCCCATTTTCTACATGTTTCTGAAAATATCCGTGCAGGCGTTGGGGTTGAAAATTTCAACCCCCCCCCCTCAGAATTTCAACTGAAAATTAGGTAAGTTGTAACTGAATTTTCCTATAATTATCTTGAAACTGATGAATTTTAAATTAGATTAAAATCAAATTCAAAATCCCATTTAACTTCCAATACTCAAGTTAATGTATAGAATTCCTGAAAATAAAACAAGAATCTAGCGATCAAATTTGGACAACCACGTGGTTGTCTAAATTTGATCGTTAAATTCTTGTTTTATTTCCAGGAATTCTATACATGATAATTATCTTAATGTTTCTACACTTATCATTTTGTGAAGTACAATACAACATAAAAAAACATTAAACAAACAACATAAAACATATCATTATAATTACCAAAAATTGCAGATTTCGAACATAATTGTTCTAAATTTAATAATTAAAATGAAAAATGTTTTTCGTATTTCATTCCTCATTATGTACAAAAGACCCCCGCTGGCAAGAGTCAGCGTAAGCAGCCTGGTGGGCGATGCCCATTTGATCGCCGTCTACCTGCTTGCTCTACCCCCACTACTCAACTTCCCCTCGCGGAGCTGCGGGATCGCCAGGCTGCTCCCGTGGACCTTTCCCAGCAGGGGGGTTCTTTTTACCCAATGAGGAATAAAATACGAAACGTATCAATTTTATAATTTTGCAATTAGTCTTTTAGAAATTTATATTTTCTTCGAATCGCCAGAAAACATAGATTTCGAATAGATAGATTTCCAAATTACTAATTACAGAATAACAAAATTATTATGTTTCGTATTTTATTCCTGATTAAGAACAAATGTCACCTGCCGGCAAGGGTCTGCGGTAGCAGTCTGGCGATCCCGTAGCTGCGCGAGGGGAAGTTGAGTGGTGGGGATAGAGCAAGCAGGTAGTCGGCGATCAAATGGGCATCGCCCAATCTGGTGGTGACTCGCTGCGTGAGGGGAAGTTGGGTAGTGGGGGTAGAGCTAGCAGGTAGACGGCGATCAAGTGGGCATCGCTCTTACTTTGAACGTACTAATTCTTTTCTGATTCTATACTATTGAGTACTATTGTTTCTGGCATAGTTTCTTCTTCACTGGTATAGTCTTTTGTTTGAAAAATTGTTCGGTATAAGAGAGCCGCTAGCATGGATCCACCCATTGGTCCGAACCAATAAATCCAGTGTCGGGACCACTGGTTGTTCCAAAGAGCTGGAGCCAAGGAACGAGCTGGATTCATAGAACATCCGGTGTAAGGTCCACCCGCTGTGGCCAAAGCCGTCACAGCCAAACCAAATTTAAGTGAAACTCCATCAGTGTTTTTTTCGTTTTTCTTATCCCATATAGCACATGCTATCAACATTAAAACTGCGGTGGCGATTGCTTCTATAAGTAAACCTTGAGTTACACTAACATTATCAGCCAACTTTGTAACACAAAACTGATCCAAAGGTGCAGTGGCACTTCCTTTAAGTGATCCATGTGGTGTCACAATCTGAAAAATGTTCAGTATTTACTAGACTGTTATTTATCCAATATTCTTAAAATGTGGGAAGAAATATTCTTTATAAAATGCTAGGGGCACCATGCCGTAGAGGGCGACCCAAAGTGAGGCGAAATCAAAAAACCAGGTTCAAAATATCTGCAGAAGTCAATTCTTGTCGGATTTTCGAATTTTCTATTTAAAAAATTCTTCTTTTAATTTTAAAGATAAATAATCATAAATCGCGCGTTAAGCGCGCATGCAGTTTTTTGGTTTGTGGGCAAAACAATTCTGAACAAAAAATACAAATTTCGAATAAGAATTTATTGTTTATGAGTTTATTTATTTTTAAGTTCACGTAAATATAATTTTCCTAAGATTCTTGAGAATCTTTAAAAAGATTTTTGAAGATTTCAGATATGCCAAATCAAAATTTCAATGAAAAAGTTAATTTTTAACTGAATAATTGAATTTTCAAGCAAAAGAGTTATCAACGAAGAACTTAATTTATAATTGATATTTCAACCTCAAAAAATTTTAATTTTAAATCAGAAACTATGGAACTTATTCAAAAAGGCGAATTTTTAAAAAAATAGTTGAAGACGTAACCAAAAAAGATTAATTTTCAACCCAGAAGTTTAATTTTCTGCCAAAAAAAAGATGAATTTCCAACAAAATAATTACATTTTCAACGAAAAAAATGGATTTTTAACTCAAAAACTCAAATAAATAGTCTTTAAAACTTCTAAACCTTATAAATATCTTTTAAAATATTTCAATTTTTCCTAACATTTTTGAGAAGTTCTGCTTTGAAATCTTCAACATTTTTATCGAAATTTTAGGAAATCATTTGAAATGTTTTGAAGTCTTTTTCAATTTTCTCTTATAATTAATTTTTTTGAATCCCTAAAAAGCTTCGAAATCTTCAAAAATCTACATTTTGTGTTTTTTGAATTTTGCGAAACATCTAAACCTTTTCAATATCTTTTAAAATTATTCGAATTTTTCCTAAACATTTTTTAAGATTCTTGACAAGAAGAAAAAAAGTTTTAAAAACTTGAAGATTCTTTTTTTTTCATAATTTTTTTAATCTTTTGAAATTTTTGAAAATCTTTTTACATTTTGTTATAGACTTTCTGGAATATTTTTAAATTTTGAATCATTTTTGTAATTTTTTTAAAACTTTCAAATATCTTTTAAAATGATTCATATTTTTCCTAAAATGATTAAAAAATCTCTCAAAATTAAAAAAAAAAAGCCTTTAAACCTTCAAGATTTTTATTTTATATTTTTATAAATCATTTGAATTGTCATTTTTCATAATTAAAAATCATTTGAAATTTCCCCAGGAATCTTAAGAAAATTTTTTATTCTCTTGATACCTTTGAACATTCTTCAAAAGCTTATTTTTCTTCGAAATCCTAAAAAATTTACATCTTGTTTAAAATTTTTTGAAATCTTTCCGAGTAATTCAAAGTTTTCCTGAAATTTGTTTAAATCCTGCAATATTAAAAAAAGTTTCTTAAAATCTTCCAGTTTCTTTTTCGACATATTTTGATATCTTCAAAACTTAAATTTATTTTTTGAAAAGAAAACCTAATTCTTTAAAAAATTGTCAAGAAATCTTATTGTGGGTACTGGTAATTTTTTGGTCATCGGTGCCGAAATTTTATTTTTAGTTTTTGCTCATGATTTCATTTTTTTATCTCTTTGAGAATGAAAAATTTTACAAATTGTGTTCTGGGAGCAAAATGTTAAAAACAGAATTATTTCCCAATATTAAAAAATCATTTATAAGCAAAATTGCCTCTTTTATCAATAATGATTAGAAACCTTCAGAAATAAATTTTATCATGAAATAAAATTACTTATTTGCACATTTTTATTTACAAAATTGATGGTGCAGAAATATCATAATGTGTATTACTAGATAAAAAAGTGAAAACAGCCACTTAAAGTCACATTCACTCAATATCGTAACCAAACAGGTTTTCGACAACAATGTACGCAAGATCACGTAACTAAAAATTTTTAAGAAAAGGATTATATAACCAACTGATCTATGTAGAATTTTATAGGCATCACATCACATAACTGGCATCATAATTGAAGCAAAATTAAGAGAGAAAATTATTTCTGTTTGCCTTTAAATGTCCATGCAGGACATTATTTTATATAATATGTACTTATAAAATAAACAAGTAAAATCGAATAAAAAATGTATTAGGCAGGATGGCCGAAAATTTCATTTTCGAAATTCCCCGATTTTTCCTTGACCAATTTTTCATTTTCCCTGACCATTAATATTGAAATACCACCATTTTAACCCTGTAATATTTTTAACATAGGATCTTTTATAAACGGAATAAAATAATATTTCAGATACAAAAAAAAAGATTTCAACTTTACTTACTTATTTTAAACTAAAAAATGACTTTGCTACCATAAAAGATGACTTTTTAACAAAATACTTGAATTTTCAAAAAAATAATTGAATTAACAAAATAGTTAAATTTTTAACCAAAGAGATAAACCTTCATTCAAAAAAATAAATGTTCAAAAAAGTAGTTTAATTTATACCCACATAGTTGGATTGTGAAAAAAAATAGTAGTGGCAGTGGGGCCACACGGCAGAAGTGAAACTTCGACGGATTAACATTGTAATTTTTCGTGAGGAATCATCATGAGTTTTGAGGATATTGCATTGTAAGAGAGAGCAGAGAGAGAGAGAGAGAGAAGAGAGTGAGGGAGAGAGAGCATATACAGACTTTGCTTAGCGTGCAGTAGTGGGGATGCCAAAGAGGAGTCTTTAGAGCAATAATTGCGAATCGCCGCACAAAAGGGAGATGCGAATAGAGAGAGAAGGTATAGAAAGTATACTTGTAAGAGAGAGACAGAGAGATAGTAAATCCGTTCGAACATTCGTTCGGTCGTGCGTTCGGTCGTTTTTTTCCAATTCACTCCCATTCCAAAAGAAGCATCACTTCAAAAGATCAATTTTCTACAAAATAGTTCAACTTTCAATCAAAGAGATAAATTATTTAGCTAAAAATATGAATCTTAAAGAAAAAAATGATTTCTTAACAAAGTAGGGTTAGGCACGTCTTAACACGGGGAGCTTAATTAAATTCCACGTGAAGACGTGTGTAACCCTACGAGTGATGTATGATATTTTATTCAAAACCACCATATTATGAGGCCCTACAGCCCCCTGAAAAGTGAGCGTTGGACTAATCTCCTTAATGAGAGTTATCCTTAATTTTATCAATCTCCTAATGATAGCCCTTTACCGAAATGGTGCGAGAATGTCCCATGAAGTCAGTGTTTTTTAATAATGATGGTTTTTTTGATAATTTTTTAAAGATTTAATTGCAGATAATTAAAGATTTCAGATTCTATTGTTCTAGATGAAAACATACCATTGATGTGGAAGTCATCTGCTTGGGCTGTGATTGGTAATTTCGTATGGCGCGAGATTTGAAAATTTTTTTATACAAAATTTACCTTTTTTAGTTCAAAATTAATTAATTTTGTTAAAAATTAAGTAATTTTGTTTAAAATTAATTGTTTCGGTTGAAGATTTATTATTTTAGTTAAAAATTTATTTATTTGATTGAAAATTCAACTATTTTGTTGAAAATTCTTTTTTTTCAGTTAAACTTAATTTGTAAAACTGAAAATGTAACTATTCAATTGTTGATTGAAAATTTATGTTATTCAGTTCTAAATAAATTTATTTTTTTGAAAATTCGTTTTTTGTGTTGAAAATTTATTTTTCTAAATACAAATGTAACTTCTATTTTTGTTAAAAAATTATCTTTTTTATTTTAAAATTCATGTATTTTGTAGAAAATTTATCTTTTCTGACAGAAAATTAATCTTTTTGTTTGAGAAGTTAAATATTTAGTATAAAATTAATCTTTTCTAAGATTCATTGTTTTAGTCAAAGACTCACTTCTTTAATTAAAAATTCAACTATTTTGTTAGAATTTATTTTATTTTGTTAAAAATTAATTTGTTTACTAAAAATGTAACTATTCTATTTTTGGTTAAAAATTCATTTCTTTGGTTGAAGATTGAACTTCTTCGTTGAAAATTCGTCTTTTTGGTAGAAAAGTAATCTCCTGGGTTAAAAATTCATTTTTGTTGTTGTTGAAGATTCATAATTTTAGTTGAAAATTTACTTCTCTCACTGAAAATTTAACTATTTCGATGAAAATAAATTTATTTTGTTTAAAAATCGTATTTGTTTGGTTATTAATTTATTTATCTGACTGAAAACTGACTATTCTTTTTTTTTTTTTTTTGAAAATGTATCTTTTTCAGTTTTTTCCCCTCTTTTTTGGCAGAAAATTCATCTTTTGAATTGCGAATTCAAGTTTTTTGTTATAAATCCATATTTTCGGGTTAAAACCTCAACTGTTGTGAAGAAATTTGTTTTTTTGGCTTTAAAATTCAATATTTTGGGTGAGATTCTTCTTCTTCATTGTCTGAAAAATCGTTCTTGGTTAAAAATTCCTCTTTTTGGTTTGAAAATGGGTCTGTTTTGGATGAAGATTCAACTAATTTGTTGAAAATTCGTATTTTTTGGTTTCATTCGACTTTGATTGAGAATAAAAATATTTTTTAGTGTAAATATGAACAATCACACTTTTTGCTGAGAATTCATTTTTCCATCGAAGATTGATCACTTTGGTTGAAAATTGAACTATTTTGTTGAAAATTCTTTTCTCAAAATTCATTTATTTTACGTATTTTTTACGTATTTTGTGAATGACCTTCATAAAATTTTGCATGACTATTGTCACTAAAAGTGTTTAAAATAAACTTAGAAACAAACATTTTTTTGCATTAACATTATTGATCTCCTAGGTGTATAAGGTAGTTATTTTAAATAATTTTGTTCTGAAACAAGATCGTCTCCTTTTGCTCCGCTGGGAATCGAACCACAGAACTACTGACTTCCGGTCAGGTACTTTACCATTAAGCTACTAGAGAGATCGAGAGAAGAAACTTTTTTCAGAAATGCACGCATTATTTTGCAAGATGGTACGAATTAAATTTTCCAAGGAATCTGCATTATCATTAGAGAATAACAGAAAATATTCACCGTCTTTTCAGACTAGATGGAGCTACGAAAGAAAGATTAGTTTAAATAATTTTATTCTGAAAAAAGATCGTCTCCTTTTGCTCCGCTGGGAATCAAACCACAGAACTACTGATTTCCGGTCAGGTGCTTTTCCATTAAGCTACTAGAGAGATCGAGAGAAGAAACTTTTTTCAGAAATACACGCATTATTTTGCAAGATGGTACGAATAAAATTTTTCAAGGAATCTGCATTATCATTAGAGAATAACAGAAAATATTTAACGTCTTTTCAGACTAGATGGAGCTATGAAAGAAAAATTATGCGACGATCTTTTTTCAGAACAAAATTATTCAAAATAATTTTTCTTTCATAGCTCCATCTAGTCTGAAAAGACGTTAAATATTTTCTGTTATTATCTCATGATAATGCAGATTCCTTGAAAAATATAAGGTAGTTTTTATACCTAAAGGAAAAATTTAGACTTTCGAAATTGAGATTTTGTAGCAACCCTGATTGAATGCTTTTGTATACCCAAAACCTATAAAATATATTATTTACCTTCAACATACCATATCCAAGTATGGCACCGACTGATTGTGACAGAATGTAAATTACACCTTCTGAAATAGTTTTTTTACCTAAAACTACTGCACCTACAGTGATCGAAGGGTTAACATGTGCATGACTAATGTGCCCAAAAATCTGAAAAATTAAATCTCTTTATTTTCTAATTCTGAAATATTTAGTTTATTTGCACATTTATATGAAATGCTACTTACCTGAATTACCATCATAACTGATAATCCAAAATTCACAGTAATTTGTAAATGTGAAGGAGAAATCGGTGTTAAACCACCGACACAACCCATGCATCCCAAAAATACTAAAATCCCAGTTCCAAGGAGTTCTGATAATCCCGTAATAAATGTTTCTTTAAGAGAATTGTCCCCTTGCAACATTTTTCTTACTCCTGAAACATAAATAAATTAATACAATTTGGAAAAGACGATTTAAGGAACGAAATTATAAGAAAATCATTAAAAGGGATAGATTAATTAAAAAAATATTTACAGAAAAAATGAGGGTAAGAAACGTTGCAGGTAATATGTGAAACGGGGTAACAGCTAGGTGGGTAATTGAGGTTACACGATGTAAGGTTCTGCCTCTAACGGAGTATAACGGAGAAATCTTCAAGTCAGCACGGTGAATTTACCCCAGCCTCAGTTACCCAGCTAGCTGTTACCCCGTTTCACCTATTACCTGTCACGTTTCTTGGCCTCCGTTTTTTTTCTGTGTTCCGATTGATTGATTATGTATAAACATGAATGTAAATACAATACATATTTAAAATAATGGTCAAATGATAAAAATCTGAATTGCAAAATATTTAGATACCTGGCCCCGCAAGGGAAACTAGTGAAGTTCATGAGAAGGAATCTAATTATTCTTTTTTTTTGGGTTGACCGTTAATTAAAATATTGTATTTACTTTTATGATTAAATAAATCCGACTTATTTCTCTTGTTTATTTGTGATTCAATAGTATAGTTATATTATAATTATAATAATTTCAATAATTAATGTAAGTAATTAATTACAATTTATCTAATTATTATAATTATCATATATATATTATAATAGCATAATTATCCTAACAGAATAATTTTTCGTTCGTTTCTTATGACGATTAATAAATTCAACTAATATTATATTTTTACAGGGTGGCCGTAGGTCAGGGAAAACTTGGAAATCAGGGAATTTTATTGGTCAGGAAAAATCAGGGATAAGTCAGGAATTTTGAAAAAAAAACTTGCAATATTCAGGGAATTTCTATAAAAGGCACTTAAAATAACTTTTGGTTGAAAATTCAACTGCTTTATTCAAAATTCGTCACTTTGGGTTGAAAATTTAACTACTTTGGTAGAAATTTAACTTTTTGTTGAAAATTCAGATTTTGGTATTGAAAATTCAACTGAAATCTTTCTAGGTCAAAAATTCAATCATTTTTTGGAAAATTCGTCTTTTTGATTTTAAAATGCATCTGTTTTTGTCGAATTTTGATCTTTTTTGAATAAAAATGCTACTATTTGGTTGAAATTTAACTTTTTTTGGTTCGGGGTTCAACTACTTTGTTGAAAATTCGTCTTTTCTGGTTGAATTCAACGGTTTTTTTATTTAAAATTAAAATCTTTGGTTGAAATATCTACTATTTCATTATTCGATGAAAATTCCTCTTTTTTCATTGAAAATTGAAGGACTTTGTTCAAAAATCATTCTTTTGTTGACATTCAGCATTTTAGTTGAAAATTCATTTATTAAACTGAAAATTCAACTATTTCGTTAAAAATTTATTTCATTTGGTTGAAAAAATATTTTTTTACTAAAAATGTAACTATTATATTTTTGGTTAAAAAATCCTTTTTTTATTAATCTTATTTAGTTGATTATTCAACTATTCTGTCAAAAATTTATCTTTTTTGATTTAGTACAACTGGTTTTTAATTTAAAATTACAATCCTCTTTGGATGTAATATCTACTATTTCATTATTCGTTGATAATTCTTCATTTTAGTTGAAAACTAATTTCTTCAACTGAAAATTCATCTAGTTTGTTACCAATTTATTTCATTTCGTTAAAATTTTTTTTTTTTTTTTACTGAAAATTTAACTACTCTATATTTTTTCGTCTGTGGTTGAATATTAAACTATTATGTTGAAAATTCGTGTTTTTTCAAATGAAAAGTTATTTTTTTAACATTACAACTATTATATTTTTGGTTGAAACTTTGTATTTTTTAGTAGAAAATTTGTCTCTTTTTATTGACAATTCAACTATTTTGGTAAAAATTTTACTTTCTGTAGAAAATTCAGATTTTGCTGTTGAAAATTCCAACTGTTTTTTGGACGATTCGTCTTTTTGGTTTAAAAATGCATCTGTTATAGTCGAAATTTGAACTTTCTTGGACAAAAATGAAACGGTTTGGTTGAAATTTAATTTTATTTGATTGAGGATTCATCTATTTTATTAAAAATTCGTCTTTTTTCTGGTGAATTCAGCCGTTTTTTATTTAAAATTAAAATTTTCTTTGGTTTAAATATCTTCTATTACATTATTCGTTGAAAATTCCTCTTTTTTCATTGAAAATTAAAACCACTTTGTTCAAAAATCCTTTTTTTGTTGAAGATTCATCATTTTACTTAAAAATGCATTTCTTTAACTGAAAATTTAACTATTTCGTCAAAAAATTAATTTAAATTGGTTAAAAATTAATTTTTTACTGAAAAGTTAACTATTCTATTTTTGGTTAAAAATTCATTTCTGTGGTTGAAGATTTATTTTTCAAACATTTTAAGAATTATATTTTTGGTTTAAAAATTTATCTTTTTTAGTTAAAAACTTGTCCTTTTTGAGTTGCAAATTCAACTATTTTGGTCAAAATTTCACTTTTTGTTGAAAATTCAGACGGTTGAAGATTTATACTTTTAATTGAAAATTCATCTCTTTGGTTGAAAGTTGAAATAATTGGTTGAAAATTGATATTTTTCCATTTAAAATGCAACTACTTCGGTGAAATTTAAACTAATTTGTTAAATAATTTATTTTTTTGGTTCATAGTTCATCTTTTGAGTCGAAAATAAAATTATTTTGTTAACAATTTTTTTTAGTTTGTTTGGTTGAAAATGAACTTTTTTGTTGAAAATTCATGTTTTAAGGATCAAAATTCAACTGTTTTGCAGAAAATTCATGTCTTGGCTCGAAACTTCAACAATTCGGATGAACTTGGTTTTCTTTCTTGACTGGAAAATATTTTTTTGTTGAAAATTCGTCTTCTTGGTTGGAAAATTCATAGTCCTAGGTTCGAATTTTGACTATTTTGTTGAATAATTGTTGTTTTTTTTTGTTAAAAATAAAATTCTTTTTTATTAAAAATATAACTTTTCGTTGAAAATTCGTTTTTTTAGGTGAAATATCAACTATTACATTTTTGGTTAAAAATTCATCTTTTCGTTGAAAATTCAACTTTTCAGATTGAAAATTCAAATGTGTTCTGAAAAATTTGTCTTTTTGGCTTGAAAATTTATCTTTTTGGTTTAAAAATGCATCTGTTTTGATCTTTTCATCTTCCTTGATTAAAAATTCGACCATTTGGTTGAAAATTCAACTATGTGGTTAAAAAATCAACTATTTTATTGAAAATTCAATTATTTTGTTGAAAATTCAAAATTTTTTTTAAAAAGTCATCTTTTTCCGAAAATTAAACTGTTGTGATGAAAATTCATCCTATTGTACTCAAAATTGAGCTTTTTTGTTAAAAGTTTAACAGCCTTATAAATAATTAAATTATTTCAATTTTTATTATCATTATTTTTTAATCTTTTTTGTTTGAAAATTCGACCATGTGGTTGAAAATTCATCTTTGAAGGTTAAAGATGGAACAAATTGGTTAAAAATTTAATTATATTATTAAAAATTCAATTATTTTGTTGATAATTTAACTATTATGTTAAAGCGTCATCCTTTTAGTTCAAAAATTCAACAGTTTTGTAGAAAATTCGTCCTTTTGGATTTAAAATTCATATTTTATTCTAGAAAAATAATTTTTATTGGTAGAAATAAATAAATTAAAATTTTTAAAAGTTTAATCTGTAATTGTTTTATTCCGATTATAAAATATTCTATATTAAAAATGGTAGAAGATTAAAATACCGAACGATATAATTTAAATTCATTTTGTAATTTAATGTCCTAATTTTCGTTTTTGACATCTCTTACAGCTGAGAAAACACAATTCAGGTAAAAATTGAATAAGTGCTGTGGTAGCCCAGTTTTCTATTTTTTGATAACGTAAATTATCCTTATCAGTGTCATCATTCACTGCGTTTTGACGCAGTAACAGATAATTTATTTGACGAAAGATCAAGGCATTTTGTTTACTTCAGCAACAATTTTCACTTGAATCTGATACGAAATTTTTTAAATTAGACAATCTTAAATGTGCGATCATTAATAAAAGCAGAAATATACCTGAAATAATTAATTATAATTTTAATTAATTAACACGTATAGGGTCCTAACTATTAGTTAAACTAAATTATTTATTTTCTATACATTTGTATTTTTAATTAAATAGAACATTGTTCATGTTCAATTTCCAAAATTTTGTTGAATTTAATGATTTTCATGTCCTGAAATGATTATTTAATTATTAGCTGATTACATTTTTTCATCATAATAAATCACAAAAAGATTGAATTTTAATTTGTTTCAATTATTACCAATTCAAATTTTCAGAAATGCAATTTTAAATTTAAAAAAATATATAAATTGAAAATTATTTGAATATTTTAATAAAAATAATATTAAACATTATTTTATTATTAATTTTCTAAATTATTAATAATTGATTCTATTAATAATTAAATTTTGTGGAATTATTTAAAAAGCTTATTGATAAATAAAATATTCATAAACGAATGTTAAAATTTAAAAACGTATAAAGTGCAAATTATTTCAATCTTTCCATGAAATAATAGTTTGATGTTTTTATGTTGTAAACAGTTTAATTAATTATTAATCAATTCATTTTGTTCAAATTTTTAAATTAAATAAATATTGAATTAGGTTTGTTTCTCAAATCTGAGGTTGTGTAATTGAATGTGGGCTGTTATTTTTATAGTAAAAGTTTGATTTTTCTTTAGAATACCTCTATTACAATTATATAATCCTTTAGAATGTCTTTGATGTTGTTAAACAAGTATCTCAATTGAATTTTTAAAATTATATGTACAGATATTTTAATTCTGTTCGATTTATTTTGAAAGGTTATTAATAAATTAAATGTACGGAAATGCAATTTCAATTTTAAAGAAGAATATAATGTAAAAATTATTTGCATGTTTTAATGAAAATAATTGTTTAATGCTTGTTATGTTGTCAACAAAATTAAGTAAAAATTATTTGAATGTTTTAATGAAAATCATAGTTTATAGATTATTATTATTTTGTGAAATGATTAATTAATTATTAGCTGACTAATTTTTTTCACCATATTAAATTCAATTAAAATTTAGTTTTGTTCTAAATTGAGTAACATAAATTAATTATTCACTTGAAGGTTATATAATTAAATATTGGATATAATTTGTATAATAAAAGTTTATTTATATTTAAAATACACTTATTACAATCAAATAATTTTTCAAATGTACCTGATTTTGTAAAATGAGTATCTCAATTTAGTTTTCAAAACTATATGTAAATATGTCTTATTTTTTCTAAAATTAGTATAAAAGGTTACGAATAAAATAAATTTTTATAAATGAAAGTACAAATTTAAAAAAAAATGTAAAGTAAAAATTAATTGAATGTTTTAAGGAAGTCATAGTTTAATGCTTTTTATTTTTTAAACTGATTGATTAATTATTATCTTACTAATTTTTTTCACAATATTAAATTACATAAAGATTGAATTTTTATTTGCTTCAATTAAGTACATAAATTTATTATTTGCTTTAAGGTTATGTAATTGAATACTGGATATAATTTGTACAGCAACAGTTTATTAACATTTAAAATACCTCCATTCCAATTACGTAATTTCCCCCAATGTTTGTGATGCTGTGAAATAATTATTTGAATTTAAGTTTCAAAATGATATGTAAATATGTTTTAATTTTTTCTAAAATCACTATAGAAGGTTACTAATAAATCAAATTTTCAGAAATTAAAATGAAAATTAAAGAAAAATCTAAAGTAAAAATTGTTTAAATGCCTGAATGAAAATTATAGTTGAATGCTTCTTATGTGTCAACAGATTAATTAATCATTAGCTGATACATTTTTTTTCAATATTGAATTACAGAAAATATTAAATTTTAATTTGTTTAAATTAAGTACATAAATTCATTATTCAATTGAAGGCCATGTAATTGAATATTGACTATAATTTTTATAATGAAAGATTATTTATGTTTGAAATACCTCTATTCCAATTGTATAATTTTTGTTTTTTTGATGATGTGAAATAAGTATCTGAATTCTGGTTTCAATATTATATGTACATATTTTTCACTTTTCTATGGAATCAGTTCCGAATGTTATTATTAATTCAAAATTTCAGAAAAATATTAAATAAAAATGATTCGAATGTTTTTATTAGAAGAACTGTTTATTGCTTTTTATATTGTGGAATGATTAATTAATATACATATACATATATTTTGAATTTTTCTGGAATTAATTTTAAGAGACATTAATGAATTAAATGTATAGAAATGCAATTTCAAATGAAAACATATAAAAGTTCAAATCCTTCATATGAAAAAAGGTAACCTCCATCTTGTGTAAGATTGTGGTATAGAAGGAATCGTTATGTAATCGAATATTGGATATGATTCTTATGATAAAAGTTTATTTATATTTAAAATACCTCTATTCCAATTTCATAATTTTTAAAATCTTTACGATGTTGTGGGATAATTATCTAAATTCAATCTTCAAAATTATACGTAAATGTGTTTTAAATTTTCATGGAATTAGTCAAAAAGATTATAAATAATTGAAATTTTTAGAAAAATACAAGATAAACATTATTTTGATGTTTCAATGCAAATAATATTGTTGATTGATTATTATATTATGAACTGATGAATTAACTATTATTAAATATTGACTGATTCATTTTTTTCAAAAAAGTGAATTACATAAAGATTGAATTTGAATTGTTATCAATTGAGTCACATAAATTGATCATTTACATTAAGGTTATGTGATTTAATATTGGCTGCTATTTTTATGATAAAAATTTATTTTTTCTTTAAAATATCTCCATTACAATTATACAATGTTTTCAAATGTTTGTGATGTTGTGAAGTGATTTTGAGAATTCAATTTACAAAATGATATGTGCATAATGCATATATTTCAATTTTTACTGATATTACTTTGAAAGGTTATTAATAATTGAAATTTTCAGATAAATATTAAATACAAGTTATTCTAATATTTCAAAGTTTCAGCAAGAATTTTATTGGTCAAAAAATTTGAACGAATAAATAGTGATTCGAAAATTGAGTAAAGGAGAAAAATGAATAAAAAAAGTTAGCGCACGCTTGCGCGCGCACATAATAGTCTAGTATTTATTATAACCAGAAAATTCCAGTAAATTCAATATGAATGACACTATTTTTTCATTTACCACGTTTTCTAGACATATTTGTTACATAAATGTGTTAACAATTTTTTTTATATCAAAATTGTATTTTTAAAGTTCATGAGCACAAGTAATTTTATTGTTAAATAACAGTCAAAATGATATTTAAAGAAAAAACGAAAAATAAACATTTTTCTTTATATTTTCATGGAATTATTTACATTTAAATAATAATTTTCAAAACCAAAACTGATCACGAACGGTTAATTTTTGCTATTTCTATTAAAAATTATTATTTTTCAAGATTTCAAGATTATTTTTTAAGAACTTTTAGAAAGAAAAACGAAAAAATCTTAAATTTACAGGGTATTTAAATCAGTTATTTCTTAAATCATAATTTTAAATTTGGTCCCAAGATTTTTCTCTTTATAACGATTTGATTAAATTTTCGCTATTCGTGAATACCGACTGAAAACCCATTTTTTGCTCAAAACTTAAATAGTTAGTTGAAAGTGGAACTAAATTTAAAAAATTTTCTTTTTTTAGTTGATGATTCATAATTTTAGTTGAGAAACCTTTTTTTGTTCAATATTCAACTATTCCATATTTTTTAAAACATTTATCTTCTTCAGTTGAAAATTCAACTACTTGGTTAAAAATTGCTTTTTTTGTTGAAACTTTGTCTGTTCTGGTAGAAGATTAATCTTCTTGGTGACTAATTTACCTTTCAGGTTGAAAATTTATTTCATTGGTTGAAAATTTAACTATTAGGTTGAAAATTCCTTTAAAAATTCAAAATTTGGCTGAAAATTCATGTCTTTTGTTAAAAATTAATCTCTTTGATTGAAAATGTATTCCTTGGTTGAATATTTAACTATTAGGTTGAATATTCCTTTACAACATTTTTAATTTGACTGAAAATTCATGTATATTGTTAAAAATTAATCATTTTTACAGAGAGTTATTCTTTTTGGTTGAAACATTTTTTTTTAATTAAAAATTGATTTTTTAACTCAAAATTCAACTATTCCATTTGTTTTCGTAGATTGGTCTTTTTTTATAGATATTTAATCTTTTTGGTTGAAAATTCGTCTGTTTTGTTCAAAATTTAAATATTTCGTTTTGTTGTTTGATATGTTTTTTTGTTGAGACTTTGTCTTTTCTGGTAGAATATTAATCTTCTAAGTGACTAATTCACTTTTTTGATTCAAAATTTATTTCTTTGGTTGAACATTTAACTATTAGGTTGAAAATTCCTTTCAAAATTCAAAATTTGGTTGAAAATTCATCTATTTTGTTAAAAATTAATCTCTTTGATTGAAAATGTATTCCGTGGTTGGAAATTTAACTATTAGGTTGAATATTCCTGTACAAAATTTTTTATTTGGTTGAAAATTCATGTATGATGTTACAAATTAATCTTTTTTATAGAAAATTATCCTTTTTGGTTGAAAATGATTTTTTTTTATTAAAAATTCATTTTTAACTGAAACTTCAGCTATTCCATTTTTTCGTAGATTGGCCTTTTTTGTAGATATTTAATTTTTTTGGTTGAAAGTTCGTCTGTTTTGTTGAAAATTTAAATATTTCGTTTTGTTGTTTGTTATGTTTTTTTATTGAGACTTTGTCTTTTCTGGTAGAATATTAATCTTCTAAGTGACTA
>CAKNYM010053167.1:125264-141771 GCA_932195095.1 Andricus curvator | reverse complement strand
AAATTCATCTATTTTGTTAAAAATTAATCTCTTTGATTGAAAATGTAACTATTAGGTTGAATATTCCTTTACAAAATTTTTAATTTGGTTGAAAATTCATGTATGGTGTTAAAAATTAATCTTTTTTATAGAAAATTATCCTTTTTGGTTGAAAATTATTTTTTTTTTATTAAAAATTGATTTTTAACTGAAAATTCAGCTATTCCATTTTTTCGTAGATTGGTCTTTTTTGTAGATATATTCAATCTTTTTGGTTGAAAAGTCGTCTGTTTTGTTGAAAATTTAAATATTTCTTTTTTTTGTTTATTATGTTTTTTTGTTGAGACTTTGTCTTTTCTGGTAGAATATTAATCTTTTGATTGAAAATTTATTTCTTTGGTTGAACATTTAACTATTAGGTTGAAAATTCCTTTAAACATTCAAAATTTGGTTGAAAATTCATGTATTTTGTTAGAAATTAATCTTTTTTGGTTGGAAATTTAACTCTTGGGTTCATAATTATTTCTTTTCCAATGGAAAATTAGTTTGTTTTTTTTTGACTGAAAATTGAACTATTACATTTTTTGTCGAATATTGGTCCTTTTTTATAGACATTCAATCTTCAATTTGTAATCTTTAATCGTTTTGTTAAATATAAACTATTTCATTTTGTTGTTTTTTTGTTGTTGAAACTTTGTCTTTTCTGGTAGAATATTAATTTTCTTGGTGACTAGTTCACCTTTTTGGTTGAAAATTTATTTCTTTGGTTGAAAATTTAACTATTAAGTTGAAAATTCCTTTAAAAATTCAAAATTTGGTTGAAAATTCATGTCTTTTGTTAAAAATTAATCTTTTTGATTGAAAATATATTCCTTGGTTGAAAACTTGACCATTAGGTTAAATATTCCTATAAAAATTCAAAATTTGGTTGAAAAATCATGTATTTTGTTAAAAATTAATCTTTTTTTGATGGAAAATTAATCTTTTTGGTTGAAAATTCATTTCTTTGGTTGAAAATTAGTTTTTTCATTTAAAATTAATTCTTTTAACTGAAAATTTAACTATTTTTTTGAAAATTCATCTATTTGTTGAAAATTTTCTTAATATTTAGTTGAAAATTCATCTTTTAAGTTGAAATTTCCACTATTTGGTTTAAAAATCTTTTCTTTTTTTTTTGTCGAATATTCATCATTTTAGTTAAAAATTCATTTCTTTAGTAAAAAATTAAACTATTTTGTAAAAAATTCGGTTTTTGTTGAAAATGATTTGTTTTACTTAAAATATAGCTAATCTATTTTGTGTATGTTGTTGAAAATTAATCTTTTTTATAGAAAATTATCCTTTTTGGTTGAAAATTTTTTTTGTTATTAAAAATTGATTTTTAACTGAAAATTGAGCTATTCCATTTTTTCTTAGATTGGTCTTTTTTATGGATATTTAATCTTTTTGGTTAAAAAGTCGTCTGTTTTGTTGAAAATTTAAATATTTCGTTTTGTTGTTTGATATGTTTTTTTTTGTTGAGACTTTGTCTTTTCTGGTAGAATATTAATCTTCTAAGTAACTAATTCACCTTTTTGATTGAAAATTTATTTCATTGGTTGAAAATTTAACTATTAGGTTGAAACTTCCTTTAAAAATTCAAAATTTGGTTGAAAATTCATGTATTTTGTTAGAAATTAATCATTTTTGGTTGAAAATTTATCTCTTGGGTTCAGAATTATTTGTTTTTCAATGGAAAATAATTTTTTTTTAACTGAAAATTGAACTATTCCATTTTTGGTCGAAGATTGGTCTTTTTTATAGACATTAAATCTTTCATTTTTAATCCCTAATCGTTTTGTTAAATATAAACTATTTCATTTTGACGTTTGTTTTGGTGTTTTGTTGAAACTTTGTCTTTTCTGGTAGAATATTAATTTTCTTGGTGACTAGTTCACCTTGTTGGTTGAAAATTTATTTCTTTGGTTGAAAAATTAACTATTACGTTGAAAATTCCTTTAAAAATTCAAAATTTGGTTCAAAATTCAGGTCTTTTGTTAAAAATTATTTTTTTGATTGAAAATATATTCCTTGGTTAAAAATTTAACTATTAGGTTAAATATTCCTTGAAAATTCATGTATTTTGTTAAAAATTAATCTTCTTTGATGGGAAATTAATCTTTTTGGTCGAAAATTCATTTCTTTGGTTGAAAATTAGTTTTTTTGTTGTTGAATATTCATCATTTTAGTTAAAAATTCATTTCTTAGGTTAAAAATTAAAATATTTTGTTAAAAATTCGGTTTTTGTTGAAAATCTTTTTTTTTTACTTAAAATATAGCTATTCTATTCTGGCTAGAAAATTGAACTTTTTCAGTTGAAAATTGACTTATTTTGTTGAAAACTCGTCCTGTTGGGTTGAAAATTCAATTACTTTGGTAGAAAATGAATATTTTTGGGATGTAAATTCAACTTTTTTTCTAAAAAAATTTGTCTTTTTGGCTTGAAAACTCAACATTTTGGATAAGATTTTTTTTCTGAAATGTTATACTTTTTGTCCTCTTTTCACTTAGTTAGGTAATAATTAATGCAAGTTAACAAAAATATTTGTTTAAACAATATATTATTGCTTATAACTATCTTCAATTAGTTAGGTGCTAAAACAAAATGCGGTTTTTTCTGAACTCATAAACTCTTTATCCACTTTTTGCTTAATGAGATAATAATTGATGCCAGTTAACAAAAATAATTGTATAAACAAATTATTATTGCTTATAAATATCTTCCCTTAGAGTAATGTTAGAAAGTGGCGGGTTTTTCTGAAATTTTCAGCTTTTCTTTCACTTTTCACTTAGGGACAAATAATAAATATTAATAATAATTTAAAGAAAAAGGCTTTCAGTAACTACTTCAAGGAAAATGTACAGTTATAATCCATATAGAAAATTTGAAGAATATTTCAAATATCTGTTTTATTTCAGAAGAATATGTATATTCACAAAAAAGAAAGAGATTGATTAAAAAATGATTCCCTCGAATTTTTATTTATTATTTGTTCATAGCTAAAAAGGTAAAGCAAAGTTGAACATTTCAGAAAAACCGTAACTTTCTAGCACTTATCTAAGAGAATATAGTCATAAACAATAATAAATTGTTTAAACAACTATGTTTGTTAACTTGCATTCATTATTACCTCACTAAGTGAAAAGTGGACAAAAAGTTAGAAATTTCAGAAAGAAACCGCCACTATCTAGTATTACTATAGGAGAAGATAGTTATAAACAATGATAATTTGTTTAAAAGATTATTTTTGTTAAATTTAATTCATTATTAAGTTACTCCAAGTGAGAAATAGACAAATAGTTGAAAATTCAGAAAAAACCGCAACTTTCTGCCATTAAGCAAAGAGAATATTATTAACAATAGTAATAAATTGTTTAAACAATTATCTTTGGTAACTGCAATTAATTATTACTTCACTCTAATTGAAAAGTGGACAAAAATTTAAAAATTTCAGAAAAAAACTGCAACTATCTAGTATTAATATAGAATAAGATAGCTATAAACATAAATAATTTATTCAAACAATTATTTTTGCTTAATTGAAACGAATATTAACTCACTGTAATTGAAAAGTGGACAAAAAGTTGAATTTTCAGAAAAAAAAACGAAATTTCTAGCATTATTGACGTATAATATTATTAAGAATAATAATATTTTTGTTCTTGTTAAGATTAATTAACTATAACATCACTCCAATTGAAAATTTAACAAATAGTGGAAAATTCTTGAAAAAACCGCGACTTTCTATCTCTGTTCTAAGATAAAATTATGTATTAAAAACAATTTGCATTAAAAAAAAACGCAAAAAAATATTTAAAAATTTTTCAAGGAATCTGTATTATCATTAGAGAATAGCAGAAAATATTTAACGTCTTTTCAGACTAGATGGAGCTATGAAAAAAAATTATTTTTAATAATTTTCTTTTTTCTGAAAAAAGATCTTCTCCTTTCGCTCCGCTGGGAATCGAACCAGAGAACTATTGATTTACGGTCAGGTGCTTTTCCATTAAGCTACTAGAGAGATCGAGAGAAGGAACTTTTTTCAGAAATACACGCATTATTTTGCTAAATGGTACAAATAAAATTTTTCAAGGAATCTGTATTATCATTAGAGAATAGCAGAAAATATTTAACGTCTTTTCAGACTAGATGGAGCTATGAAAAAAAATTATTTTTAATAATTTTTTTTTCTGAAAAAAGATCTTCTCCTTTCGCTCCGCTGGAATTCTTTTTTCAGAAAAAAAAAATTATCAAATATAATTTTTCTTTCATCGCTCCATCTAGTCTGAAAAGACGTTAAATATTTTCTGCTATTCTCTAATGATAATACAGATTCCTTGAAAAATTTTATTTGTACCATCTAGCAAAATAATGCGTGTATTTCTGAAAAAAGTTCCTTCTCTCGATCTCTCTAGTAGTAGTAGGGAAAGCACCTGACCGGAAATCAGTAGTTCTGTGGTTCGATTCCCAGCGGAGCGAAAGGAGAAGATCTATTTTTCAGAAAAAAAAGATATTAAAAAATTGATATTTTATTCGTATTTGGTGACCAAATTGTAAACAGAAATGTTGAGTTTTAACTCGGTTCAGCCAATATTGACGATTATGAATAAAATTTACAGAAAAGTATTTTTTTCTCAAGGGAAATAGGTTTTAAACTTCATGGAGCTTGAGCCACCTCTTAATATTAAAAAAAAAATGTATTTATTTTAGTGTGGATTCGAACCAATTTCTGGGCGACATGCATACAAATTGAAAAAAAAAATTCCAATGCATTTTTGGACCACCCTAGTGGTCTCCCATAAACAGAACCAGTGATATTTTACAAAAATAGATCACTTTGTAATTAAAAAAAAAATTCTTGAGTCAAGAGAGAATAAAGAGTGAACAACATTATACAACACAAAAAGCCGAGATGTAATAAAAATTGAAATGATAGTAGATAAAATTCTGCAAGTAGTAAAAATTTTTCTTCAGAAGGTGTGTAAATCAAGTGTTTACCTTCATGAGAATGAAATCTTTTATGGATATACTTAAAAAGATGATATTATCTAACGATCGGTGATTTCGTCCGCATTAATATTACAGAAATTTGCATATAGCAACAGAAAAAACGAGTTACGAGAAAATGGTGCGTAAATGCATACTATACCGTCGGAAATTGTCGGTTCATTTTAAACCAGAGTGATCAATCGTCGATAAAAAATAAATTATCAACAAAAAGTCTAATTATTGACATTTATACAAAAAAAAATTCATTTTGTTTAAAAAACAGTTGAATTAATCCAAAAAATACGAATTTTTAACAAATTAGTTGAATCCTCAGCCAAAACAGATTAACTTTCAACAAAGTAGTTGAATTTTCAACCAAGAAAGATTTTTCAGGCGATAAAGAAAAAAAAATCAAATTCAAAACTTTGAATTTTCAAGCCAGAAAAGACCATTTTCAACTAAAACAGCTCACCAAAAATTGAAGGGTTAACATGTTAGAAAAATAAATTAAAAAAAAAAAAAAACACGAATTTTCAACAAAATAGTTCAATCTTCAACCAAAGAAATGCATTTTTAATCAAAAATAGAATAGGTAAATTTGCAACCAAATAGAATAACTTTTCAAGCAAATAGTTCGATTTTCAGTTAAAGAAATTAATTTTTGACAAAAATGATGAATCTTCAACCAAAAAATGAATTTGAAACCAAATATTTGAATTTTCCACCAAAAAGATTAATTTTCTGAAAAATTGTTTTTTCTGAAAACACAAATAAACTAAAAAAGTTAAATTTTAAACCAAAAATAGAATAGTCGAATTTTCAGTTTTAAAAATACATTTTTAACCAAAAAAAAAAAACGAATTTTCAATAAAATAAATGAATTTTGAACTAACAAAGATGCATTTTTAATCAAAAATGAAATAGTTACATTTTTAGTTTTAAAGGATAATTTTTAACTAAAAAACAAATTTTCAAAAGATAGTTCAAGTTTCCACCAAAGAAATAAATATTTAGGTGAAATGATGAATCTTCAACAAAGAAACAAAAATCATTTGAAAAATAAATTATTAACGAAACAAAGACGAATTTTAGGCAAATTAAATTTATTAGTATCGAAATAATGATGAATCGACAACCAAAAAAATGAATTTTCATCCCAGAAAATTGCTTTTCTACCAAAAACAAGAATTTTCAACAAAATAGTTGAATTCTCACCTAAAACAGATGAATTTTCAACTTGAAGTAGAATAGTTCACTTTTTCGTAAAAAACCTCATTTTCAATCAAAAAGATTAAATTTCTTTCAAAAAAGATAAATTTTCAAAAAGAAATGGTATAGTTAAATGTTCAGTTTAAAAAAACTAATTTTTAATAAAAAAACTAACTTTCAAGCAAATAAATGAGTTTTTAACCAAAAAGATAAATTTTCAAACAAGAAGATTAATTTTCTAACAAAAAGATTAATTTTTGACGAAATACATGAATTTTCAACCAAATATTTGAATTTTCTGCCAAAAAGATTAATTTTCTGAAAAATTGTTTTTACTAAAAAACACACAAATAAATTAAAAAAGTTCAATTTTTAACCAGAAATAGAACAGTCGAATTTTCAGTTTTAAAAATACATTTTTAACAAAAAAAAAAACGAATTTTCAATAAAATAAATGAATTTTGAACTAACAAAGGTGCATTTTTAATCAAAAATGAAATAGTTACATTTTTAGTTTTAAAGGATAATTTTTAACTAAAAAACAAATTTTCAAAAAATAGTTCAATTTTGCACCAAAGAAATAAATATTTAGGTGAAATGATGAATCTTCAACAAACAAACAAAAATCATTTAAAAAATAAATTATTAACGAAACAAAGACGAATTTTAGGCAAAATAAATTTATTTTCATCGAAATAATGATGAATCTCCAACTAAAAAAAATGAATTTTCATCTCAGAAAATTACTTTTCTACCAAGAACAAGAATTTTCAACAAAATAGTTGAATTTTCACCTAAAACAGATGAATTTTCAATATAAAGTAAAATAGTTAACTTTTTCGTAAAAAACCTAATTTTCAATCAAAAAGATTAAATTTCTTTTAGAAAAGATCAATTTTCGAAAAGGAATGGTATAGTTAAATGTTTAGTTAAAAAAACTAATTTTTACTAAAAAAAAAACTAACTCTCAACCAAATAAATGAGTTTTTATTAAAAAAGATAAATTTTCAAACAAGAAGATTAATTTTCTACCAAAAAGATTAATTTTTGACAAAATACATGAATTTTCAACCAAATATTTGAATTTTCTGCCAAAAAAGACAAATTTTCAATAAAATACATGAATTTTGAACTGAAAATTTTCAAAATAATAAATGAACTTTGAAGTAAAAAAAGATCAATTTTTAATCCAAAATGTAATAGTTACGTTTTCACCTTTAAAACGTAATTTTTATCGGAAGAAACAAATTTTCAACAAAGTATTTAAATTTCCAACCAAGCTAATAATTTATAACTAATGTGATGAATGTTCTACAAGAAAAAATGAATTTTCAACCAAATAGTTGAATTTCCAACCCAAAAGATTAATCTTCTGCTAAAAAAAAAATCAATAAAATAGATAAATTTTAAGCCACAAAAGTTTAATTTTCAAACAAAAATAGAATAGTCAAATTTTCAGTTAGAAAAATAAATTATCAACAAAAAAAAAACAACTAATTTTAAACAAAATTAATTAATTTTCATCAAAATAGTTAAAATTTCATTTAAACAAGTGAATTTTTAACTAAAATAATGAATCTTCAACCAACAAAATGATTTTTTAACGCAGAAGATTAGTATTTTACCAAAAACACGAATTTTCGGCAAAATAGTCGAATTTTTACCAAAAACAGATCGATTTTGAGCTCAAAGTAGAATAGTTAAGTTTTATGTAAAAAAAATAATTTCTAACCAAATAAATTAAGTTTTCAATGGAATAGTTCAATTTTCAACCTAAAAGAATTTTACAACCAAATATTTGAATTTTCAATCAAAAAGATTAATTTTCTACCAAAAAGGCAAATTTTCAATAAAATGCATGAATTTAAAAGCAAAAGCAAAAACATTTTCAACCAAAAATAGAAAAGTTAAATTCTCATATAAAAAAACAAATTATCAACAACAAAAAAACGAATTTTAAACAAAATAAATTAATTTCGAACTAAAAAAGGTAAATTTTTTATCGAAAATGGATATATAACCAAAACGACCTCTAGGCTATTTTTTTCTTTTAAAAACGCAATTTTATTCAAAAAATGCATCACCCATTATCAGAAAATTCATCATTTTTGTGAATATGCACAATTTTCAAACAAAGAAATTCTTTGTTTTAAGCGAATAAGTTCTTACGCAGCCATATTGTTTATCAAACTGTAAAATCTAAATATCCAACTGCCGATAAATTATAAATTTTCAAGAAAATATTGAGTTTTTTCCTCAGAAATCACGAAGTCGAGTATTTTTCAAAAATAAAGTAGGAATGATCGTTATTAGCAATCCGTATATTTTATCGAAATCCCGCCCATTCAATTCGTACATTCTCCGTGACCTTTCACCTAACAGCTCACCTACTGATCCCTCTTAACGCAATTTACATATAAAGTTTTCACTTTTTTCTTTTTAGGTTCAAAAATTTTTTTTTGTTTTTTTTGTTTGTATATAGAAACTCACACGAAATTCTTATATCTTCCTAGTATTTCTCTAAAGACTATAACCGAGTGGCCTAAAAACTTTATTTTCAAAATTCCTTGACTCTTCCCTGATTTTGCCATTACCAATTTTTGATTTTTCCTTACTATTAATCTTCAAAGAGCAGAGTTATAATCTTCTAACATTTTCACTATAGAATCTTTTCTAAATGGAATAAAATAATTTAAAATTTTTATTTTGTAGAAATAGTTGATGTAAGTTATTTTTAATTTACTTATTCATTTCAAACAAAACCTTTAACAAAATAATTTAGTCATCAACAAAATAATTAAATTTTCAACAAAATAGTTGAATTTTCAACCAAAAACAGTTGCATTTTCAACAAAATAATTGATTTTTTTTTTGAGACAGTTGAATTTGCAACAAAAAAAGATGTACCTATTTTCAATCCAAAAGGACGAATTTTCTGTCCCAATAGACGAATTTTCGACATAACAGTATAATTTTCGACCCAAAAAGATGACTTTTTAAAAAAATATTCGAATTTTTAAGACAACAATTAAATTTTTTATTAAGTAGTTGAATTCTCATCGAAAAATTTAATAGTGGGTATTTCAACAAAAAAATACGAATTTCCAGCAAAATAATTAAATTTTCCACCAGAGTTGAATTTTCAACAAAATAATAAAAATTTGAACAAAATAGTTGAATTTTTAACAAAACAGTTTAATTTTCAACCTAAAAAAATGAATTCTTAAAAAATAAGGATTTTCAACCAAGACGATTAATTTTCTAAAAAAAAAAACGAATTTTTTAGAAAAAAAAACTTTTAACAAAGTGATTCAATTTTCAACAAAATAGTTCAATTTTTAACCAAACAGCTTAATTTTCAACCTGAAAAATGAATTCTTATTGCAAAATATTAATTTTCTACAAAAAAAACGAATTTACAAAAAAAACCCTGAATTTTTAACTAAAAAGATCAATTTTCAACCGGAAATGGAAAACTTTAATTTTCAGTAGAAAAATCATTGTTAACCCAAAAGATACACTTTGAACTTAAATGAAGATCTGCTACTAAAAAAATGACTTTTTAACCAAGTAATTAAATTTTCAACGAAATGGTTGAATTTTCAACCAAAAAGTTTAATTTCCAACTAAAAAAATTAATTTTCTACAAAAAAAACGCATTTTCCAAAAAATATCTAAATTTTCAACTAAATAAGGTAAATTTTCCACAAAAAATGGAAGAGTTAAATTTTTAGTAAAAAAAAATATCAGCCCAAAAAAAAACATTTTCAACTAAAATTATGATCTGCAACCAAAAAAAATCAATATTTAACAAAGTAATTAAGCTTTTAACCAAAAAAGACAAATTTTCAACAACGTAGTTGAATTTTCTAACCAAAAAGAAGAATTTTCTACAAAAAAAGTTTTTACAGTCAAAAAAGAAAAAAAAGTTCGATGAATTTTCAACAACTAAAATTTTTGGTTGAAAATTCAACTCTTTAGTTGAATGTTGAACTCTTTGCTTAGGAAGTTCATTTTATTTTTGTTTACTTCAAGATTTATCATTTTAGTTGAAAGTGCATTTCTTTGGTTAAAAATTTAAATATTTTGCTAAAAAATTTTTTTTTTGGTTGAGAATTAATTTTCTTAATTGAAAATATAACTATTCCTTTTTTTATTGAAAATTGATCTTTTATGGTTAAATTTCATGTATTTTGTTGAAAATTCGTATTTTTTGGCAGAAAATTACTTCTTGGTTGAAAATCCATCCTTTTTGGTTAAAAATGCCATGGCTTGGATGAAAATTAATCTGTGTCAGTTGATGATTAAACTATATTGTTAAACATTCGTCTTTTTAGTTGAATTCAACTGTACTTAATTTAAAATTAAAAAACAATTTTTGTTGAAATATTAACTATTACATGTTTCGTTGATAATTCATTCTTTTAAATCAACTACTTAGTTTAAACTTGAACTACCTTGTAAAAAAGTCATTTTTTTACATTCATATTCTAATGAGAAGGTATTGGTTTTATGTAAAATTTGACATAGTCGGTTTTCATCAAATCTCCACGTTTTGAGACCTCCTGAGTCAGAAAAAACGATTTTTACGAAGGTGTCTGTCTGTAGTCTGTAGTCTGTCTGTCTGTCTGTCTGTCTGTAGCCACGATAACTTTCGAAAAAATGATCAGATTTGATTGAGCTTTGGCACACTTTTTTATGGCCGAAAAATAGAGAACGAGTTCGTTAATCAGCTATTTTGGATGAAAATCCAAAAAGTGAGCACATTTTGAAAATTTTTGAGACCACTTTTTTGGAAGATTTGAAAATTCTATGTACGGTTATCAGTAGTACGCAAAATGACGAACAAAATATTCTCATGACTTTTCGTGATAAAAAAAAAATTACTGGAGTTATAGCATTTTCAAAATTCCAAAAAACAAACGAAAATGATCATTTTAAGCCGAAAAACGCACGATATGAAAAAAAGTCAAGAGGAGAAAGACGTTGATTCCTGAACACCCTATAATATTTTCATGACAACTTTTTGAATTTTTCGAAAAATAAAAAATTCAAATTTTGATCGCACAAAAAATTAATGAAAAATCAAAAAAGCCATTTTGCTGTCAAACTATGCAAGATACCATAAAAGGTCATCTCACCAAAATTGTGCACCTAAAAAAGATCTACAAATTTCTTATCATTCACTTCTTGATATGACGCGTAGTTTTTGTTTTATTCGTAAAAAACAGCATTGAAAATAGAAAAATCAAATTTTCAGACGAATATTACCAGCTACGAAAAAATGACCGAAACAAGATTTGTTCATCCAAGGAAGAGGTACAAATTTATTGTGACTCATGTTTCGATAGGATGCGTGGTTTTTGTTTTATTCGTGAAAATAACATTGACAGTAAAAAAAATCAAATTTTTGAAAAAACAATGCAAGGTACGAAAACATATAAATGAACAAAAATTGTGCATTCAAAAAAGACTTACACACCCGTAATCAATTTTTGTGGTAAGAATATATTCAAAATGAAAAAATTAACTTTTTTGATAAACGGCACAAGCTAAAATAAAATGTTTACTAATAAAATTTGTCGCCTGAATTATATCATTACTTTTCATTTAAAATCAAATAGAAATTTAGTAATTTGTATATGAAGAACATATAACACGAAGCACAAAGTGCGCGCTCAGTGTATTTACCAAATCGCACGCCGTAAGTGCGCTCAAACTTTTTTGTTTCTATCATACGGTTCAAATTATTTTCAAATGAAATATCGAGCGCGAAGCGCGAGTGTCTGGATGAGAATGTGTTCCTTAAGGTCGATAGAACCTTGAGTAAATAAAGTTCCTTTTCAGTCTAAAATAAAAGCAAATTTAACAATCACTTAATATGTAGAGGTTTTGATAATTTTATAATATTTGCAAACAAACTTTTTCTTTTCATCGAAGTCGAACACGAAGTTCAAAAATCTAGAGGAGCCTAGCGTAAAGCGCGATGCAAATACGCCCGAGCGCGTAGCGCGAGGTGAATACATAATCGAGCGCGAAGCGCGAGATAAATATATGATCGAGCGCGAAGCGCGAGATCCAACAGTCGCGCGCCCTAGGCGCGCTTAAACTTGCGAGCGAAGCGAGCCGCGCGCCATGAGAATGTGCCCGCGAAGCGGGCAGATTTTTTTTGGTTGAAGATTCATCATTTTAGATGAAAATTCCACTATTTGGTCGCAAATCAACTTTTTTGTTGAAAATTTTTAATTTCCATTTGAAAATTCTGCTGTTTTATAGAAAATTCGTCTTCTTGGTGTAAAGATTCAAAAAATTTATAGAAAATTAAACTACTTGGTTGAAAAATAACTTTTTCGTTGAAAATTCATATTTTTTATTGAAAATTAAACTACTTAGCAGACAATTAAACTTTTTGGTTAAAAAATAAACTATTTATTTGAAAATTGCCCTATTCTGTTAGGAATTCATTCTCTACGTTAAAAATTAATTTTTTTATCTTAAAATGTAGCTATTCCATTTTTGGTTGAAAATTTTTAATTTACAAGTAAAAAATTCAAGTATTTGGTAGAAAATTCGTACATTTTGTAGAAAATTCATCTATTTGGGTAGAAAATTAATCTTTTATGTTAAAAATTTATCATTTTATTTGAGGATTCAACTGTAAAACAACATATAAAACACGTCTTTTTTAGTTCAATTCAAATCGTTGATAATTCGTTTTTGTTGTTGAAAATTAGTTTCTTAAACTGGAAATTTAACAATTCCATTTTCGGTTGAAAATATATCTTTTTTAGTTGAAAATGCAACTATTTAATTAAAAATTCATCTTTCTTGATTGAAAATTAACTTTCATGTTAAAATTTCTTCTTCTCCGGTTTAATTAGATTTAATTTTTAATTATTTTTTAACACTGGTAAATAATTCTGATCTCAACATTTTGCTCCCAGGCTATAATTTGTACACTTTTCTACACATTTTGAAGCTTTTTAAGGATTTTGAAGGTTTTAAGATAATGAAATTTTTTCTTCAGATGCCAGGAAAAATTAAAATGATTTTTTTTTATGAAAAATTAATTTAAAGTAAATGTTTAAAAAGATTTGAAATGATTTCAAATCATTTCCTAAAGTTTCAAAAAAGAATTTAGAAGATTTCAAAGCAAAATTTTTCAATTTTGCAAGATTACGAAATTTAAGAAAAAATTTGAATAAATTCAAGAGATATTTAGAAGTTTTAAAAAGATAAAAAAATAATGTTATTTAAAAGAAAATTCAGATTTCTCAAGTATTCGAATACAAAATTCAGACGCTTTTCAAGAATTTTAAAAGATTTAACAGAATAAAAAAAATTTGCTTACGATTTCTGGGAAAACTTTGAATTATTTTTTATTTTACAACGTTTATTTTAAGAGAATATTTAAAAAGATTTCATTATATTCCAAAAGATTTTCAAAAAAAATCAAAAATAATAAAAAATTTTAAAAACTTAAAACAAAATATAGATTTTTGAAGATTTTGAAATAAAATTTTGAAATTTCGTAAAGATTTATGAAGCTTTCAATTAAAAAAAATTCTTAAGAGTCCTGAGAATATTTAAAGTGATTCTTTATTTTAAAAAATAATAATTTTAAGAGAATATTTAAAAAGATTTTAAAATATTACAAAGATTTACAAAATTGTCAAAAACAGATCCAGAATATTCTAAAACAATTTTAGAAATAATTCTAGTCAGTCTGAAAGGTATACAGGAATTTTTGGAATTTTCAAAAGATAAACAATATTTTAAAACTTTGAGAAATTCCCGAACATTAATAAAATATTCTGAAATTGTTTCCAAACTTAATCTTAAATAATCTTATAATAATCTTAAATCTTAAATATCTTTTAAGATAATCAAAATTTTCCTAAAATTTTGTAAAATACAGTGAAATAGACAAAAATATTTCTTATAGAAATTTTCTAGATAGTTTTTCGACGTATCTGAAATCTTAAAAAATCATTTTGAATTTTCTCGAGCGATTTAGGAAATGAATATTTATATAACCTTGAAGCAAATAAACAAAGAAAATTTAAAAAAATAGTTATTCGAAATTTTCATTTTGTATCAAAAAATATTTTTTTCTCCAAATTACAATTTGCATAAAATTTGTTTTATTCTGGACTGAAAAATCTGTTCTGGTAG
This sequence comes from Andricus curvator, assembly GCA_932195095.1. Classification (NCBI taxonomy): domain Eukaryota; kingdom Metazoa; phylum Arthropoda; class Insecta; order Hymenoptera; family Cynipidae; genus Andricus; species Andricus curvator. The sequence continues at coordinate 127,379 of CAKNYM010053167.1, read as the reverse complement.
CAAATTGAACACTTTTGTTGAAAAATCGTATTTTTAGTTCACAAATTCATCTCTTATGGTAGAAATTTCATCTTTTTTTATTAAAATTGTAAATTTTTGGTTCAAAATTAAAATTTTTGTTTGGCTGAGGATTCAAATATTTTGTTGAAAATTCGTCCTTTGGACGAATTCAACTCTTTCTGATTTGGAAAGAAAAATATTTTTTAGTTTAATTATGAACTATTATATTCTTCGTTGAGAATTCATCTTTTTTCTTGAAAATTCAATTACTTGTTTAAAAGTTAAACTACTTTGTTAAAAATTCACTTATTCGGTTAAGACTCTTCATTTTAGTTCAAAATTCATCTCTTTGGTTAAAAATGTAACCATTTTGTTGAAGTTATTCCTTTTTAGCAGAAAATTAATCTTCTTTGTTGAAAATTCTTTTTTTTTTTGGTTGAGTATTCAACTATTTGATTGAAAATGCAACCACTTGGTTATGTTTTTTGGTTAACAATACAACTGGTTGGAAATTAATCTGTTTTGATTGAGGATTCAACTATTTTGTTGAAAATTTGTCTTTTTTGGATGATATCAACTGTTTTTGATTCGAAATTAAAATCTTTTTGATTAAAATATCAACTATTACATTTTTCTTTGAGAATTCATCTTTCTTGTTTAACAATTCAAATATTTGGTTAAAGATAAACTTTTTGTTCTTTGAAATATCTGAAATTTTTTATAACCTTTTTGAATCTGCTTAAGATTCCAAGGAAAATCATATTTATATAACCTTGAAAACAAGTAAATAAATAAACCTAAAAAATAAATAGTTATTCGAAATTTTTATTTTGTATTAAAAAGTATTACACGCGCGCGTAGTGCACGATTGTCCATGCTTGTTTTGTTAAATTAATCATGGTAATTATGGTTGAATATTCAATTATCTTCGGAAAAATTCGTCTTCTTAACTTAAAAATTCAACTATTTATTCGAAAATGCAACTACTAATTTTTTTGTCCTGTCTGGCTCACGACCTACGGCACACAGTGAGTTTTTTACAAATTTTTTTTTCAAAATTCTGCTGACTGCCCAATTTTTGACCGATTCTAATAAATTTTTTTTAAATACTTGTAGCGAATTATAATTTCATGTAGCACTGCTAATTTCATAGTTTTCTGCAAAAAACTAACCTAAAAATATAGGAACTTGCCAAGGTACCACGAAATTTCGAAACTTTTAACCTCAAACCCACAAACCTCAAACCCAAAAACCTCAAACGCACAAACCTCAAACACATAAACCTAAAACCACAAATCCACAAACCCACAAACAGCAAACCCACAAACCTCAAACCCACAAACATCAAACCCACAAACATAAAACCCCCAAGCCCATAAACCTACAAACCTCAAACACATAAACCTAAAACCATAAATACACAAGCCCACAAACAGAAAACCCACAAACCTCAAACCAACAAACCTCAAACCCCCAAACCCGTAAACCCACAAACCTCAAACCCACGAACCTCAAACACATAAACCTAAAACCACAAATCCACAAATCTCAAACCCACAAACATCGAAACCCATGTTCATAAAACTCGACATATAAGTACATCATGCAGAATAGTCCACGAACCCACAAACCTTTAGGGTTCAGGGTTTATGGGTTCAGGGTTTATGGGGTTAGGGTTCATGGGTTTTACCCATAAACCCTAAACCTAAAACCCATAATCCCTAAACCCATAAACCCCAAACCCATGAACCCCAACCCCATAAATCTGCATGATGTACGTATATGTCGAGTTTTATGAACATGGGGTTTGATGTTTGTGGGTTTGCTGTTAGTGGGTTTGAGATTTGTGAGTTTGTGGTTTTAGGTTTATACGTTTGAGGTTTGTGGGTTTGAGGTAAAATTGTTGTGAGTTTGAGGTTCGTGGGTTTGAGGTTTGTGGGTTTGAGGTTTTTGAGTTTGAGGTTTGTGGGTTTACGGGTTTGAGGTTTAATTTTTGTGGGTTTGAGGTTTTTGGGTTTGAGGTTCGTGGGTTTGAGGTTTGAGGGTTTACGGGTTCGGGGGTTTGAGTTTTGTTGGTTTGAGGTTTATGGATTTGAGGTTTGTGGGTTTGAGGTT
>CAKNYM010053167.1:107344-120264 GCA_932195095.1 Andricus curvator | reverse complement strand
TGTGGGTTGAAGGTTTGTGGGTTTGCTGTTTGTGGGCTTGTGGTTGTAGGTTTATGGGCTTGAGGGTTTTAAGTTTCTGGATTTGAGGTCTGTGCGTTTGAGGTTTTTGGGTTTGGGGGTTTGAGGTTTGTGCGTTTGAGGTTTGTTTGTTTGAGGCTAGTGGGTTTTCGTGTTTGGGGGTTTGAGTTTCTTGGGTTTGAGGTTTGTGAGTTTGAGGTTCGTGTGTAAAGATATTACCGATTTCATGGTTTTGAAAGTTTCGAAATTTCGTGGTTCAGTTACCTTGACAAGTTCATATATTTTCAGGTTAGTGTTTTGCAGAAAACTAAGAAAGTAGCAGTGCTACATGAAATTATAATTCGTTACAAGTATTTTTAAAAAAATTTTATTAGAATCGGTCAAAAATTGAGCAGTCAGCAGAATTTTGAACAAAATTTTGTAAAAAAACTCACTATGCGGCATCAGCCCAAGAATTTAGAAGTTTTTTTTTATAATAAATCATTTAGAAATTTTTTATAATAAACAATTTGGAAATTGTTTATGATAAACAATTTCGCTTGATGAAATCTTCGCAGAAAGACGTATTGGAATTAAGCAACGTACCTACTACATACCTATCTATATATCAGAATGAACCAATCTATCTATTAAGAAGACAAATGTTACGCATAGGTACAATTTATGTCTGTTCAAATAATTGGCTAATGATTCGAAGATAACCCGATACGGTATTTGCCATTAAGCGTAGGTAGATGTAAGGCCAATAAACCGGATGATTCTTTAAAGCACTTCAAGGACTTGAATTAATTTGTACTTGTTCTAGCAATTGCTTCCGATTGGACATTCCAGCATCCACAACTTGGAAGCCATTTGTTATGAGAATAATTTAAGCTGTCTATAAACTTATGAAAATTTTGTTCCATAATACAGAAACCATTGGTATTAAACTTCCGACAATAGCGACAAATAAATTTTTAAAACTGCGAAGCTCTTCGCCTGGGGTGATTGCTAGAGTGATTGATCAGCGACCTGTGTCGGAGAGGTGTCGCAGAACTGACCTAAAACGGAGTGAGTTACGCTTACCCCAAAAGAGATTTTTGACTCAATGGCATAATAAGGATCAATAAATAATAATGTGAATAGTGCAACAATTCAGATTGCTCTAAAGAAAAAAATGGTTTTCATGAAGCATCAATTTCGCTCATCTTCAGAATGTCAATTTTCCACATTTGTTATCAAGGATATTTTTTTGGTTCCATGATGCCTTTACATCGAATTTATTTTCATAATTTAAACAAAAAATTATGTAAGAGAGTCAACTTTTTTTTCTGTGTATTATTAACTATAATAATCTACTATTTATTCATTTGTCTACATTAAAGCTTCTGATTGCTTCCAATTATGTTTCCGCTCGCTTTCGCGCGTTTTTTATTACAAAATAAAAGTTTTGAATGGATCGAAAAAGAATATAGAAAATTTTGAAGAGAATTTTTTTATTTCACAGGATTTTATAAAATATTATGAAAAAAAAATTCTTAAATATCTTTCAAACTAACTCGAACTATTCCTAAAATTCTGAATAAACATTCAAAATTCAAAAAAATGCCTTTAAATCTTCCAGATTTTTTATTGACTTTATAAAATATCCAACATTGTAAAATTGCAAAATACAAAATGCAAAATTCTCGAAAAGAATCTGGAAGACTTAAAAGAAATTTTTTTTATTTTGCAGAACTTAAAAAAAATTAGGAAAATTTAAATCACTCTAAAAGATATTTAAAAGTTTTTAAAATTTTTCAAAAATAACTTTTAATTAATAAAGTTTTCAAAAAATTGTAAACAAAATGTGGATTTTTGAAGATTTCGAAATAAAATCTGAAAGCTTTTTAGGGATTTGGAAAGGTTTTAGAATAATAAAAATGTCTTTGTAAGATTCCTGGGAAAATTTTTAATAATTCTTTATTTTGAAAAATTAATTTTAAGAGAATATTTAAAAACATTTCGAAAAATTTCCAAAATTATTAAAAAAGAATCTCTAAGATTTTAAGGCCTTTTTGTTTTTAATTTTACAGCATTTTTTTAATTTTAGGAGAAATGCGAATCATTTCAAAGATATTTAAAAGTATAAGAACAATTTCAAAAATAATTTGAAAAGATTTAAAAAAATTGAAAATAAAATCTAGATTTTCGAATCAATCAATACTGCTGACTGAATCAAATAATCACTTGAAATTACTAGTCTTCTGGCAATAGAAGTGACTCATTAGTTTACTATAATAAAAGAGTTGAGTTATTTCTAAATTAAAACTCTTTATTACATTCCTACATTTTAATAAGAGTTATTAAAATTAACAATAAAACATTGATTAACACATTGAAAGTTACGGATTAGACCACTCAAAATGACTCATTTAATTAGTGAAAGTTACTAAAAGTTGAACTAATTTGTTAAAAATTAATTTTTATTGTTAAACATTCATAATTTTAGTTGAAAACTTATTTCTGTGGTTGAAAATTTCACTATTTTATTGAAAATTAGTTTTTTTTCTGGAGTGAAAATTAATTTCTTCAGCTGAAAATTTAACTATTCCATTTTTTGTTAAAAATTGATCTTTTCATTTGAAATTTTTAAATTCAACTACTTACGTAAAATTTCATGTATTTGGTAGAAAATTCTTCTTTTTGGTCGAATTTTTGTTGGTTGAAATATGAAATGAAACATTTTTTGTTGAGAATTCATCTTTTTTACTGAAAATTTTACTACTAAGTTGAAAATTAAACTACTTAGTTAAAAAATCATTTTTTTGGTTGAAGATTCATGATTTTAGTTGAAAATTCATCTCTTTGGTTGAAAATGTAACTATTTTGTTAAAATTTCGTTATTTGTATGGTTTAATATTAATTTTTTTAATTGAAAATTTAAGTATTTAATTTTTGTGTGAAAATTGATCTTTTTCAGTTGAAAATTCAACTACGTATTTGGTTGAAATGTCATGTATTTTATTGGAAATTCGTTTTTTGCTAGACAATTAATCTTTTTGTATTTTTTTTTAAATTCAACTACTTGGTTGAAAGTTGAACTGATTGGTTGAAAATTCATTATTTTGATTAATTATTTCTTAATTTAGTCGAAAATTCATCTGTTTGGCTGAAAATTTAACCATTTTATTCAAATTTTCGTTTTTTGGTTCAATAATAATCCGTTTTAGTTGAAAATTCTTTTTTTTTTATTCAAATAATTGGTTAAAAGTTGAACTGCTAATTTAAAAATTCATTCTTTTGAACAATAATTCATCGTTTGTGTTAAAAATTTATCTGTTTGATGAAAAATTTAAATATTTTTTGGAAAATTCGTTTTTTTTTAAATTTATCTCTTTCAGTTGAAAATTCATCTATTTTGTTGAAACATTGTGTTTTTTGGTATAAAATTAATCTTCTTAACGAAAAACTCTTTTTTTTTAAATTCATCTACTTCGTTCAAAGTTGAACTGTTTGGTTAAAAATTCATTCTCTTGTTCAACCATTTCTCCTTTTTAGTTGAAAATTCATCTGTTTGGTTGAAAATTTAACTATTCTGTTGAAAATTTGTCTTTTTTTTTAAATCCGTTTTAATTAAAAATGTAAATTTTTGGTTGCAAATTCATGTATTTAGTTGCAAACTCGTAGTTTTTGGTTAAAAATTAATCTTTTTTAGTTAAAATTTAACTTTTTGGTTGAAAGTTCTTATATTTTGTTAACATTTTTTTTTTTGACAAAAAATTAATCTTTACGGTTGAAAATTCATCTTTTTGGATTGCTTATTGACCTTTTTAGATGAAAATTCAACCAATTGGACAATTTAAAATTCCTGATTCGAAAAGTCACTTTTGACTGATTTTTCAGTCGTCGAATCCGCATTATTTTAATCAGTCAAAATTCACTTCGTTTGTGATGACCTAAATTTTCAAATATACTTTTCTGACATATTTTGATATAATTCGACCCGAGGAGCTCGAAAATAAATTTTTTAAATAATGTCCCTGTGTGTATCTTGAGTATTTGTTCGCGTCTCTGAGACGCATTGATCGACATATTGTTGAAACTGTTCTGACCTACCAGTACCGATTTATGAAATTTCAAAATATTTTTTGTTCTGTTTATATGAGAAAAACTTTTTTGATATTCAAACTCCAACAATACGATATCAAGCATATTTGTTCGCGTCTCTGAGACGCATCGATTGACCTATTGATAAACTTTTTATGACCCATCACTACCTATTTATGAATTAGAAAAAAATGGTTTATTCTGTTTATATGAGAAAATTTTTTTGTATATCATAATACGACAATATTACATATAGAGTATTTGTTCGCGTCCTTGAGACGCATCGATTGACCGATTGATGAACCTTTTATGACCTACCAGTACCGTTTTATGAAGTTTAAAAAAAATGGTTGATTTTGTTTATATGAAAAAAAACTTTTTTGATATTAAAACCACGACAATATTACATGCAAAGTATTTGTTCGCGTCATTGAGACACATGGATTCACCTATTGGTGAACCTTTTATGGCCGACCAGTACCGATTTATAAAGTTTAAAACAAATTTTTTTTATTCTCTTTATATGAGAAAAACTTTGTTCATATTAGGAGTACTACAGTACTGTATCTGACATGTTTGTTTGCGTCTTCGAGACACGTCGAATGGCCTATTGATGAACCTTCTATAACCTCTTATGATCTAGCAATACTGATTTATAATTCGAGAAAATATGTTGTTTATCTTGTTGATATAAGGAAAACTTTTTTAATATTGGGAAAACAACTATAAAATATATAATATATTTGTTCGCGTCCTCGAGACGCAAAGATTGCCAAAATTAAGAACTTTTCATGATCTACCATAATTTACCAATATCCCCGAGTCGAAATTTAGACCCTACTTTGAACCTGCAGCTCCTTATTAGAACCTGCTTTGACGCAATTTAAATCTATAGGCCCTACTTTGGATCTTTAGATGCTACAGACTTCATATTCAAGAACCTACTTTGACGCTGTAACACCCCTCTGAATCTACTTTGAATCTTTAGTGACTACATTTTTATAACTCAAGACCCTACTTTGACGCTATTTAACTTTATAAAAATTAAATAACAATTATTTGTTATTTAGGTTCAATTCACTCATTGATCATCTTATTGACTGCAGTCACACTCAATTAACAAAAATATTTAGTTTCAGATTCAACCAAATTGTCATAAATTATTTATATATAAATAAATACTTCTTTGCAATGCTCAATTACAGGAAAATATTTGTTATTATTATTTATAAATATATATATATATATATTATTATTATTATTATATATTATTTATTATATTTATTATATTATTATATATATATATATATATATATATATATTATTTCTAAAAATGCTGAAAATTTGTATGTAAATAATATTCATCACGGAAAATTACTAGATATTGTCGATTAATAAGTTATTATAAACATTTTTATACGTAACTAATGAGATTGTGCATTATTGACAGTCATGCAGGTATTTATTTATCTCATAAAATTAATTTATAATTGGTTTCAAAGTGATTGAGAATCACAACAAATTATAAGAATAACATATTTTATATCGTTAGCAACAAATATTATAAATAAATTGAAAAAATTGAAAAAATATAGGAATATATATGTAAACAAAATTATTGTTACTAAACACAAACAATTGAGAGTTTTTGAAACATTTTCTTAGAGAAATATTACTATTTACGTGTCTACCACTTGATTTAGTAGGAAAAATCATTTCTTTCCGTGAGAAGATCTTTCCTGTTTTAATTTTTTTATAATATTTCTTGAAGAATAAGAAAAGCCAAACGTATGAAAAATAATTGACTACTCATCGAGAATTTCGGGGCGACGAGACACTTCATTATAAAACGAGTAATCTTATTGTTAATATAAACTTATTTTCTGATGAATATTAGGTTGAATCTTAAACTAAATATGTAATGAAAAACTAAATGTGTAATTGCATTAATTATGATGCCGAACGAGTTTTTTAAAGTCTTTTCTTAATAAAGAGATAAAAAAATATTGTTGTTAAAATCGCCACTTTCGACATTGTATTCGTTTAAATCATAAATTACACATAATTAAATATCCAGCCTCAAGTTCTTGTGAATCGTATAACGGTGAGTACTTCTAAAAAACAGAAAAAAACTTATATTGAACGTTTCAAAAATGGTTTGAAATATTTGACGGTACAAAAAGTTTAAAAAAAAGTCATTATTCAAATAATTGTTTCGTATTTAAAAAGATTAAACAAGTGCTAACTGGGGTTCGGTCCTTAGTACTTGCGGATTTTTAGTGTACTATCTAGAGACATAATTGAAAAATATTATGAATAATATATCTATGAAAAAATTGCGAATATGCTCGATATTTATATCACAGATATTATTTTATTTTTTCTGATAATAAATAACAAATGTTATTATTATTCATCCATATCGGTGTGAGATTATAGAGAACCTGCTTTGATGCCACAAAGCCTACATGTAGTAGTTGGAGGCTCAAAAGAGGGTCTAATGTGCCTTGAATCAGACCCTACTTTGACGCTAAACGTGGAAAACGGCCGATTTCGGACACTTTTAGGGTCAAAGTAGGGTCTAAATTACATTAAAATCGCTCATTATTTAGAACCTACTTTACTGCTTCCAGCGCCTACTAAGGTAGGAGTCACAGGTTCAAAGTAGGACCTCGGCTCGGGTACTGTACTGCTCCCAGCGCCTACTAAGGTAAGAGTTACAGGTTCAAAGTAGGGCCTCGACTCGGGTACTTTACTGCTCCCAGCGCCTACTAAGGTAGGAGTTACAGGTTCAAAGTAGGGCCTAAATTTCGACTCGGGATACTTTACTGCTCCCAGCGCCTACTTAGGTAGGAGTTACAGGTTCAAAGTAGGGGTACGTGACGTTTAGGCGTCGCCGTTTGGACGCCGCCGTTTAGGCGCCAGGACGTTAAGACGTTGGACGTTTAGGCGCTAGACGTTTAGGCGCCGGGATATTTAGGCGCCGAGCGGTTTAATCACAGTAAACCCTGAGGTATCAAATGTTATTTGAAGCTTTTCAACGATCTTTAAAGGTAGATTTTTGATGACGTCGAACACAAAATTTATAAGCTTTTTAAGCATTTTGAAGGGTTTTAAATGTATACAAAATTTGTATCAAAATTCCTAGAAAAACTAATCATAATTTTTTCGTTGAAAAATTAATTTTCATAGAACATTTAATAATATTTCCAAAATTTTTAAAAAAGAATCTGGATAATTTTTAGGTAATTTTTTTACTTTTGCAGGATTTTCAAAAAATTATAGGGAAAATTCAAGTTTCAAGATAATAAAATTATTACTAGATTTCTGGAAAATTTTTGAATGATTTTATTGAAACAAATTTTTCAGAGAATATTTAAAAAGATTTCAAAACAAATTTTAATGTACAAATTAATGTTTCTAGCTTAAAATTGCTTGAAATGATATCATTCTGAAAGTTTATACATTTTTCGAATCACTCTTCAATTCATAGCATTGGAAATGATAGCGTGGATTTCTACTTTTTTGAATATTTCAACTGTACAATGTACAAAAGTTAAAATTTTGCAGTTAAACTGCTTTTAATTTAAAAAATTTCAATTGAAAAGTTTTAAAAGTTTTAATTTTACACGCTAAAGTTATTAAGCGTTTGAATTAACATTTTTCAAAGCTTCAATTTTAAAAGTTTAAGATCAAAAAGTATTACACATAGAGTGTCTTAATTTGCGGTTCAGTTTTTTAACTTCAAATGAGAAAATTTGTTTTTTCAAGAGTTCGAATGTTTTAATTTCAATGAACGTGATCAATTCTTTCCATATTGTTCAATTTTTATTTGCAGTCAAAAAGTTGTTCTTTTTCGACCTAGGACGACAAATATTGAGAACATTGCAATTACATATATGGTGTCCAATCAGTCGCTATATATTTGAAAAAAACTTCAAACGTGAGGTTTTTTATTTTTTTAATAACGATTATTCATTATTGTCTTTTAATTTCCAACTTTTGATACCTCAGGGTTTACTGTGATTAAACCGCTCGGCGCCTAAACATCCCGGCGCCTAAACGATCTGGCGCCTAAATGTCCTGGCGCCTAAACGTCCTGGCGCCTAAACATCCAGCGCCTAAACGTCTCGCGCCTAAACGCCCGGCGCCTAAACGTCACGTACCCTCAAATTAGGGCCTCGACTCGGTTACTTTACTGCTCCCAGCGCCAACTAAGGTAGGAGTTACAGGTTCAAAGTAGGGCCTAAATTTCGACTCGGGATACTTTACTGCTCCCAGCGCCTACTAAGGTAGGAGTTACAGGTTCGATGTAGGGCCCCGACTCGGGTACTTTACTGCTCCCAGCGCCTACTAAGGTAGGAGTTACAGGTTCAAAGTAGGGGCTAAATTTCGACTCGGGTACTTTACTGCTCCTAGCGCCTACTAAGGTACGAATTACAGGTTCAAACTAGGGCCTAAATTTCGACGCAGGATACTTTACTGCTCCCAGCGCCTACTAAGGTAGGAGTTACAGGTTCAAAGTAAGGCCTAAATTTCGACTCAGGATACTTTACTGCTCCCAGCGCCTACTAAGGTGGGAGTTACAGGTTCAAAGTAGGGCCTAAATTTCGACTCGAGTCGTTTTCAAATTTTTCAACAAAATTAGTTTCCTCGTTTATAAGAAGATTTTTTTATATTGGGAATATAACAATACTGCATTTGATGTAATTGTTCGCGTGTTCGAGACGCGTGGATTGATCTCTTGACGAACTTTCGAAGACCATTATTGATTAATCAATAGCTATGCAGAAAGTTTTAAGAAAAGTTACATTGTTTTTATGAGGTTTTAATTTGAAAGATAAAACTACCGTAGGTAAAAAAGTTGTTTATTATAACAGAACAGATCAATTGATATTTTAGTGGGCCCTCTGATTTTCTGAAAATAAAATTTTCGGAAAGACAGAAACATAAGATTGAAAAATATTGAAAGTATCTATTTTTTTCTTTTGTTAGGAAAATCCTCCCTCTATGACGAAGCAAATTTATTTCATTGTAACTAATAATTAGAAATCTCAAACTTCGATTTCGGCAAACATTCAAAATATTTTTTACTTACATCCGCAGGTCGATTAAAACTCGACAAACGATTGACAACTACATTGCCCACTGGATTGACAATTATGATCTAATAAAATTTTCTCGAACAGGAGGGTCGCCCAACAACATTAAATGACATTAACTATTATCTGTGTGCCAACTGTTCATTCAAAACGATTGAAACCGAGACGAGTTTTATACATCAAAGCGCATTCTCACTCAGAAAAAAAAATTTCTTGCACAAAAAAAAACTGTTTTCTTGGATATAGATAAAAATTTGGTTAAATTAAATAAATTTTAGTTAAATCAAATTTTGGTTAATTCAACAAAATATTTGATTGGCCTAACCAAATTTTGCAGTTGAATGAACTAAATACATCTACCAAAAGATTTGGTTAAAACAACCAAAGAATTTTGTTCAAATATTTTGTTGTTCATATAATAACCATATTCTATGGTTGAACCAACAATATTTTTGTTGATTCATCCAAATCGTTTTCTGAGTACAATTGCATAAATCAAAACTCTCTTTAAGGTGCAATAAGAATTTTTAATCCCGAAAATTGGTATCCTGCCAGCACCTTTGATTTTCACATTGTATGTGAAAGTGGAGAATGTATAATCGAAAAGGTCGAAGGTAAAAGCTTGACGCTAAATGTGAATGAAATTATCGCTGCCACTCAAGGATGTAATGAGACCAACAGAAATCGAAGTATAAAGTAAAAATCTGGTAGTGGGAATTCACTTAAGAAATTTCCACATGGAAACAATAAAAATTTATAGAATTGAATTTTTATAAATAAAAAAAAGTGTTATTAAATTGAAAACGATTTAGCAAGTGGAAATTACAACGTGATAAAAATCGGTGTAGAATTTGCGTTTTTAAAAATAGAAACCGATTGTGTTCCAAATTTAAAATTACATGTAAGAAATGTCAAGACTTGACCTAGACATTCTTTTTTCGAATTTTGCATACAAGCAACAAACGAACAAAAATGACAATGATTTTTTTTAAATAAAAATCACTATTTTTTATTTTTTAATTCTTTCCAATCACTTTGAATGTTACTTGATACCACATGGTATGATTTTTATTAATAACATTTATCATCTTTAAAAATTCTATAATTTCAATTTACAATTATAGTTTTAAATGCGCAAAATAATAAACCAGTTTAATTTTTGAGACATTAAAACTAAAGTTTTTTTGCTTCAAAAGGTTAAATTCTAAAATATTTGGTTTGAAATTTCTTAATTTTTATAGTTTTTCAATTTAAATGTTAAAATTTTACTATTAAATCTTTCAAAATTACCAGATTTTATATTGAAAGCCTTAAGTGTTTTTTTTTTTCATAAAATTTTTATTTCCTAAAATTACAAATATAAACAACTTAAAAATTCATTATCATGCAACTTTTCAAATATTAAGTTCGAAAAATGTTTGAAATAGTCATTAGTAATTTTAAATTGAAAGCGTTTGAAATTTAAAATAAATATTGAACGATTTGTAATTCAAAACGCTCTAAATCAAACAATTTTTCAGCTTATATAAAATTTTGAAAAAAGGAAAATATCCTATTTTCAGTCCAAAAGATTTGGAATTATTATTTTTTTAATGAAATTCCTCCAGAAAAGTATTCAAAACACTGAAATTTTTTAAAAATAATTTATCAAATTCAAGCCTTAAAAAATATAAGATTTTAGAACTAGGCATTGAAAATTGATTTTTTAGTTTGTTTGAAACTGTTCCAAAACATGGAAAATATCAAACTGAACTTAAAAAAAATCAGTTTTGAATTGAAAGGCTAAAAATTGTGCAATTTCAAAAATTGAAATTATAGCAATCTTGTTTTGCATTATTTTTTTACGTTTTAATTTTCAATGTAATCTCTTAAAATTTTCCGATATTCAGTTGAAGATTTTCAAAGAGTTTAAAATTCTTAAAAGATTTGAAGAATGCATAATAATTATGAATAAAGCGTTAAAAATAAAAAATTACGAAAAATAAAATTTCGGACACAGCAAAATTCTAATAATAAAATTCTTAAAATTGTAAAATTGCCGAATTATAAAATTCTCGAATTTAAACAATTAAAAAAAATTCTTTTAATAAATATAATTCATTTATTAAAAATACAATAATCAAATATTTTCATCAAGGAACTTTTTTTAATGTTTAAAGTTTTATAAAATTATTGTCTGAATTTAAAAAAACAATAATTGTATAAAAATTGCGTGAAAGAATGAACAAATATTGAAGGATCCAATTCAGCACTGTTTTATCTCGAAGTTTCTTTTTATTTCTTTTTAAATTAACAATTCGATTTTTGAGAACGGTTTTTATAATTTTCCATAAATACTATGCACATTTTCAAACAAAATTTTGTATCCAGAAATATATTTTTTCAATTACTGTTATTTTACACTCGAACAATAATTTTTAAAACTTTAAACATTTAAAAAAATGTTTTCTTTGATAAAAATGTTTGAATATTTTATTTAAAAAAAAATAAATAATATTTATTGAAATTTTTTTTTTTAATTGTGCAAATTCGGGAATTTTCTAGTTCGAATATTTTATAATTCGGCAATTTTCTGTTGGGAATTTTATTATTCAGGAATTTTCAAAGTTGTTATTATTATAAACTATCGGGAATTTCATTTTTCGGATATTTTCCAATTTGGAATTTTTATTTTAACAATTTTATAATTTTGGGAATTTTATTATTCGGGAATTTACCAACTCGTGAATTTTACAGTGTCGGGAATTTTATTTTTCGGGATTTTTCAGCCGTCTCAATAATTTCTTCAAAAAATGGTTATAATTTTAGAGTTCTGAATTTTCATGTTGAACGTTTAATATTTAAATTTTTCCTTTCATGAGTTTTAATTTTAAATTAATTTTAATTTAATTAATTTTAAATTAATCAAAATTGAAATTATTGAATTTTTAAAAGTATAATTAACAATAAATATTTGTCCAATAAAATTTTTTCAATATTCAATGAAATTCAAATTTGTTTGAGTTTCAAGGTTCCATAGTAAAAATTTGGACATTTTTAATGTTTCCGATTTAAAATTACTTTTTATTTTGAACGTTTTTTTAGAATAATTCAATTTTAAAAGTTTATAATTAAGCCTTTTTCCATTTTGAATGGTAAAAATGACGATGAATTTATTTTTTGATCTTAGAAAAATTGTCTCATCAATTCTAATGTTAAATCATTATTTTGTATGTAATAACAATTATAGAATTATATTAGTTTTGACTTTAAAACATTTAATTTAATTTTAACTTTAAAATGGTCGAATTTGAATTCCATCGAATTGAAATTTATTTAAATTCCAAAGTTTTGAGTTTTTAATTATTCAATCTTGAACGCTTTTAATTAGGAATAATACAATTTAAATTCATATGAATTTTAAATGATCAAATTTTCAAAATTCTAATCTGAAATTGTCCTATTTTCGAAATTTTAATCTGAAATCATTCAATTTCAAAATTCTTCAATTCAAAATAAAACTGTTCAACTTGGAACGATGCGAATTTGAAATTTAACAATTTTAAATTCTTTCTGATGGAATAGAAAAAATTTAGTCCATAATTTTTAGATTTCATTATTCCGTTTTAAACGTTCTTATTTATAAATTATACAACTTTAATCATAATTTCATTCACAATATTTCCCTGATTTAAAAACTTTACCTGATCTTCACTTGTTTGATTTGGAACGTTTCCAATACAAAATCGCTCA
>CAKNYM010053167.1:86701-106944 GCA_932195095.1 Andricus curvator | reverse complement strand
CAGTTCAAAATTATTTATTATGAATTATCATTTCAAATATTTTTCAAACTCTCTATATTTAGAAAGTTGTTTAAAAATATTTTTTTTAAATTGTTTATATTTTTAATCTCAGAAAAAAAAATCTAGAGACGTGCTAATGAATCTTTGATTACTAAAAATATAACAGTACATAAAATTTTTTAATTTGCATAATTTAAAAAATTTATTAAATCTACATTATATATATTTTGTCACACGCTTATGTAGATAAAGTTATTCGAAGTATATTTGTGCAAGTTGTACTCTACTCAAGTTGGACCGTTGCAAAATAGATCGAGAGGTAACCAAAATAACTCGGCGGAAAAAACATGAAAGATTATAAATATCAGTAATCGTGCTCAAGACTGTACGTTATTGTCGCAAAAGTACGATTTAAAAAGAAAATGGAAAAGCAACCTTCAGGAAAATAAAATTACTTACAGGAAATAATTTTTCATAATGTACACAGTAGGTTGAGTTATAGCATAATAAAATGTTTTATTGCACTCAGAAAACGGTTTGGTTGAATCAACCAAATTTTTGTTGGTTCAACCATAGAATATGGTTATTATGTTGACAACAAAATATTTGTTTTAACCAAATCCTTTGGTAGATGGAGTATTTGGTTGACTCAACCAACAGATTTGGTTGGGTCAATCAAATATTTCTTCAATCAACAAAAAGTTTGATTCAACCAAATTTTTATGCATATCCAGGAAGTTTCTGAAACCTTTTTACATATATCATAAAAACCATAGAATAATCTGAATAGAACTGATCTGAAATACGCAGTATTGTGTTTTTTCCCAAATTTCAAGCCGAAAAACGAAAATAAAAAAGTTCCTATCCGTCGATAGAAGAATTCCGTTAACCTTGATAGTTTCTCGTGCAACAAAAACCATTGTGGATAAAAGGTGCAACGAATAAAATTTCGACCTTGAAATCGATCACTAATGTATCGATAATCCGGAAAAAAGTTTCCTCATGCAATATTCAGTGTTTAATGTAAATTTAAGTTTTGAGAAAAACATGTACTCAATTTTTATTAATTAGCTAAAAATTGTATAGCCCATAAAGGTCAGTGCGGATTTTTGATTTACAGAAATATAGAGTATGTTCCTATCCGATGTTTTCAAGTGGGTTATCACTGTACCAGTTATCCATATTCATGATAATTTTCAGTTTTGTTTTTATCAATCATTTTACGGAAAAGCGAAACAAGTTAATATTTCTATTGCTCTTCGTTTAGAACAAGTTTACATTTTTTTCATCCAGACGTCACATATTGAGTCATTGAATAGGTGCATTGAATTATTGAATGAATCTACTGAATGGTCTGCGAATCCACTTTTCAATAAGGTTAAATAAAATTTGTTTCTTAACTCTTAGATCATGTGCACTTCCGGGATACAAAAAATTAAACATGAACTATGGTTAACAATGTAAAAGATTCGATAGTGAAGTCGTTCGAGAAAAGTTCAGTTCGAAGTTCAGGTCGTTTAGATAGATCAGCAATATCACATTCTTCAATATGTATAGATTATTGTATGAACTGCCAAGATTCATAAATAACTAATAATAAAAGTTAGCAAAGATACAACAATCTTTATTCATGATAGCATGCTATTTCATCATACGATCGACTTATCTTTTCAAATTTATAGGCCTTGTAATTAGCTTGTGGTATAAAAAGATGATTGTAAAATTTTAGAGACTTTTTTCAATTGGAAAATTGTAAACGGTGAGATTTGAGAACTCACTTGTGACCCACCTGATTAATTGAATAATGGGTGAATTGTCAAAGTGGATACATCCCTATAACTTACAAGAACTTTGAACCAGAGCGACAATTGAATTTATGTTCACGCATATTATTTATAAATTATTTGATTTTTTTATTCACTTTGTAATCTATTTTCATTTGTGCACCAAAATTTGTAACCAGATTTGTAAACAATTTGTAACCATTTCTAACCGATTGACAAAATTTACACTTACTTGATCGGAGATCGGTCGAAGACATGGTGCTATTAATTGGAATAAGAAATGAATTCGAAAGTATTTATATAAACTTAATTTTATTCACACACTCTTTAGGAGAAATGGTTATGAGATAAGAAAACTGAGACCAAATTCAAGACCGACTCTAGAGCCGAACCGCCTCTGACTGTTTGATCGTCCCGCAGTTTCTTCTATACACGTGTTTCGGTGATTTCACGCCTCCACGATTGTGTTCATTTCATTATCTATTCCACTGTAGGAAGTAAATAAATCTGGAATCAATGAGAATTTCCTGAATAAAAAATATGAATAAACTTATCCAATTATTAAAAAGTGCATGGCGCCATTTTCGATTAATATCTCGAAACTATCTCGAAATTATTTTTGATTTTTTTTAAAATCATTTTTTGTTTCTTATTATTTTATTTATTTATTTTTTATCATCATCATTATTCAATAATATCAATGGAACAAAGGTGCCCCAAATATAAAAGATGGAATGTGTAGATTTTTGAAGATTTAAAAAAATAGTTTTTTAAGAATTTTAAAATGTTGTAAGAGAATGGAAAAATTTTCTTAAAACTCCTGGGAAAATTTAAACTAATTTTTTATTTTGAAAAATACATTTTGAGAGTAAAGAGACAAAGATTTCAAAACATTTCAAATTATTTCCGAAAATTTCGAAAAAGAATGTGGATGATTTTGAAGCCAAATTTTTCCATTAGCAAGATTAAAAAGCTGTATAAAAAATTCGATCAAGTTTAAGAGACATCTAGAAGTTTTGAAAAGATTAAAAATTAATTTAATATCTAAAAACATTTTTAAAAAGTTAGAAGAAACGTACATTTTTGAATATTTGGACATACAAATTTTGAAGTTACTTAAAGATTTTGAAAGTTTTCACGATAGTACAAAAATTTCTTAAAATGACTGGAAAATTGTAAACTGATTATTTATTTTGAAAAATAAATTTTAGGATAAAATTGACAAATATTTTGAAACATTTCAGATTATTTCCTAAGATTTTGGATGATTTTAAAGCAACAAAATTATATTAGCAAGATTATAAAGTGTTATAAAAAATTCGACTAAGTTAAAGAGATATTTAGAAGTTCTAAAAAGATTCAAAATTAATTTAAAACTTAACAAGATTTTGAAATAGTTAGAAAAATGTACATTTTTTAATATTTCCAAATGAAAATTTTGAAGCTTCTTAAGCATTTTGAAATGTTTCAAGATAATACAAAAAATTTCCTTAAATTCATAGGATAGTTTGAACTGATTTTTTATTTTGAAAAGACTTTAAAACATACCAGAAGATTTCCAAAATTGTCAAAAGAGAATCTGCAAGATTTGAAGGCAATTTTTTTTATTTTTCATAATTTTAAGAAAATTTTTGGTAAAACTTGAATAATTTTTTAAAAAATTTCGAAGGTTTAAATGTTTTTGAAATAATTAAAGAATAATCAGAAATTTGAAAAGATTTACAAAAATTGAAAACAAAATGTAAATTTTGGAAGATTTCAAATATATTTTTGAAGCTTTTTAAAAAGTTTAAAAAGCTTCAAGAAAATAAAAAACTTTTTTTTTCGATAATTTTTTTTTATTCCTGAGAAAATTTGTAATGTCTTTTGATTTTGACAAAACCATTTTTTAAGAAAATTCATAAAGGTTTCAAAAGATTTCAAAAGATTTCAAAAGATTTCTACAAATGTCGAATAAAAATCTGGAAGATTTAAGGGAAATTTGTTTAATTAAAAATTTTTTTTTTAATTTTAGGAATAATTCGAGTCAGTTAAAAAGATATTTATTTTTAAAACTTCTAAAAGTCCTGAATATATTTCAAACTTACTCGAATTTTTCCTAAAATTTTGAAAAATCCTGTAAAATTGAAAATTATACTTTTTTGCCATACATATGTGAAATCTTCAAAAATCTTTTTGAATTTGGGTGAAATTTTTTTTCTTTCTTGACTGAAAAACTTTTTTTGGTTAAAAATTGAACTATTTAGTTGAAAATTTGATTTTCTGGATTGAAAATTTATCTTTTTGGTTAACAATGTAACTATTTCGTTGAGAATTCGTCTTTTTTGGTAGAGAATTGCTCCTCTTAGTGAAAAAATTCATCTATTGCTTTAAAAAATCATATTTTCGCGTTAAAAAATTGAACTGTTTTGTAGAAAAGTCGACTATTTAAAAAAAATGCAATCTTTTTTAGTTTAAAATGTAACTGGTTCAAATTTCTGGGAAAATTTGAACTAATTTTTTATTCAAAAAAATAAATTTTAAGAGCAAATTGAAAAAGAATTCTTAACTTTTCAAATTATTTCCCAAAATTTTGAAAAAGAATGTGGTCGATTTTGAAGCCAACTTTTTCAATTAGCAAGATTAAAACATTTTTTTAAAGATAGAAGAAACGTACATTTTTTAATATTTGAAAATGCAAATTTTGAAGTTTATTCTTAAAGATTTTGAAAGTTTTCGCGATAATAAAAAAAGATCTTAAAATGCCTGGAAAAATGTAAACTGGTTATTTATTTTGAAAAATAAATTTTAGGATAAAATTGACAAATACTTTGAAACATTTCAGATTATTTCCTAAGATTTTGAAAAAGAATTTGGATGATTTCAAAGCAAAAAAATTGTATTAGCAAGATTAGAAAGTGTCATAAAAAATTCGACTACGTTAAAGAGATGTTTAGAAGTTCTAAAAAGATTCAAAATTAATTTAAAACTTAAAAATATTTTGAAATAGTTAAAAAAATGTACATTTTTGAATATTTCTAAATGAAAATTTTGAATCTTCTTAGGCATTTTGAAATGTTTCACGGTAATAAAAAAATTTCTTAAATTTCATAGGATAATTTGAACTGATTTTTTATTTTGAAAAATTAATTCTAAGAAAATATTTTAAAAAATCTTTAAAACATACCAGAAGATTTCCAAAATTGTCAAAAGAGAATCTGGAAGATTTGAAGGCAATTTTTTTTATTTTTGAGAATTTTAAGAATATTTTTGGAAAAACTTGAATAATTTTAAAAGACATTTAGAAAGTTTAAATGTTTTTGAAATGATTAAAGAATAATCAGAAATTTGAAAAGATTTACAAAAATTGAAAACAAAATCTAAATTTTGTAAGATTTCAAATATATTTTTGAAGCTTTTTAAAAATTTTAAAAAGCTTCAAGAAAATAAAAAACTTTTTTTTTGATGATTTTTTTTATTTCTGAAAAAATTTGTAATGTCTTTTGATTTTGAAAAAAACATTTTTTAAGAAAATTCATAAAGATTTAAAAATATTTCTACAAATGTCGAATAAAAATCTGGAAGATTTAAGGGAAATTTGTTTAATTTTAATTTTAGGAATAATTCGAGTCAGTTAAAAAGATATTTATTTTTGAAACTTCTAAAAGTCCTGAATATATTTCAAACTTCCGCGAATTTTTCCTAAAATTTTGAAAAATCCTGTAAAATTAAAAATTATACTTTTTCGACATACATATCTCAAATCTTCAAAAATCTTTTCGAAGTTTCTCAAGAATCTTACGAAAATTATATTTCGATAACCTTAAAAACAAATGAACATATTAACCTGAAAATAAATATTTATTCGAATTTTTTAATTTTGTAATCAAAACCATTTATCCCCTCAAATTATAATTTGGGTGAATTTTTTTTTTGTTTTTAATTTTTTTTCTTTCTTGACTGAAAAACTTTTTTGGTTAAATATTAAACTATTTGCTTGAAAATTTGATTTTCTGGATTGAAAATTTATCTTTTTGGTTAACAATGTAACTATTTCGTTGAGAATTCGTCTTTTTTGGTAGAGAATTGCTCTTCTTAGTGAAAAAATTTATCTATTTCTTTAAAAAATCATATTTTCGCGTTAAAAAATTGAACTGTTTTGTAGAAAATTCGACTATTTAAAAAAAAATGCAATCTTTTTTAGTTTAAAATGCAACTGTTTCAAATTCCTGGGAAAATTTGACCTAATTTTTTATTAAAAAAAAAAAAATTCAAGTGAAAATTGAAAAAGAATTCTAAACTTTTTAAATTATTTCCTAAAATTTTGAAAAAGAATATGGACAATTGTGAAGCAAAATTTTTCAGTTAGCAAGATTACAAAGTTTTATCGAAAATTCAAGTCAGCTTAAGACACATTTAGAAGTTTTAAAAAGATTCTTAATTAATTTAAACGTTCAAAACATTTTTAAAAAGTTTGAAAATATGTTCATTTTTGAATATTTGGAAGTAAAGCTTATTAAGGATTTTGAAAGGTTTCACAATTTAGAAAATTTTTCTTAAAATTCATAGGAAAATTTGAACTGATTTTTTATTTTGAAAAATTAATTTTAGGACATTATTTAAAAATATTTTAAAACATTTCCAAAATATTCATAACAGAATCTGGAACATTTGAAGGCATTTTTGTTAATTTTTCAGAGTTTTAATAAAAATTTGAATGATTTTAAAAGATATATAGAAGATTTAAAAGTTTTGGAAATGGTTGAAGAATAATTTAGTATTTGAAAGGATTTCCAAACATTTTTAACAAAATGTAAATTTTTGAAGGTTTCGAAAAAAATTTCGAAGCTTTTTAAGAAGTTTGAAAGGCTTCAAAGAAAATAAAAAGCTTTTCATGAAATTCCTGGAAACATTTTTAATGTCTTTTTATTTTGAAAAAAAGGTATCAAAACATTTCAAATGATTTCTACAAATGTCGAAAATATCTGAAAGATTAATGGGGATTTTTTTTTAATTTTGAAAGATTTTTCAAAAGATATTTATAAATATTATTATATTATATTATAAGATATTATTAAAAGATATTTATCTTCCAAACTTCTAAAAGTTCTAAATATATTTTAAACTGACTCGAATTTTTCATAAAATTTTACAAAATCTTAAAAAATACAAAAAAATGGTTATTTGACATTTTTATTTTGTATTTGAAATTATTTATCCCCAAAAATTATAATTTGAGTGACAATTTTTTTCTTTTATATCTAAAGAATCTTTTTTATTAAAAATTCAACTATTTGGTTAAAAATTCGTCTTTTTGGTTAAAAAGTTAATTTTTTGTTGTAACGTAGCTTAATAAGTAAAACAAAAGTATATCTTCTTTTTCTGAAACGTAAGCTTTTTTTTAAGACGAGTTAAATTGCTAATAGATATCATTTTTTTGCAAAAATGGACTCTACATAATACTCTCTAATGTTAACAATAACAAAACGTATGGCACGTCATCTTTAGTTAATGATTTAGCTGTTTTTAAACTACCAATAAGGTAGTTTCTAATTTTAGACCATTGAACTTCTAACTTCGAGTGCTGCTTTTTATATCGACATTGAAGGTCGAGGTTGGTTCATCCAAGGGTGTATTCACTCGTGTATTACTCCGTACACTTCTCGCGTAATCATCGCGTAAAAAAGCGTAGTAATGCGTAATATTGCGTAATAACGCGCAGTAATGCGTAATAACGCGCAGTAATGCAAAATACCGCGTATTAATGCGTGATAATGTGTAATACCTCGTAATAATGCGTAATGACGCGTTGTAAGACGTAATAACGCGTAATAATGTGTAATAATGCGTAATAACACGATTATTACGCGTATTAATGCATGATTTTCGCGTAATAGTGAGTAGAATTTTCGTTTACGCTCTACTTTTCTTGTATTTTTATCATACTTGATTCTTCCTATCCTTAAAAAGATATAAATATTATCCCGAGTGAATTTAATTATTATTTTAAAAATGTGAAGAAATCAGAATTCAATATTTTTCTATAAAAAACATAATCCATGAGTGATAGAACGAAATCAGAAACAGTGATAGAGTAAATTTGTTCAGAAACAAGCACTTTGAACAAAATTTACCCTGAGCTACCACTGAATATATATTTTTTAATTTGGAAAAAAATCAGGTGTTATTTTCTCACTAAACCTAATAATTTGGGGGATATCAAATTATTAAAAAATAAATTAAACTTGAAAATAGCACCCTTTTAAAGAGTTTTTGAAACTAAAGATTTGTTTAATTTTTTCAAAGCACTCCTAATTTTCAATAGTCCTACTTTCAAATTTATCTGAAGTTATACGATTTTGATATTTTTGAAATAATGATTAAGGAATTGAAAGACGTTTATTTATAATCTGCAACTTTAAACGATTTCAAGTTGTCACTGAATAATTTAAAATGTTTCAATCTAAAATTATCAAACACTTTTAATTCAAAATTCTTGCATATTTAAGTAGCTCTAAATTTCAAATTATTTTAGTATACTGAATACAAAAAATTCAAAATGTCTAGACTATTAGGGCTTTAAATATTTTTGAAATTGTGATTAGCATTTTGAAGAACATCGTAACAAAAAAAAACACCTTTCTTTTTGCAATTTCTGATGTATATATTTTCGATTTTGTAAAATGTTTTGTAAGCTAAACAAATCAAAACTGAATTTAAAAAATCGGATTTTATAATTTTGCTTCTGTTTACTTCTTTCTACTCTAAAACAATTATCAAATGCAAGAAAATCGTTTCTTATACACGAAAAAGTGTTTAAAAAAAAATAAGAAAAAGTTTATTAAAGCTCAGAAGTTTTTTTAGCATAGAAATACATTAGAAAAAAAAATCTATAGGATTTAGGAGTCGAAATTAGAATTACAGAAAATTTCAAAAATTTGGAATTTGGTATGTAGAAGAATTATTGCCGATTTGTTTTCTAGCGTATTTCTGTGCTTAAAAATTCCACAAATGCTTGAAAAATTTTTAAAACCAAATGTCAAGAAAATAATTCCATTGAATACCAAATTTCAAAATTTGGAAATTTGCAATACTTCTAATTTCGACTCCTGAATCTTTTCGATTTTTTTTCTAGTATATTTCTGTGCTAGAAAACCCCACACATGTTCAAAAAAATTTTTGAACCACAAGTTATGAAGATAATTTCATTCCATATCAAAATCAAAAATGTTTAAATTCGCTGTATTTCCAATTTCGATTCCTGGGTCTTGACGATTTTTATGTCCAGTGCATTTTTGTCACTAGAAAATGTTTAGGTACTCGAAGAAATTCTTCTCCTATTTACAAAGGTGTTAACAATTTTTTGCGACAAAAGGGGTGAATTAAGTAGGAATTATCTCTGAGGGAGTAATTGGTTGAAATCCAATACAAAATTGGGAAGACTTTTTTTGACCTCCACGTACGTAAAAAAATTGAAACTCAATAAAAATGTAAAAAATCCGCAAAAAAGAAGCGTGGGTAACGAAGCTGCATGTCTATCAATTATAAATTGTTTATTCTTGTTTAAGATCTCAATACGCTACTTCTCCACGTTGTAGCGATTTAAAATCACAGAATTTGTCATTCTCGACCTACCCTAATATCCTAATATCCCATTTGACCTTCATTCAAACGTTGACCTTCAAATAACCTTGAAAATCGAATTAGAGGTCAAGGTCATTGGTACCAGTAGATGACCCCCTTTGCCCCCTTCAACTTTTGTTCAAAACATTTTGCTGTTCCTAACCTCAATTCCGAGCTAACATCCATTATTTAAACATTATCGCAAATTTGACCTTCATTTGACCTTGCAATGACCTTCATAAAAATATCACTTTGAACGTAAAATTTCCCGCTCTTTTCAAATCTGGGGTCAAAAGTAGGGGTTCCCATTTTAAAAAATTACTTTGACCTTCAAAATAACCTTGAAAATGAATTAAAGCTCAAGGTCAATGATACCAGTAGTTGACTCTCTCTGCCCCCTTCAACATCTGTCTGAAAAATGTGTCTATATCTAACCAAAATTCTGAGTTATTTCTCATAATATATTAAAGTGGTCCACCCTGTATATTGTATGTTCTTCCAAATTATAACGAAAATTGTTAAAATTCAAACCATTCAGAGAAGACATGTTTATCAAATTTATGAAATTCATAATCTGGCCCATTTTGTAAACTTTTATTATGCGCTAAAAGAAATGATGATTTACGAATATTACGATATTTACGAAATTTTTAATTTGTTAACCAGTTATTGACCTATTCCACTGTTTTAGTGAATTCTATTGCTGCAATACTTTTCAATAGCGCCGTAATATCCGCCTAATAATTATCTAACAATGCGTAATAATTGTGTAATATAGCGTAATAATGCGTAATAATGGTGTCATATGGCGTAATAACGCGCAATAATAAGTAATAAGGCGTAATAGCTGTTACTCCGTACACATTTTTCACGAATGAATACCCCCTCAGGTTGATATATTTGATCTTCTGAAAACAATATCCTAGGTGGGAAGTTTAAAAAAAACATTAAAGAATTTCGCAAATTTTGTACCTCGACTTCAACTCATGCCATCGCCTAGGAAGGTCGTAGAAAAGTTTGAAATTTATACCAGACAGCCTCTGAAGTCTTATCTTTAATTCAGGCCAATAAAACTTAAAAAATATTTATTGGTTTCCGAGTTATGACTAAAAATATCCAAACGTATTCGCGAAGAGTTTCAGTCGACGATCACTGTTCGAGCTCTCGCGGGCGACC
The DNA here is from genome assembly GCA_932195095.1 of Andricus curvator. NCBI lineage: Eukaryota > Metazoa > Arthropoda > Insecta > Hymenoptera > Cynipidae > Andricus > Andricus curvator. The sequence continues at coordinate 96,382 of CAKNYM010053167.1, read as the reverse complement.
GTGAGTGCAGTTTCACCGAATGAGCTTAGGCGGCGCGGCGTGGCGTCGCTTATACGTGAGTGGCGCGGCCTATCCAGCGGCTTGGAGGTGGAGGGGATACATAGGAGTGCGCGAGGTAGCATCGGCGGTCTTTTGTCAATCTCTGTATCCCCTCCACCTCTAAGCCACTGGATAGGCCCCGCTACTCACGTATAAGCGACGCCACGGCACGCCGCCTAAGCTCGGTCGGTGGAACTGCACTCAGTAGCTCTCGTCACGCTTGGACATTTTTGGTCATATCTCGGGAACCAATAAATATTTTTCAATTTTTATTGACCTGAATTAAAGATAAGACTTTGAAAGACTGTGTGGTGAAATTTTTAGAATTTTTCTAGAACTTTCCTAGACCATGCTACCAGTTGAAGTCGAGGTACAAAATTGGAGAAATTCTTGATTTGTATTTATTTATTTATTATTATTTACTAGAGGTCATTCGACCAACAATTTTATAAGCCGTTCAACGGTATTTTTAAAGAGTTTTTCGCTTTTTTTTTTGAACGAATAATAGACTCTACATACCACTCTCCAATTTTGGCAATAACAAAACGCATGGCACATCATCTTTAGTTACCGATTTAGCTGATTTTATATCGACATTAAAAGTCAAGGTGGATCTACGCTTTGCAAAACCATATTTTACTTCTTAAAAGTAATGCAATAAAAAAATATTCACAAATTCTTGTCCTTGTTGGTTGAGTTTCAATGATTTAACACTGAGCATGTACTCAAAAACAGACATATTCTGCTGGAATAAAATCATAAATTCTTCACTTGGCTCATTCGAATCTTATTGTTTAAAAATAAAAATAAAAAATTTGTTTTATTATTAACTATTATATTTTACGTTGAAAATTCATATTTTATGGTTGAAAATTTAATTACGTGGTTAAAAGTTAAACTATTAATAAAAATTCACTTGTTTGGTTGAAGATTCATCATTTTAGTTGAAAATTCATCTCGTTTGTTGAAAATTTGACTTTTTTGGCAGGAAAGTCATCTTCTTCGTTGAGCATTCAACTGTTTTGTTGACATTTTTTTATGAATTCAACTGTTTTTTCTATTTAAAATTAAAATCTTTGAATTAACAACTATTACATTCTTGTTGAAAGTTCATCTCTACTAGTTGAAAATATAAATACACAGTATATCAACTTTTAACCAAGTTAAAAGTTGAACTACTTTGTTAAAAAGTCATTTTGCTGGTTGCAGATTCATCCTTTTAGTTAAAAATGGTCTTTTACGGTAGAAAATTAATCTTTTTGATAGAAAATTCATGTACGTGATTGAAAATTTAATTACTTGGTTGAAAATTAACTTTTTTTGTGAAAAATTCATATTTTCGGGTAAAAAAATTAAACTTCTGTAGAAAATTCGTCTCATTTGGAAAATATTTTTTTTCGATTAAATATACAACTTGTTGAAAATTAATCTTTTTTGGTTGAGGATTCAAAATTTTTCTCAAAATTTGTCTTGTTTAGATGAATTCAACTGTTTATTATTTAAAATCAAGGTCTTTTTTTATTGAAATATCAACTATTACATTTTTCTTTGAGAATTCATCTTTTTGTTGCGTAAGTTTTTGTTACCGGGAATTAGCATTTTTAAACAGAAATTATCGGCAAGACGTTATATACGGGAAATGAGTATTTTTAATCTAAAAGTTATTATATTTGAAAAATTAAAAAATTTTCAACAATTATTTACGTTTTTTTAGCATTTTTATCGAAAATTGACATGTTTAAGCGAACTTCATTAGAATTTAAAGTTTTGCCAAATAGCATGGGAAATCGGTTATTTTAAACAAAAAACATTATGTTTGAAGTAGGATTTACAACCTTAAACAATTTTTTGTTTTGTTATGTTAATGTTTTTCGCCGGAATTTGGTATTTTTGAATAAACATGCAACGGTTTGATAGTAATACTGTAACGGTTTAATAGGAATAGTTACTTTTTGAGTTAAAAAGTTAATTTTTAACCGAAAGAAAAATATTTTTTCAATAAAATAGTTAAATTTTTAACTAAAAATATGAATTTTCAACTGAAACCCTGAATTTACAGCCAGAAAAATCTATTCTTAACAAAAAATGTAATAGTTGATATTCCATCAAAAAAGATTGATATTTTGAATAAAAAGTAGTTAAATATAAGAAAAATAAAAACAATTTTCAAACAAAAAAGTAGAATTTTTTACTGAAATTTTAAATCTTCAACCAAAAAAAAAGAATTATTAACAAAGTAGTTCCACAAAAAATGATTTCAATATTCAATCAGAAACAGTTAAGCAGTTATTTTTAACAAAGAAAAAGTTTTCAGTCAATAAGAAAAAAAAGTGTCAACCAAATTCTTGAATTTGCAAATTAAAAAGATGAGTTTTCTACAAAACAATTCAATTTCATGTTGAACGTTTAATTTTTAAATTTTTCCTTTCATGAGTTTTAATTTTTAATTTTGAATTAATTAAAATTTAAATGGTTACATTTTTAAAAGTATAGTTAACAATTTATAAATTGTAAGTTACTGAACGATTTAAACGTACTTGAAATACTTAAGATTTTAAAGGTTTTAAGCATAAACAAATTTTAACATCACAATATAAAATTGTTTTTCATTTTGACATTTTTAATGTTTCTAATTTAAAATTACTTTTTATTTTGAACGTTTTTTGAGAATAATTCATTTTTAAAAGTTTATAATTGAGCCTTTTTTAATTTTGAACGGTTAAAATGACGAGGAATTTATTTTTTGATGGAATCATTTTTGGTGGAACTACTTTGTTAATTATTCATTTATTTTGATTGAAGATTCATGATTTCAGTAAAAAATTCTCCTTTTTTGTTTGAAAATTGTTTTTATTTTTGTTGAATTTAACTATTTTTTATTCAAAATAACAATCTTATTCGATGGAATATCAAACTATTACATTTTTTGTTAAGAATTAATTTTTCTGGTTGTAGATTCATGGTTTCAGTTGAAAATTCATATTTTCAGTTAAAAATTTAACTATTTTACTGAAAAATTATTTTTCTTTTGGTTAAAAATGAATTTTTTAACTGAAAAAGTAACTATTCCATTTTTGGTTGATAATGTACCTTTTTTAGTTAAAAATTCATTTTTCAAATTGAAGATTCATCATTTTAGTTTAAAATTGATCTTTTTGGTTGAAAATTTAATTGTATTGCTCAAAAATATTTTTTTTTGCTGGAAATTTATTTTTTTGACTGAAAATTTAACCATTTCGTTTTCGTTAGTAAATTCATGTATTTAGTTGAATATTTGTCTTCTTTGGTAGAAAATTAATGTTCTTCGTAGAAATTTCATGTTCTTGGTTAAAAATTAATCTACTTTGTTTAAAATTTCAAACATTACCTCTTTGGTTGCAAATTCAACTATTTTGTTGAAAATGCTTATTTTTTAGTTGAAAATTAATTTTTTAACGGAAAATTCAACTATTCAATTGTTGGTTGAAAACTTAGCTTTATTCGAGGCTTTATTAGATGAGAATTCAACTACTTGGTTTCGTCTTTTTTTGGTAAGAAATTAATCTTACTGGTAGAAATTTAATCTTTTTTGGTTAAAAGTGCTATGAAATACAAAAATTTTGTAATAATAATGTTATATTGTAATTTAAAAATTGCATGCTGAAATAATGCCTATTCTAACAGTAGATAAACGCTTCTTAGTATTTCTTTTTCAGTGACTCAAAAATTGTAAAAAAAAAAAAAAAAAATTTCAAGCTTTAGAAAAATTGCGGGCTTAAAAAAAGCTCCGACAAGATCAATCATATTTTATGATCTTTATCCAATCGGCTGTGATGAAGAATTTTTTTTAAAATCTTTTCAACAAAACTTACAACACGCGCTGAAATTTCAAACTCAATTTTTAGCAGTTGCAGAATAAAAATAAATTGATGCAAAAACTATTTTATGATTTTGATTTTGGTTAATCAACTCTGAATTTTTATAATTCTTTCACATATATACTAACGTCGGAAATTGTCGGTACAAGAGCGAGTACGATTAAAAATCACTGCTGACTTTGAAGCGTGAGTACTCGTTTAAAAAAGGAGCAAGAAACTTTTTAAAAAACTGCTGAAAAGCTTATGAAATTCTACGTCCAATGACCCTCAATAGAGATATTTTTAACTTTTTGAAGAGAATCTATCACGTGAGAAGTTTTAAACAAAAATGCGAAAATTTCTCAAATTTTGGACGTAAAACTTCAACTCGTGACATTACCTAGAAAAATTTTAGAAAAAATTGAAATTTACAGGCAACATTCCCTTAATTCTTATGTCCAATTTGAGCCAAGAAAATTTAAAAAATCTTAACGGGTTCCCGAGTTATGACTAAAAAGGTCCAAGCGTGCCTGCGTCGACTTTCAGTGGCGCAAGGCTGGCCGACAGCGGTAATCACCGACTGAAACTCAACGCAGACACGCTTGGAAATTTTTTATCATATCTTGGGAACCCGTGAGAATTTTTTAACCTTTATTGGCCCTAATTAAAGATAAGATTTCAGAGATTACGTCATGTTGATTCTAGTTTTTTCAGCAAGTTCAATTTTTAGCCTTCACTATTCATTCGATTTGGAAGTTTATTTTTTGAATGAAAGCTTTTTTAATTTTAAAATATTTGTGTTTGAATTTTGATAATAAATGTGTTCAATTTTTTGTTTAAGAACAAAATTTAAATTTTACTTTGTTTAGCTTGCCAGAGTACCATTTTTTAAAAGGTTTTCAGATTTATCAAACAAGGTCTGAGATCTGTACTAATGGTATTTATTAATAATCTCCAGTTGGTGACCATAAAAAAAATTATAAAGTTATAAACAAATTAATGAAGAAAATATTAATTTTTTGGAATTGGCACTGTTTAGCTCATTGAAATCCAGAAAGATATAAAATGTGGAAGAAATTAATGGTTTATTACGCTTAATTGAAAATATATGCTATTTGGCAATTCTTCAAACAATTTTCATAAAAAATTCACAGTCTGGATATTTTTCAAGTAATAGGATCAATTTTTTCCCGGAATTAACTGAGAATATCTTTCCGATAACTGTTTGCTATGATACACTGAGAAAAAGGTTTGTTTGAATCAAACAAATTACTTATTTGATATAGAGTCAAAAAAAATAAGATTGCTTCAAAGAAATATTGGTTTATTTCAAACAAAATTTATTTGATTCAAACACGCCGTTGCTTAACTCAAACAAATTTTATTTGTAACAAAGGAATCTTTGTTTCATCCAAAGAAACATTTTTCTGAGTGTCAATTTCAAATTCACAATAATTATTAATTATATAAACAATTTTCATGAACAAATTCAGAGTTTGACTATTTTTCAACGAATGAGCTAAATTTTTTTACGAAATCAACTAAGAATGTCTTTGCCCTGACTTTTGGCTATGCTATTTTTTTAATTGACAATATTTTTTCATTGGTCAAACAATTTTCGTAAACAAATTCAGAGTTTGACTATTTTTTAACGAATACGCTAAATTTTATTTACGTAAACGACTAATAATGTCTTTTAGATGACATCTTGCTATGATACTTGTATTGTTTATAATCATTGTTCAACTAATTATTAATAAATTATTGTCAATTTATAAAGTATCATAGCGAAAAGTCATCGCAAAGACATTCTTACTTTATTCCGTACTATTCGTTGAAAATAACCAAATTCTAAATTTTCTTATGAAAATTGTTTAAATCATTAATAATTATTGTGAATTTACAAATTATCATTGCAAATTAACATGGTGTTTTAAATGGGAAAAGCTCGGTTTTCAAAAAGATGGAAAAGGGAAGTACTTGATTTAACATTCTGTAAATTAAAGTTTATTCACCTCTTGAGGAATGTGCATGGAATTCTTTCCAACTAATAACTTATTATCCCCCCCCCCCCCACCTAACTTATGGTGCCCGGAAAATGCCTACAAAATGCAAAATAACAGTTTTATGTAAAATTCATGCAAAAAAAGGCATTTTTTTAAATTCTTGCAACATTAATTATTTTTATTTGATAAAAGACAAGTTTCCAAGTATTTTTCAACTAATTTTTAAATGTTTGAACAATTATTATCTTTTCAAACAATATTTTTTTTCCAGTGAAGCGTGAAAAGTTATTATTTTTCTGGATAAATGATACATTTGATGAATCTACAGGGCACTATTTTTTGTTGAACATATTTTCCAATTGTTTAAGTAATTGATATTTGTATATTTTGTCCATCAAATTGTGAAAAGTTAGTATTTTCTGAAATTAGTGGCACAATTAACAAATCTTAAAAGTAATATTTTTTTGTTTAGAATATTTGGCAATTTTTTAAGCAATTTAAGTTTGTTTAAACAACTTCTCATTCTGCAAATCGTAAAAAGTTATTATTTTCTGGAATTAGTGTCGCAGGTAATGAATGTTAAGAGTGGTATTTTTAGTGAAAGACACTTTGCAATTATTTAAACAATTAATATCACTTTCTCCTTTTCATAGGATAGATGGGAAAAATTTTAAAAAAATTCCCGGCATAAATTGTAAACAAATATGGGGAAAAAATAAAAACGGTGGGACTCTCCAGAAAACCTTCTTTATTTTTTAAATTGAATTTTAAAAACATGTAAAGAATATTTACAGGAAAGCCACACCTTCTTTTATTATTCGAAAAATATTTTTACAAAGTTTCTGCTAATATGGAAAAGGCATCTTATCAGTTTTATGCGGGCTAACACATTTTTGATTGCGGGAAATTTTTTGTTTGTTATTTTTTATTTTTCTCGTAAACAGTGCAAGATATCAAAAAGGATCGAGCAAGAGGTATTTTTTTTAGAACTCTTTTAAACGTGTAAACTTTCATATGCACTCTTTCGTACCTTTTGTTGTTTTCGATAAAAATGCGAAAATTAAAATGATGAAAAGTGAGGTTTTTGAGAAAATCCAGTTTCAAGAAGTTTAGAAAAATAGCCGCCATTTTGTTCTTTTTCACATTATATCACAAGATAGTAAAGTATAGCAAAAATCTACTTTTTAATTACATAAATTATTAATTTTAGAAACAATTAGTCATTTTGATTTTTCATCAGTGTATAATAAAAAAATTTCAGTCACAAATCAATCAAAAAAGGAACTCACTTTGCTTAAGTTTTTATTACTTCATAATTTTCCTTCTTGAAGGAAAATTGAATGGTAAAATGAATAATAGCAAGTAATATTATTAATTTTGAATTATACATTTATTATTCTTCCAATATAAAGGAAAAAGTTGCTATCTACAGATAAAAGTAATATTCAATCATATTTTCCAAAAATTATATTATTATTACGTCAAAAAATTAGCATTAATGGAATAAAAGAGAAAGTTTGAATAACCCTTAAAAATAGGTATAATGAAATCATGGAAAACATGTGCCTTCTTTGATCCAATGTTGCGCACTATAATTGCGCACTGTCGACTATGAAGATAGATTTTCCCAGACTGTCTGGGACTGAGTGCAATAGAGCGCACTATTTTTTACTTCAGTTTTTTAAAAATATTGTTCTCAACCGAATTAATACTATATTGTGCACCAAGGCAGTGAACTAGTCTTTTTACGGCCGAGCGTGAGTTTGCAAAAACGCGAGACCGTAAAAAGACTTTGCTGCCTGGGTACACACGATATTTTATGTAATAAGTGTATGGTTTACGAGTTTTCTCATGATATTACGTCTTAGGTTTGAAGTTAGTTTAAAGGTACAAGTACTGCGCAGAACAGTGCGCGTGGGTCGAAGTAGCGCACGCGCATGCACGCGCGTTTCCCGCGGACAATAAAGTGCACTTTATCGGCCTAGGCCGGTAAAGTACCGTACCACCAACAATGACCTAATTTGCTGCTCCAAACCACGCCCAAAAACCGAGTAAAACATACTCGTGTTACACAAAAATATTTACAACTTTTCGAAAATTCATCGTGGAAGAATTTGGTTTCTTACTTAAATATTGTATACTAAATTCAAACCTGTTCATGCGTCGTGTCATGAGCACGTCTACATAGACTCGTAGATCCGAATACCTTCGAGTCGCAACGATCATCTCATTTGTTGACATTATCGATGAGAAAACTTATATCGATAAGTTACTGTGATCGTGCAGAATTCGTTTGTGACTCATCATTGTTTTTTGAGAAATTGAATTAATGGGCGATAAAAAATCATCAACATTCAAAAAATAATGTTATTCTTCTTTTAATTACATTTTCGACAACTGTAAGTTTCTTCAAAATTGGATTATTTTGGCAATGTTGAAAAATTGAAAATATTAATTCATCATGGGCTAATTTATTTTTTTTAATTAAAAAAATTATGGACGATTTTTAACCATTTTTTTATTATTAAAAAATTGAAAAAGTGCCCTCAATGGAGCCACCACCTTATCCTGAAGAATGAATTCAACTTTTAGATGGTTTATATCCAAAGTCTAATCACTTAAAACAATGCATACGCAGATACAATAGTATCCTTCTGTTTCAAGATTTAAGGTCAAATTTATTGTCAACTTAAAACTGTTTGGCTATTTTTCAGCAAATAGGCTGCATTTGCGTACGGTGTCAACTAATAATGTCTTTTAGATGACTTTTTTTATGATGTTTTGCAAATTTTCAATAATTATAATTATTTAAACAATTTTCATAAACAAAAAACAGAGTTTGGCTATTTTTCAGCGAATAGGCTCAATTTGTTCACGGAATCAATAAAAAATATCTTTCCAATAAGGGGCCATTCACAAAATACGTGATACATTTTTCAGGGACTTCTGACCCCCCCCCCCCCCCCAGTGATACTTTTTTTATTTTTTTTAACATGGAGAAACATACTTTGACAGACCCCCCCCCCCCCCCCTAAACGTATCACGTATTTTGTGAAACAATTTTTATAAACAAATTCAGATTTTGGGTATTTTTCAACGAATAGGCTCAATGTTTGTACAGATTTAACTAAAAATATCGTTCCGATTACTTTTTTTCTATGATGCTTGGAAAATTCTTAAGAATTATCAATTATTTAAACAATTTTCATAAAAAAATTCACAGTTGGCTATTTTCAAACGAATAGGCTCAATTTGTTTACGGAGTCAACTAAGAATGTCTTTTCGATGACTCTTTACTACGATACTTTGCAAATTTACAATTAGTTATTTGAACAATTTTTATAAACAATTCAGAGTTTGGCTATTTTTAAACAAATAGGCTCAATTTGTTTACGGATTCAACTGAGAATGTCCTTCGCATGACTCTTTACTAAGATACTTTGCAAGTTCACAAGAATTATTATTTATTTAAACAATTTCCATAAGCAAATTCAGAGTATGGCTATTTTTAAACTAATAGACTCAATTTGTTTGAGGAGTCAACTAACTTTGTCTTTACGGTTACTCTCCGCTATGATACTTTTCAAATTGACAATAATTATTAATTATTTATACAATGTTCATAAACATATTCATATTTTGGCTATTTTTCAGCAAAAAGTCCATTTTTTCACGGAATCAAAGAAGAATGTCCTTCGATAACTCTTTGCTGCGATACTTTGCAAACTTACAAGAATGATTAATTATTTAAAAAATTTTCATAATCAAATTCAGAGTCTGGATATTTTTCAACGAATAGG
>CAKNYM010053167.1:45922-86691 GCA_932195095.1 Andricus curvator | reverse complement strand
AATTCAGAGTCTGGATATTTTTCAACGAATAGGCTTAGTTTGTTTACCTATTCAACCAAGAATGTCTTTTCGATTACCCTTTTTTATGATGATTTACACATTCCAAAGAATTATTAATTATTTAAACAATTTCCATAAACAAATTCAGATTTTGGCTATTTTTCAACAAAGAGGCTCAATTTGCGTACGGAGTCAACTAATAATGTCTTTGAGATGACTTTTTTCTATGATGCTTTGGAAATTCCCAAGAATTATTAATTATTCAAACAATTTTCATAAACATATTCAGAGTTTGGCTATTTTTCAGCGAATGGGCTCAATTTGTTTACGAAATCAACAAAGAATGTATTTCCAATATCTCTTTCCTACGATACTTTGCAAATTTACAAAAACTATCAATTATTCGAACAATTTTCATAAACAAATTCAGATTTTGGTTATTTTTCAACTCACATAAAAACATACATGCAGCTATAACCATTTTAATAACAAGTACAATTTTTATATCTGAACTATAATATTAAAATCAAAACCATTTGAACATTTTAAATAATTTCGTTTTTATAAGAAAATATATGCACTATATATTTAATAAGAATTAAAAAAGGAATCTAAATTTCATAATAATGAAAAATAAATTAAATAAAATCTGTCTTGGGTGGTAGTTTACGATGCATGTACTGCTCATTTTTGCATCAGTTTCTACCTTTCGTTTTTCATTTTCATTTACTGAACTATTATTACTGAATTTGAAGAGTAATTTGATATATCATTTACTACGTATTTCTATAAAATTTTGCACTAAATTGTGGATATGATGGCATATTCTTCAGAATCAAAAGATTTTACATCAGCAGCAGGTGGGAATACAGGTGTTTATATGCGCTGTCATTTTAAATTGTTTTTCTAAAGTCGCATGTAAATATTTAGAGTTATACAATTATTTTATCCGCATTGTGAGAGGGCACCCGTGTACAAATAAAAATTATTAAAGTAAAAATTAATTTCGTGGTATTTTATTGAACTTTATTTCCAAATAAAATAATTGCATGTAAAACAATAAGAAGCGCGCGTATGAGGTTCCGTTAAAGTGAAAATTAGGCCGCTCGTGTGTTAAACTTTAGTCAAATACAATAAAGGTAAGGTTGCTCAAAGTGTGATTAAAAATTATGTACTTACTGATCTCTCGTTCTTGACGTGACGGGGTCAATAATCACGCAATTAATTCCACTATTGCGAAAGAAACATGTTGTGACAGTAGATTACGTTCTTCTTTATCTGGTATGTCTAAAGATGCAGCGCACTCAAAACATATGTGTGTTTTAAATGAGGAAAGATAAACAACAAACTGAATAATAATGTGTACACACTTTTCAGGTTATATGATGTAAACGAGAATATTTTTTAATCAACTGATAAAACCTTCAAACTGTACATAACTTTTATTCTTGTAATTATAACTATGTTTCTACGATTAGAATTAGATTATTCGTTCAAAAAAGAAGCGAACAACTTTTTCAAAAAACAGTTGAAAATTCTAAGAAATTCGGCCTTGAATGACCCCGAATAGAAATACTTTTGATCTTTCGAAAATTATATACCAGGTGGAAAGTTTTAAAACAAAATTAAAGAATTTTGCGAATTTTGTACCTCGACTCCAACTCATGGCATCGCCTAGGAAGGTCGTAAAAAAGTCTGAAATTTTTACCACACAGCCTCTGAAGTCTTATATTTAATTCAGGCCAATAAAACTTACAAAGTATTTATTGGTTCCCGAGTTATGATTAAAAATGTCCAAGCGTGACTGCGTCGAGTTTCAGTCAATGATCACCGCTCGAGCTCCCGCGGGCGACAAAAGCTCACGCGGGCGACAACAGCTCTCGGGGGCGATAGCGGTAATCGCCGACTGAAACCTGGCGCTTGGAAACGTTTGGACATTTTTGGTCATAACTCAGGAACCCATGAAGATTTTCAAACTTTGATTGGCCCAAATTAAAGATAAGACTTCAAAGACGCAGTGATAAAAAATGTAGATTTTTGCTGCAACTTTCCTAGAGGTTATTCAACAAAGAATTTTATTATCTGGTTAACACTTTTTTTAAAAGTTTTTTGCTTCTTTTTTGAAGGAGTATTCACGTTTTAAAGTCAGCAGTGGTTTTTACTGACTAACCAATTTTTCCAAAACTTTTTGGCAATTTTCTATAATATTGCTACATTAGTGGCAAGTATTTACATTATATATACAGGCTTTTAGTCTTTCTTATAATAAAAAATAGACATTGTATGTATAAATTCTACAAAAAATATCCGTTCAACCTTTTGCATTTATTCTAAGAACAATTCATTCGGTGCTGGATGTTCGTCAGAGTTAAAATTCAGATTTTGTATGGATTTACACAATACAAAAAACACTTAAGATAGTCTATAATGTAATTTCCTTTTAAAATGTTCTAAAAGAATATATGCAGCAGTTGGTGCAATCTGATGATGAACAGAATGTACCTTTTTCAAAACGCATGCTGACGCCAAAAAATCTTCACTGCAGCTTGTTGAAAATCTGTTTTCTGATTAATACTGAAAATCTTCTCGGTTTTGTTGCAAAAACTTTTGATGCAAAATCATCTGCTACATTCAGCTGGGGACCTGACGTTGCCTGAATCACAGAAAAGATTTTCTTATATTATTTTAAGGTCTGTAAACTCAGTACTTATAGTAATAACGTAAATTGGGGCTAAGCGGCACGTCCGTTGGGGAATGCGGCACACCCTTCATTCTATATTTAAAATACGACATTGCTTATTTCAGATTTTGCAATTAAAGTTTTAGAATTGTTAGTTACAAGACTTTATATTTTTTTACCTAGAAGAAGCAAATAACGCATTCGGAAATGCTAAATCGAGGATGCGCCGCTTTCCCCCACATGCACCTCTTTGCCCTACTTTACAGTAGTATAACGTAATTTTTAAGCTAATTTAATTTTGAATACAGTCTTATTTGTAGCTAAATTATAGTTCAAATTCACTTGAATTCCAGGGCCTAAAATATTGCATAGTACGACACACTGTGTGTAGTCCCGATTTAAAAGTGTGTAGTCCGAAATCAAAAAGTCAATTTTTTCAAAAGTGTCACAAAAAGTGTGTGTCACAGAAATTTACAGTTTTCTAACCGAATATTTCGAAAGTAATAAAAATGAACTCCAATGTTTATTAAAATTATTATTCTTTGGTCTATAAATGATAAAAATTCCTCTTTATTTATCGAAGGCTTCAGTATTTCCCCTAAGAAAATCAAATTATTTTTGGTTGAAAATTATAATATCATATTTTATTATTGGTTTGAAAATGAACTTTTTTGTTGAAAAATAATATTTTTGGATTGAAAATTAAAACTGCTTTGTGGAAAAATCGTCTTTTTGGTTTGAAATATAAACTGTTTTGTAGAAAATTAGTCTTTTAGGCTTGAGTATTCAACATTTTGTTTGACATTTATTTCCTTTTTGTCCAAAAAATCTTTCTTGGTTGCAAATTTTAGTTGTGAATTCGTATTTTTTGCTTGAATTAAACTTTTTTTTTAAACTTATAATTTTTGGTTGAATATTCATATTTTTGGGTTGAAAATTCAACTGCTTTGTGGAAAATCGTCTTTTTAGCTGAAAATATAATCTTTGTGGTAAAAAATTAGTCTTTTGGACTTGAAAATTCGACAAATTGATTGACATTTTATTTTTACCAAAGGATCTTTCTTGTTTGAAAATTAAGTTCTGTTTTAAACTGAAAATTTGAACTATTATATTTTTGATTGAAAATTGATCCTTTTAGTTGAGGATTCATCTTTCTAGTTTGAAATAAAAAATTTGTTATCTAAAATTAAAATTTGTTTTGAAACATCAACTAGTACATTTTTTGTTAAGAATTCATTCTTTTGTAGTTGAAATTCAACTACGTGGATCAAAATTAAACTACTTTGTCAAAAATTCATTTTTTTGGTTGAAAATTTAAATTTTTGTTACAATTTTTTTTTTAATTAATTCTTTCAAATGAAAATTTAACTATTCCATTTTTTGTTCGAAATTGATCTTTTGTAGTTCAAAATATAACTATTTGGGTGAAAATTCATATAATTTGTTGAAAATTCTTCTGTTTTGATAGAAATTATTCAACTAAATTGTTGGAAATTCAACAACTTGGTTGGCATTTTTTTCTTCCTTGACAGAAAAATTTTTCTTGGTTGAAAAATAATTTTTTTCAACCCTCCGTTTGACACATGTTATCTGGCCAGACCCCTGTATATTTCCATACAAATGTATGAAAATATAGAAATATTGCGTTTTTGGAGGTGTATTAAAATGCATTTATATTGCATGCAGGTATATATTTTTGGTTTTTTCTTATTCCTAGTGGCTTTCGCATATTTTTAATTACCCACTCAGGTAAAAATAAAAAAATTTAAGGTAGAAAACCAAATTTTACAGGCAAAGAAATTTTTTTTTCATTAATTTTTACGCTTTATTTCTATCTATATTATTCTTATACATGGAGTTTATATGGATGATGGAGAAGTAAAAGAAGGAAGCGGGGGAGAAGTAGGAGAAGTATGGGAAAAGAATTGGGGAAAGTAGTGGATGAAGAAATAAAGGAAGTGATTGAATGGAAGTGTGGGATGTGAGGAGTTGGGAAGTAGGAGAAGTGAGTGTAAGTGAGGGATGTGAGGGGAGGGGAAGTAGAAAAAGGAGAAGTAGTGAAAGGAGAAGTAAGGAAAGTGAGGGAGAAGAAAATAGGAGAAGTGAGGAATGTGATGAATGTGAGGGGTTGAGATGTAGAGAAGGGAGAAGTAAGAGAAGTGAAGGGGTAAGAAAGTGAGGGAGTGGGATGCGTGGAGAATGAAAGTAGGGGAATTGAGGAGAGGGAAAGTAAATGAGGAAAAAGTGAGGGTGGGGAGGGCAAGAGAAGTAAGAGAATTAGGAGAATTAGGAGAAGTATGTGAGTAGAATCAGGTAAAGTAGAGGATGGAGAAATAAGGGAAGTGATGGGATTGGAAGTGTGGGATTTGAGGGGCTGGGAAGTTGGAGAAGTGAGTGTAAGTGAGGGATGTGAGAGGAGGGAAAGTAGTCAAAAGAGAAGTAAGGAAAGTGAGGGAGTAGAAAGTAGGAGAAGTGAGGAATATGAAGAATGTGAGGGGTTGGGATGTAGGGAAGGGAGAAGTAAGAGAAGTGAAGGAGTGAGAAAGTGAGGGAGTGGGATGCGCGGGGAATGAAAGTAGGGGAATTGAGGAGAGGGAAAGTAGATGAGGGAAAAGTAAGGGTAGGGAGGGGAGAAGAAGTAGGAGAAGTATGGGAGTAGAATTAGGGAAAGTAGAGGATGGAGAAATAAGGGAAGTGATGGGATTGGAAGTGTGGGATGTGAGGGGTTGGGAAGTAGGAGAAGTGAGTGTATGTGTGGGATGTGAGGGTAGGGAAAGTAGTGAAAGGAGAAGTAAGGAAATTGAGGGGGTAGAAAGTAGGAGAAATAAGGGACGTGAAGAATTTGAGGGGTTGGGATGTAGAGGAGGGAGAAGTAAGATAAGTGAAGGGGTGAGAAAGTGAAGTGGTGGGATACGTGGGAAATGAAAGTAGTGGAATTGAGGAGCGGGAAAGCAGATAAGGAAAAAGTGAGGGAAGGGAGGGGAGGAGAAGTAGGAGAAGTATGGGAGTGGAATTAGGGGAACTGGAGGATGGTGAAGTGAGGGAAATTATGAGATTGGAAGTGTGAGATGTGAGGGGTTGGGAAGTAGGAGAAGTGAGTGTATGTGTGGGATGTGAGGGGAGGGAAAGTAGTGAAAGTAGAAGTGAAGAAATTGAGGGGGTAGAATGTAGGAGAAGTGAGGGATGTGAAGAATGTGAGGGGTTGGGATGTAGAGGAGGGAGAAGTAAGATAAGTGGAGGGGTGAGAAAGTGAAGGGGTGGGATACGTGGGGAATGAAAGTAGTGGAATTGAGGAGAGGGAAAGTAGATGAGGAAAAAGTGAGGGAAGGGAGGGGAGGAGAAGTATGAGAGTGGAATTAGGGGAAGTGGAGGATGGTGAAGGGAGGGAAATAATGGGATCGGAAGTGTGGGATGTGAGTGGTTGAGAAGTAGCAGAAGCGATTTAAGTGAGGGCTGTGAGGGGTGGGAAAGTAGAGGAAGGAGATGTAAGGAAAGTGAGGGGGTAGAATGTAGAAGTGAGGGATGTGAAGAATGTGAGGGGTTGGGATGTAGAGGAGGGAGAAGTAAGATAAGTGAAGGGGTGAGAAAGTGAAGGGGTGGGATACGTGGGGAATGAAAGTAGTGGAATTGAGGAGAGGGAACGTAGATGAGGAAAAAGTGAGGGAAGGGAGGGGAGGAGAAGTATGAGAGTGGAATTAGGGGAAGTGGAGGGTGGTGAAGTGACGGAAATAATGGGATCGGAAGTGTGGGATGTGAGTGGTTGAGAAGTAGCAGAAGCGATTGTAAGTGAGGGCTGCGAGGGGTGGAGAAGTAGAGAAAGGAGATGTAAGGAAAGTGAGGAGGTAGAATGTTGAAGTGAGGAATGTGAAGAATGTGAGGGGTTGGGATGTAGAGGAGGGAGAAGTAAGAGAAGTGAAGGGGGTGATAAAGTGCTGGTGTTGTTAGAAAATAATTCTTTTTGATTGAAAATTCAACAATTTGGTTAAAAATTAATCTATTAGGTTGAAAGTGAAATGTTTTAACTTAAAATTTTAGGATTTTAAAACATTTCAATTTGAATTTGAAATAGTTCCCAGATTAATTTTATTTAAAAGAATTTATTTTCCTATTTTCGTAAAAAATCTCCAGATTTCCCCTCTTTTTAAACCAACTTAAGCTGTGAAACCTGTTATCGATTAAGTTGAAAACATTTTTTTTTTATTCTTCTTGTAAGCAAATTTTTCCAAAACTCATTATGCTGAAATTACTTTTTTTAAATAAAAATTGATAGTTTTGAGTATGAGTCAACACACAAAAGATTTGTAGTCCGAAATTTGAATCATTTTAGACCCTGTTGAATTCTGATGTTCAATTTTTTTAAATTCACGGTGCAATTTTCATAAATATTTAATAATTCCGAACTGTTTTTTTTTTATTTAAAAAAAGTATTGTGCGTAACGACTGTTGGAGAAATTTACTGCGCCTATTGAAGAGCAGATGAAAATACTCCGTAGTTAGGAGTTTCATAAGGTTCAATGTTTATATTTTTATTTAGTTTACGACCAAAAAGCAATTTAACGAACATTTTGTTCAGAAAATGTAGATGAAATAGGAAAGATAATAATGTAAAAATATGTAATTTTCTATATAAGAAGTATAATCAAATTACTTCTCGTAAAAAATTATTATAGTGCATTATTTTCCAACCAAATAATCGAATTTTGTAAACAAAAAAAATTTTCAACCAAATAATTTATTTTTTTAGAAGAAAGTTGAATTTAAAAAAAAAAATCCAAAAGGACGAATTTTCTATCCAAATAGACGAAAGTTCAAGAAAACAGTGAAATTTTCAACCAATACAGATACACTTTTAACAAAATACTTGAATTATTAATGTAATCGTTGAATTTTCATAATCGACAAAAATTAATTTTCAACCAAATAATTTAAATTTGAAACAAAAGAGAAGAAATGTTCAAAAAAAAATTTGAAGTCTTAACCAAATAGTTGAATTTTCAACCTACTAGATGAGTTTTCAACTAAATGGTAGAACTTTTAATAAAAACAGATAAAACTTCAATTAAAAACAGTTCCATGTTAACCCAATAGTTGAATTTTCAACAAAAAGAATAATTCTGAACGAAAAATGTAATAGTTGATACTTAATCTGAAAAAAAAACGAATTTTTAATCAAATAGTTCAATTTTCAACCAGAGTTGAATTTTTAACAAAATAATTAAATTTTCAAAAAAACAGTTCACTTTTTAATCAAATAGATGAATATTTAAACTAATAGTTGAATTTTGAACTAAAGAAGATCAATTTTCAACAAAAAATGGAAAAGTTGAATTTCTAGTAAAAAAGAGATGAATTTTAAACTAAAATAATCAATTTTCAACAAATAAAGATTTTTTAGTCCAGAAAGAACAAAAAATCATCCAAATTGTTGATATTTCAAGCCAAAAGACGAAACTTCGGACTTTATTTTTCAATTTTTTGTTCGGTATAAACGTAAAAACAATACTTAGTTACCATTTTTTCAAAAGTCCAAAGTAATTTTTAATGTTATAAACAAATTTAGTAAACAAATGCATATATTAACCATTTTCGCGCTCTAAAGACTTCGATCCTTTAACAAAATTGATGAAAAATCTATCAGATATGAATAATATGTACGATTTATTAATATTTGATAACAATTGTATTAATTTTTTCAATACAGTTGATAAACAAATACAAATTTTCGTCAATTTTCAATCGGCAGATTTCGTTTTTTCGACGAAATAAATCCTTAATTATTTAGGAAAATTGTTCGCTTACGATACTTTACCAACCAACAATAACTATTTATTTTATAAACATTTTTATAAACAAATTCACAACTTGATTACTTTTCAACAAAAGGATGTTATTTTTTGTCACGAAATCGACTGCCGCTGACTCAGAAAGGACCTTATTCATTAGGAGATTTCGTCAGGTGATAATTTTTGTCATTTATTTAAATAAATGTTATAAACAAATACAAATTTTTTTTAACATTCAGCCATAGGATTTAGTTTTTACAACGGAAATAACTCTAAAAATCTCGGAAAAATCATTCCCTTATGATACTTTACCAAAGAAAAATAATATTTTTTTATAACAAATTTTATAAATAAATTCACAACTTGACTACATTCCAACAAATGGATGTAGTTTCTTACGAAATTCACAGCTAATGACTCGGAAAGGACCCTATTTATTAGAGGACTTTGTCAGGTGACAAGATTTGTTATTTAATTAAATAAATTTGATGAACAAATACAGATTATCGTCAATTTTCAACCAGTAGATTTCATTTTTTCAACAGAATTAACTTTAAATAACTTGGCCATATAACCTTTCTTATGTTGTTCTTCAAAAAATTTAAATTTGTCTATGGTGATTTTATCTGTAATGTTTGTGCTTTGATGTAGTGGCCTTTAATCTTTCCTCTTCATTTAAATTTTTTAAATCAAATTTATTTAAATAAATAACAAATGTTGTCGCCTGATAAAGTCTCCTAATAAATAAGGTCCTTTCTGAGCCATTGGCAATCGATTTCGTAATACAAACGATGTGAATTTGTTTATAAAATTGTTTATAAAATAAATATTTATAGTTCGTTAATAAAGTATCAAAATCGAAGGATTGTTCCAAGTAATTCAAAATTTATTCGATTGAAAAAACGAAATCTGCTGGTTGAAAATTGACGAAAAACTGTTTTTAAAAAATGAAATTTATTTAAATAAAGGACAAATATTGTCGCCTGACAAAGTCTTATAATAAATAAGGTCCTTTCTCAGTCACAAGCAGTCAATTTTGTAAAAAAAAATCCATTTGTTGACAAGTAGTCAAGTTGTGAATTTGTTTTTAAAATCGATTATAAAATAAACAATTATTATTGATTGATAAACCATCATAAACTAAAGATTTGTTTCAGTTTTTAAAAATTGATTTAGTTGAAAAAATGAAATCTGCCAGTTAAAAATTGACGAAAATCTATCTTTGTTTATCAAATGTATTTAAACAATTAAAAATTGTCACCAGGTATTAAAAAATCGTGCATTGTGTGTTCATAGCGTGAAATGGCTTAGATATGCATTTGTTTATTGAATTTATTTATAAAATTAATAATTACTTTGGATTCTTCAAAATGAAAAACAAAGCATTGTTTTATGTATATCTCGAGCGAAAAATTGAAAAATAAAGCCTGCAAGTATTTTAAATTTTGAAGTAGCACTTTCACTATTTTTTTTTGTTAATAAAAATTGAAAAAAAATTTAATGTAACAAACAATATGAGACATTTTATACTGAAACTATAAGTGAGGATCTACATTTCATTTTATACAAAAGTTACAAGTGAGGATCAATATTTTAAACTGAAAATAAAAATATGACTACATTAAAAATTGTTTCGTTATATGTGATACATTTCATCTTATAATATTTTTGTGAAACTAAACGTTTGTGCAAGAACTTCTGAAATTTTAAATAATTTGTTTAAACCGAAAAATACCCAATCAAACTACACCCTTAATGGTCCAGTATTATTAATTAAAAATTTTTTACAACACAAATTATTATTTCATAATTATACACAGAGATTACGTTTTATAGGCCGTACTGGCCGGACGAATAGCAAAATTAGCTTTAGCATCCAGTCATAAGCGTCGCTATTACCTTTCAGCCGGACACGTTCAGTGCTTTTCCTATTCGTCCGGCCGACCGTACGAATATCTTTAGCAAAAAAAATCTTTTTAAATGATACGAGGTCTGCCTGAAAAGTATCCTCATTCTTCGCAGCTTATTCAGCAATTTCTGGTGAAACGCGGCCTTAGACAACTTTGTCAGCCTCCATACAGTCTTGACCTGGCTCACTGTGATTTCTGGCTGTTTCTCAAATTGAAGTATCCTCTAAAAGGAAAACGATTTCAAGACTTAGAGGAAATAAAAGAGAATGCGACGAAGCAGCTGTCAGCTATTTCGAAAGCTGATTTTAAGGTGTGCTTCCGAAATTGAAAGAATCGCTGGAAGAAGGTTGTGGCTTCCAAAGGGGAGTACTTTTGATGGGATTTCATCGCCATTGATCAGAATTAACTTTTATTCCTGTTACACCACAAGGTCGGATACTTTCCGGACAGACCTCATATATTCTGCTGCTAATCAATATCAAGGACAATACTCACCCCATCTTATGACTTTCCACGATGGTGAGAGGAAATGATTCTGATTCATTTTCGTTAGGCCAGAATACCATTCTGTACAATAAGGCCCCAATTAAAGATCCACCAAAAGGACCAAACCAAAATATCCAATGATTGGCCCAATAATTATTCCATACTGCAGGGGCCAATGAACGAGCCGGATTCATGGAGCAGCCAGTATATGGAGCGACTCCCAAACATATGGCAGTGACTGTTAAACCACTTTTGATTGCACTCGAATCACCATACTTTGAATTGCGTGTATCCCATGCTCCACATGTCATAAACATCAACATCCCTGTTGCAAGGATCTCTATAATAAATCCTTGAATCACTGATATTTGATTGTGAAGATCGGTCACGCAAAATGATGACGTCGCAGATACATCTCCATTGTGTAAAAGAAAATCAGGTGTAACTACCTAACATAGAATGTATTTGGATTAAATGTATAGTGTGTACGTTTTAATTAGTGATGCATTCGAGACGATTTCGAGAAAATTCCAGATTTTCTTGAAACATGTTCAGGTGAACTCAAAAATTCATGGAGATCGAGAACCTCAAATAAAAAGTTTCAAGATTCTCGACTCGAGATCTTTTTCGAGATTAACTCGAGAATTTTTTCGAGAATCTCAAATAAAAAGTTTCGAGATTCTCGACTCGAGATGTCGAATTTTTGTATTTGAGATTCTCGATCTCCATGAAGTTTTGAGTTCACCTGAACATGTTTCAAGAAAATCTCGAATTTTCTCGAAATTTTCTCGAAATCGTCTCGAATGCATCACTAGTTTTAATCAATAGCGTCATCCACTAAATTTTTAGAGTTTTGTATTCCCGGGCAGAAACCCTTATGGTTGCGGTCGGGTGACCGTCTGTTCGTCCATCGTACTTTTTTCCAGGAATGGGAATTGAGGGGAAGTCCTAACTCAAAACTCATAAGGGGAGGGGAAGGAGGGAAAGTGAAGGAAATTAAGGGAAGTAATTTGGGGAAATGAGGGGTAGGTAAGTAGGGGAAATGAGCGGTTGAGACGTAGGGGAAATAAGGAGTAGGGGAAGTAAGGGGAATTGAAGGGAGGTAAAATTAGAGTAGGGGATGTAGGAAAAGAGATGGGAAATGAGGCGAGAGTTAGTATGGGAAGTGAGAGGAGCAGAACGAGGGGAAGTGAGGGTAAATGAGGCAGTAGATGAGGTGATGGGAAACGTGGGTGGAGTGAGGAGAAGCGAAAGTAGATGTGGAAGAAGTTGGGGAAGGGAGGAGAAGCGAAAGTTGAAGTGTGGGGTGGAGAGGGGAAGTAGGGGAACGTCGGGAGAGTAGGGGTGGGAATGTATAGGAGGAGGAGGTTTCAACGACTTATTTACTTTTTAATAGGCTATTTTATAGGCTATTTTTAATAAGAAATGAGGGGTAGGTAAGTAGAGGAAATGAGCGGTTAGGGGCGTAGGGAAAATAAGGAGTAGGGAAGTAGGGGAAGTAAGGGGAAATGAAGGGAGGCAAAATTAGGGTAGGGGATGTAGGAGAAGAGATGGGAAATGAGGGGAGAGTTAGTAGGGGAGTGAGAGGAGCAGAACGAGGGGAAGCAAGGGAAAACGAGGCAGTAGATGAGGTTATGGGAAGTGTGGGGAGAGTGAAGAGAAGCGAAAGTAGATGAGGAAGAAGTTGGGGAAGGGAGGGGAAGCGAAAGTTGAAGTGTGGGGTGGAGAGGGGAAGTAGGGGAATGTCGGGAGAGTAGGAGTGGGAATGTATAGGAGGGGGAGGTTTTAACGACTTCTTTACTTTTTAATAGGCTACTAAATCCTTTTTTGTAGTCGCAAAGCGCCTACTTTGACTAATTTTCTTCATATTTTTTTTTTGCAGCGTCCACATATTACGTGATGCTATTTTTAGTGATTTTTCACTCACTCCTCCGTCTTGTGACAAGTTGTGACATTTCGGTGAACCCCACCCCTCTCCTCAAACTGACATGTGTGGCTGAAGCTGATTACCCTCCTATTTTTAAATACGAAATATAAATAAAATTTTATATAACCGTTAATTGAAAATTCTCGCAGACATTTTTTTTCATTTGAGAACATTAAAAGTTTTGTTTTTTTGTTAGTCGAAAATGCAACTATTTTGTTAAGACATCTTTTTTAATCAAAAATTCGAATACTTGTTTGCAAGTTGAACTCCTTTGTTAAAGATTCAATTTTTTGGTTGAAGATTCATCTCTTTGGTTGAACACTGAACTATTTTGTTCAAAATTTGTTTCGTTTTTGATTGAAAATTCATTTTTTTGGCTGACAATTTAACTATTCCATTTTTGATGATTTTAAGGAGTATCAACTTCTTTTTTCAGCAATTTTTTAATTTAAATTTTTTTTAAATTCAATTGAAAATTTGAAAGTAATTTACCCTTAAAAAAAAGCATTTAAATCTTTTTCAGTTGTAAATTCAACTATTTGATGAAAAATTAATCTTTTTTAGTTGAAAATTCAAGTACTTTGTTCAAAAATCATGTATTTTGTTGATAATTTATCTTTTTTTATAATATTAATCTTCTTGGTAAAAAATTAACTTTTAGGTTGAATGTTAAACTCTGTTCTTGAAAATTCATTTTTGGTTGAAGATTCATCATTTTAGTTGAAAGCTCATCTCTTTGGTTTAAAAATCTAACTATTTTCTTCAAAAGTCATCTTATTCGCTCAAAAATACAACTACTTGTTTCAAAGTGCAACTACTTGTTTCAAAGTTAAACTACTTTGTTACAAATTAATTTTTTTGGTTGAAGATTTACCTCTTTGATCAAAAATTTAACTATTTTGTTAAAAATCATCTTTTTGGTAAAAAATTCAACTACTTATTTGAAATTACAACTACTTTGTTCAAAATTGATTTTTTTCTGAACATTAATCTCTTTGGTTAAAATAAAAAATTCATCTATTGTGGTGGAAAATTCATGTATTTTGTTGAAAATTCGTCTTTTTTGGTAGAAAATCAATCTTCTCGGTTGAAAATCCATCCTCTTTTATTAAAACTGCAACTACTTGGTTGCAAATAATTCTGTTTTCGTTGAGAATTCATTTTTTTAAACTCAACTCATTGGTTTAAAGTTTGACTACTTTGTATAGAATTCATTTCTTTGCGGTTGAAGATTCATCATTGTAGTTGAAAATTCAACTATTTGGGTGCAAATTAACTTTTTTGTTGAAAATTCATATTTTTGGGTTGAAAATTCAACTGTTTTGTAGAAAATGTATCTTTTTGGCTTAAAACTTCAACAATTTGGTAGAAAATTAAACTATTTGGTTAAAAATCTAACTATTTAATTGAAAAGTTAACTATTTTGTTGAAATTTCGTTTTTTTGGTAAAAAATCAATTTTTTATTTGAAAATGAAACTATTCCGTTTTTGATTGAAACCCTATCTTTTTTACCTGGAATTTTAACTATTTGGTTAAAAACTCATATATTTTGTTGAAAGTTCGTCTTTTCGTTGAAAATCAATTTTCTTGGTAGAAAGTTCATCTTCGTAGATTAAAAATTCAGCTTTTTGGTAAAAAATTCAACAATTTTATTGAAAGTTTAATTATTTTGTTGAAAATCCACCTTTTTTGTTAAAGTCATATTTTTGTCAAAAATTCAACTCTCTTCTAAAAAATTAGTCTTTTTAGCTTAATAATTCAACTACTAAATTTGTTGTTGTTGATAATATTGGTCTTTAATGTATTCAGATGGATTTAAATTTTATTTATCAATCATATTAATTAATTATTAATTATTTTTATTGGTTTTATAAAACTGACACATGTCTTTTCTTAGCCTTTAAGAGCGTATGACGTCACACCACGTGAGTCGCGATATGAGTGCGCCACATGTTTCGTTTAAAAAATCGACATTTCCGGTCGTTATTTTGTCACTTTTTAATTAATCATAACAAATTATTGAATGAACAAAATTAAGTTTCAATTTCACATTTAAATTTGTTGGGAGTCAAAGATTATAAAAAACTTAACTTTGAGCAAACAAAAAGTTCTGTGGATGACCCTATTCGATTATTTTCTTATTTCTATTTTACAATGAAAAAATAAAAAATGGACTTACTTTCAGTAAACCGTAACCTAGAATTCCCCCAATCAGCTGAGCAATTATGTAAATTATTGCCATTGGTAAAGATTTTTTCCCAAGAACAATTGCACCAACGGTAACTGCTGGATTGATATGAGCACCTGATATGTGTCCAATTCCCTGTAAACAATATATTTCAACAAAATAATATTTATGAAACAGAATATTATATAAATAACGCCCTGCAAAAAAAATCCTGATTGAAATGGACTGGAAATGTTGAAAAGACGACTCGGAATGGAAAGTAATAGAAAGGCTGCCTGGAGAATTTATTTAAATTGAATTCAATTTCAAAAGTTTGAATACATAAAAAATAAATACAGTCTTAACCTGAAATAACATAAAAATAAAATAAAAACTTCATAAATATTCAATAAATTTTATTTTTCAGTACCAAGAACCTCGAAAAACGACTATTTTTGGTGCATAATACTTCAATAACCACTTGATGATAACTAAAAAATTTTAATGGTTCATGAACAATTAATAATGTACAGATTTTTGAAAAAATTAGATAGTTTCAGCTCAAAAATGTATGATAATAATTTTCAGAGGCCAAAAAGATTCTTTTTTTTATACTTAAGTAGATATCTAAAAACGAAAATTCAGATTACTGGGTAAACTGTTTCATATTTTATAAAAGGAATGATAAATTAAACATTTCAGTACCCAAAATATGTATATTTGTAATCAAATATGATTTTTATTTAATAAATGGAAACTCTGCTTCAAGACAAACATCAGGTTTCCATAAACGAACCTAAAAGTTATTCATGATTTTAGAAAAAATCTATTTTTCCTGTATACACAGATTTTAAGAATTGAAAAAATATACTTCTCACCTTCAATTGGTATATTTTTTTTTCAATTTAATTTTGTGTACAAATTCTGATGCATTAGCTGTCGACTAAGTAGTTTTCACATTGCATATACAACTGGCAATAATTACCAAATTGACCAAATTTGAAATTCTAAAATTACAAAACTTCTAAATTTATCAAGTGGCCAAAAAAATAACTTCTAAAGTTACCCACATTACTAAATTTGAAATCTTAATATTTCAAATTTGGGGTCTTTGCAAATTTATTTTAAAAATATAGGTTTATCAATTGGCCAACAAATAAATTTCAAATTTTCCAAATTCAAAATAAAAAAAATTTCAATAGTGGGTTATTTGCAAATTTATTTACAAATTCGAAATTTATCAAGTGGATAAATAAATCCTCTAAAAATTGTATATATAAAGTCTAAATTTACCAAGTGGCCAAAAATATAAATACCAAAATTATCCACTTTAGCATATTTGAAATCCTAATATTCCAAAATTGGGTTCTTTGCAAAATTAAAAAAAAAATTATAGGTTTATCAATTGTCCAAAAAATCAATTCCAATTTCGCCAAATTTGAAATTTAAAAATCGGATTCTTTGCAAATTTATTTCGAAATTCTAAATTTATCAAGTAGAGAAATGAATAAATATAACAATTTACATTTTTACCAAATTTAAAATTATAGTATTCCTCCAAAAATGGATTTTTTGAAAATTATTGATAAATCCTCAATTCATCAAGTAGCCAAAATAATAAATATCAAAATACCCACTTTACCAAATTTGAAATCCTAATATTTCAAAATTAGCTTCATTGCAAATTTATTTGGAAATAATAGATTTATCCATTAAAAAAATAAATAAATAAACTCCAACTGTACCAAATTTACCAAATTTGAACTTCTAATAGATACATATTCCAAAAATTGGATTTATTACAAATTTATTCGGAAATTCTAAATTTATCAAGTGGAGAAATCAATCAATTTAAAATGACCCTTTTTACCAAATTTTAAATAATAATAATATTCCAAAAATGGATTCTTTGAAAATTTATTGATAGAATCTAAGTTTATCAAGTAGCCAAATCAATAAATGTCAAAATACACACTTTACCGAATTTTAAATTATGATATTTCTCTAAAAATGGATTCTTTGAAAATTATTTATAAATTCTTAATTTATCAAGAAGCCAAAACAATAAATGTCCAAATACCCCCCTTACCAAATTTGAAATCGTAATATTCCAAAAATGGGTTCTTTGAAAATTGATGTATAAATTCTTAATTTATCAAGCAGAAAAATAAATTTAAAATTACCCACTAAAAAATTACCCACAAAATTTGAAATCGTAATATTACAATAGTGGATTCTTTGAAAATTTGCATATTACCTCTTTTTCCAAATTTGAAATTATAATTTTCCTCCAAAAATTGATTTTTTGAAAATTATTGATAAATTCTCAATTTATCAAGTAGTCAAAATAATAAATGTCAAAATACCCACCTTACCAAATTTGAAATCGTAATATTCCAAAAATGGATTTTTTTTAAATTCATTTATAAATTCTTAATTATTTATCAAGTAGAAAAATAAATTTCAAATTACCCACTGTACCAAATTTGAAATCGTAATATTACAATAGTGCATTCTTTGAAAATTGGCATATTACCCTTTTTTCCAAATTTGAAATTATAATATTCCTCCAAAAATGAATTCTTTGAAAATTTATTTACAAATTCTCAATTTATCAAGTAGCCAAATCAATAAATATAAAAAAAAAACACTTTATTAGATTTGAAATCCTAATATTTCAAAATTTGCTTTATTGCAAATTTATTCCGAAATAATAGATTTATCAATTGAAATATAAATAAATTCCACCTTTACCGAATTTACCAAACATAAACTTCTAATACATATTCCAAAAATTGGATTTATCGCAAATTTATATCGAAATTTTAAATTTATCAAATGGAGAAATGAATCAATTTAAAAATTACTTTTTTACCAAATTTGAAATAATAATATTCCAAAAATGGATTCTTTGACAATTTATTTATCAAATCTAAGTTTATCAAGTAGCCAAATCAATAAATGTCAAAATACCCACTTTACCAAATTCTAAATTACGATATTCCTCTAAAAATAGATTCTTTGAACATTATTTATAAATTCTTAATTTATCAAGTAGAAAAATAAATTTCAAATTACCCACTGTACCAAATTTGAAATCGTAATATTACAATAGTGGATTCTTTGAAAATTTGCATATTACCCTTTTTCCAAATTTGAAATGAAAACGAAGGAAAAGGTGGAAAACCGATTGGCATAGTTTGAGTAACAAATGGTAATCCGTTGTCACACAAACTATCCAACTTGGCAACAGGCAGACAGACGGACAATTTGACAGTATTATGATCTTTTTCAATTTTCAACTGCAGACAAATTATTGCAAAATCAATGTTATTATTACAAAAAAAAACTTTTGTGGGTTCAAAAAAACTTTTGTTGGTTACAAAAAAATTTCTTTTGATGTTTTAACTAAACTGTACCTGAATTCAACGAAAAGTTGTTACTCTGTATTCAACACTTTTTTCCGATGGATAGTTTTTGAGGATACGAGATTATCCGCCTAGAGAAAAAAGGAAAATTGTGTATGATTTTTTTTCTAAAAAGTCAATCAACTGAATAACATAATTATTAGTTTGACCGTGGACAAATTTGATAAACAAAATAGAGCTTTAGTCGCGCTTTTGATTTTGTAAATATGTACTTTATAGAATTATTGCGAAAAAAATATTTATATATTTTATTCGAGTAGACAGTTTGTGGATACATTTCCCTACCGGAAATGTACGTACTTTTACTATAAAAGACAATAAACTACAAAGATGTGAAAATTGTAATTTTTTGTAGAAATTTGTAATTACATACTTGTACCATTTTATAAAAGTGTCCGGATTCTAGCAAAAAGTTGTAGTTTCTAGTAGAATTATTTTGGTAATTTTCTATTATATATTTCTTCAAACATTCAACATTTAACAAAATGACTGATAATTCAAATATTTCAAAGAGTTCCCAAAGTGTTCAAAAATTTCAAAGATTTCAAAACATTTGAAAAGAAGTGATTTCGGAAAAATGCAACAGATTTCAAAGGTTTCATAAAAATTTCAAGAGATGCTTCATGGAAATATATTTTCACAATGAAATACAATAAATTACAGTATTTTATGAAATTTTAAATCTTGAAAATTCACTTGAAATTTAAAATCTTTGAACTTAATTATAAAAAATGAATTATAAAAATAATTATGCTAGAGACTACAAGTTTGTGCTAGCATTCGGACATTTAATAAAAGTGTACAAGTAATTACAAAATTTTACAAAAAGTTATAATTTGCATATTATTGTAATTTGTTCTAGTTCATTGTATTTTATTGTAAAAATACATTCCCATAAGGGATATCTTGAAATATTTGTAAAATCTTTGAAATTTTTTCTAAAGTTATGCAAAAGTTTCGAAATTTTTGTAAAGTTGTTTGAAATCACCTGAATTTTTTTTTAAATCTTTAAAACCTTTGAACTTTTTGTGAAATTTCTCTGAAATGTTTGTAAAATATTTTAACAACTTAAAAAATTTTGATATTTTTGTGAAATCTTTTAAAATTATCTGAAATTTCTTAAAATCCTTTAAACCTTTTGTGAAATCTTTCTGAAATATTTGTTTTATGAAATCTTTTAAAATCTCTGAAATACTTAAAAATCTATGAAAACTTTGAACTCTTTGTAGTCTTTGATTTTTGTTACTTGATAAATTAAGAATTTATAAATAAATCTTCAAAGAATCCATATTTGCAGGAATATTATAATTTTTCATTTGGTAAAAAGAGTACTGTACCAATTTTCAAAAGAACCATTTTTGGAATATTACGATTTCAAATTTGGTAGAGTGCGTATTTTTACATTTATTGATTTGCCTACTTAATAAATTGAGAATTTATCAATTAATTTTCAAAGAATCCATTTTTTGGGAAATATTATAATTTCAAATATGGTAAAAATGGTAATTTTTTAATTTATTCATTTGTTGGCCAAAATATAAAGCTATAATTTTAAAATAAATTTGCAAAGAACCCGATTTTGAAATATTAGGATTTCCAATTTGCTAAAGTGGATAATTTGGGCATTGATTTTTTTTTTGCTACTTGGTCAATTTAGATTTTATAAATAAAATTTGCAAACAACTTACTTTTGAAATTTTGGAATTTGAAATTTGGCAAATTTGACATTTATTTCTTTGCCAATTGATGAACCTATAATTTGTAAATAAATTTTCAAAGAACCTAAACTTTTTTGGCCACTTGATAAATTTGGAAGTTCTGTAATTGGTATGAAACTATCCCCACAATCGCCAGAGGAAAAAAAAATTTTCCAGGTCTATCGACCGCACCCAGATGCAACAAAAGGAATATAGACGAGCCAAAAAGGAACTTAGAACCAGAAGCAACTCAGGAGAGAAAAATAAAAATTCTTTCAAACAGTATGAAAACACTAACAAAAGGTAATCACCAATCCTACATCAATGGTATTGAGAGAGACATAAAGTCTATTAATCCTAAAAAATTTTGGAAATTTGTAAACACATCGAACTTACAAGTAAACCTACGGAACTGTGACTCGACGATTTTGATGAAACTTTGAAAATTTGTAGAACTAGGGAAAATAATCGACACGTATTTTTTTATATCGTGAAAGACATTCCTTCATATATGAGGTGTAGTTTCTACCCTGAGAATTATTTCTCAGCCGACATTAAAAAATACATGTCGATTATTTTCCCTAGTTCTACAAATTTGCAACACAGAAAAAATAGAAGATAAACTTTACATCGATTTCCGACGAAAGATTCGTTGCAACAAAAATTAACTTCATAGGATAAACTTTACACAAATATCGGTTAAACTTTCTTTTGTTTTTCCATGACAAACACATGTATTTTAAAAGACGCGAAGTTGGCTGAACAAAACTTTATCGCTCTAAAAAATTTCCTGCAACAAATTTTATTCTTATTTTTTTCTGTGAAAGTTTCATCAAAATCTACGAGTGACAGTTCCGTGGGTTTACTTGTTAGTGTAGATTACCTAAACTAATGAAATAACACGTCTGTCGTATCCGATCCTCAGGCTATTGTAAACGCATTTGTGACCCGTTTTTTAATCGTATATCAGAACATTGGGATACCTGACGCACGACAAATACCAAAACTTTTGGATATCTACCAACTATCATGCGAACAAGTAGCAAAAGCTTTAGCAAATTAGTAGCAAAATCATTAAGGATTGTTCATCGGTGTTTCCGAACCACTGACCACGATTTTTAATCTGGATCTTACAACTGGGATCTCCTCTGTAGCATGGAAATCCGCCAAAAGCTGTCCTGTCTATAAAGCCGGCGATAAGTCTGATATTACAAATTACCGGCCCATAACCATTATTTCCAATTTTGCAAAAGTTTTCGAATTCGCAATCGCATCCCTTATTCAAACGGCTCTTAAGCCTATCCTCGCTGAACAACAACACGGGTGTGTGCAAAAAAGATCTACAATCACAAACCTTATGTGTTTTACCCAATTTGTAAATGAGGCTTTACAAAATTACTATCAAGTAGATGTCATTTATACGGATTTTTCAAAGGATTTCGACAGGATAGATCATAAAATTCTGTAGAGAAAAATCGAGGGGTCGACCACTATGATTTTTCGTGTACCAGAAGTATATTCCCTAAAGAATATTCGGGAATATACAGAATATATCGGAATATTTGGGAACATAAAGAATATGAAGAATATGAGAATATGTTGGAATATGACGGAATATGAGAGAATATGTAGGAATATGAGACAATATTTTGGAATATATTTAAATTATGTATATTAAATTGCATATGTAATTATATTATATAACATTCTCACCCTTTCCTTCAAACACCATAATTTTGTTTTATTTATGTTAATTTTGAGGCCTATGTTCTTCATGCTCATATTCAGTTTGCTCAACATTCTTAACAAATCTTCGATTGACTCTGCCATAACAACCTTATCATCCGCAAACGCTAACCCACGTACCCTCACTGTCCCGAGATCCACAAATAATCATAAATTCACAAAATAATAATAAATTAATAAACAAAGAAATGAATAAACAAATAAATAAGGGGTCATCCACAAATGACGTAAGGTGTTTTTTTTTTGAAATTTGTAACCCCCGGCCCCCCCCCCCCCCCGCCCATGTAAGATACCGTAAGATACCATGAAATTAGTTTTAGAAAATTAAATGTGTTAATAACAATAAGTATTTAGTTACAATTTTAGTACAATTTAGTACAATGTTATAATATCTTCAGTGCCTGAAATGTTGCGAAGTCCAACACACTTTGTGTATTCTATTACTATTATTCTTTAGTCTATAAATTATCAAAATTCCTATTTTGGTTATCGCAAGCTTCACAGACGTTCCCCCTTTCTCGGTTTTTACTTAAATGCGAACTGAATTATTAGAATCCAATAAGAAAATCCAACTATTTTTGGTTCAAAGTCCATTCAGTTTTTTTGGCTTGAAAATTCTACAATTTAATTGAAATTCTTTTCCTTCTTGACTAACAAATTTTTCTTTGGTTGAAAATCCAACTATTTTGTGGAACAATCGTCTTTTAGGTTTGATAATTCTTTTCTTTTTGTAGAAATTGAATTAATTTTGGTTAAAAATGGTGAAAAATACAATGTTTAAGTTAAAAATTAATTTAGTCGTTGAAAAATCACATTTTCGGGTTAAAAATTCAACTGTTATGTAGGAAATTCTTATTTTGGACTCAAAAATTTAACAATATGGTAGACAATTCAATAATTTCGTAGCAAGGTCCACAAGTTGGTAGAAAACTTAACTATTTGGTCAAAAGATGAACTACTTTCTTAAAAAAAACTCAGTTTTATAGTTGAAAATTCATAATTTTAGTTACAAATTAATTTCTTTAGTTCAAAATTTCATTATCTTGTTGAAAATTCGTTTTTTTGGGCTAAAATTTTTTTTTTTTTTACTGAAAATTTAACTATTACATTTTTTGTAAAAAATTCATCTTTGTTAGTTGAAAATTCAACTATTTGGTTGAAAATTCATATTTTTTGTTGGAAAAATAATCCTCTTGGTTGAAAATTAGATGATGTAATTTGTTGAAAATCCTTCTTTTTTGGTAGAAAATCCATTTTTTTGTTATAAATGCAACTGCTTGGTTGAAAATTAATCTGTTTTAGTTGAGAATTCAAGTATTTTGTTAAAAATTCGAATTTTTTGGTTAAATTAAACTGTTTTTGATTTAACAATAAAATATTTTTTTGTTAAAATATCTACTATTACATTTTTTTAAATTAATCTTCTTAGGTTGAAAAATAAACTCTTAACCTTCTTAAAAACTCATTTTTTGTATAAAGATTCATCATTTTAGTTGAAAATTCGTCTATTTGATTGAAAATTAACTGTGTTGTACAAAGCTCGTCTTTCTAGCTTGAAAATTCAATATTTTGGATGAAGTTTTTTTTCTTTATTGTCTGAAAAATGTTTCTTGGTTAAAAATTCAACTCTTGTAGAAAATGTTGTCTTCTTGATTTGAAAGTTTATTTTTTTTTGGTAGAAATTTCATCTTTTTCAATTCAACTTGAATTCATCTTGTTTGTTTAGATATTCTACTAGGTAATTTATACACGGCCCCTTTAATCAGATTAGACCATTTAAAAGTTAAGCATTAAAACTTCATTAAAAGAAAACCTAACAATTCCACGTCATAATCGGTCATAATAAAACAATAAACAATTTCAGAATTAAATTAGTAATATATATTAAAGCTTAAAAAATGTTGAATTTAAAGTATATAAAAATAACATTCTGAAATTAGTTATCCGAAGTCAATAACTTTTAAACTTGTATGAATCACAAGTAAATTATTATTCAAATTATGTGTAATTTATAATAATTGCATAATAATTGCAAAGGCACCAGATACAAAGCTATACAAATACAATCGGTGAACGGAAGACAAGGAATCGGGGAATATAATATTTCAGGATATTTGTGAATATTTAGGAATACTTCGGAATATGGGGGAATATGTAGGAATATGAGGGACTATTTGGGAATGTAAAGAATATCACGAATATCTGGGAATATTGAAAGAATATATAGGAATATTTAGTGAGTGTACCAGGAATATCGGAGTGGTCGACCCCTCGAGAAAAATGGAAAATATTGAAATTCCTAACAATGTAACGCGCCTACTATTAAATTATTTATCAAACAGAACCAATCATGTAAAATATAGAGGCTACGAATCTTATAGTTTTTCCTCCTTGTCTGGCATACCCCAAGGATCAGCATTAGGCTCACCCTTCTTTAACATATATATCAACGACGTAAGAGACAACATAAATTCTCATTTCTTCAAATATGCAGATGATTTAAAAATCTTTAGGATTATAAAACATCCCCTAGATAACCAGACACTCCAATCCGATTTGGATAGTCCTCTCAAGTGGTGTGAAGATAATCAATTTCCTTTAAATATTAGTAAATGCCGCGTTATGACGTTTACCAAATCCGATAATCCAAACTTTTATGAATATACGATAGATCACACACCGTTGGAAAGAGTATTCACTATACGTGATCTGGGATTAATTTTCGACCCCAAATTACTATTTTCTGATCAGATTCAGGCAATGTTCTCGGCAGCCTCGAGGACACCAGGTTTTATCATTAGGTAGACAAAATACTTTAAAAACACCTACACGTATAATGCTATAACCTTGTCTACAAAACGGAAGGTATATCTACCCATCACGCAGCTCTGATTATTTGAATATGTGTGAGAAAGACTTTCTAAAATTGTCTGAGCGGCGTCTACTCGCATCTCTTCTCGATATGTTTAAGATCCTAGCCTCTGAAGTCGACGTACCCTACATACTACAACAAATATTATTCCATGTGCCCAGAACAGCGTCACGTACCCACACGGAAAAAAAAAGTGCTGGAAATTTTCATTGACCGAGTCTGTGACTTTAGGATAGGTCTAAAAGCATTTGAAAATTGGAAAATATCGTATTGGAAAATCACGCAAATAGTGCTTGAAGAAATATAAGACTTCTTAGATTGCGTCCAGCATAGTCAGTGAAGCACTCCTAGACACCATCAACAAAATATCACAGACAAATTTGTAAGTCGTTCAACACTCCAATATTAAATTCTCGAAGACAGTCAAGGAAGGGTTCATAGACTGTCAAGCTAGCCATTTATGTTAATAAAAAATAAAAAATTCTTTTTTAAATTTCTAATATTATTATTTTTAACTTATATATTTATTTAAACATAATGTACCACACACAATTACTACTTATATTAATCGCAAGCTTTTACGCTCTAACACAAATCGGACGCACGCTGCGGGGATTAGAACTACCTATACTCTAGACACGAGGCAAACGCAACTCATTTCTAACCGCTCAAGCCACTCGGCTAATCGTTCGCAATGAAAACACGGTAAAAAATCTTGGCGTTGTGCTACAGCTGGAAACTGCATGGCCGCGTAAAAACAATCTGAGTGAGGGCTGCGAATTAGACAACTGCTGCAAGACTGACTTTGCTTAATAAATTAAACACATTGTTTAAACAATTTTTGTTTAAATAATTGAAAAATATAATTTTTCACGGAAAATTATTTTTTGACCAAGGGATGATTTTACGTAAAAAAAATTTTTTTCTTCATTTCAACTAAAATTGTTTAAATAATTTTTCAAATTTGTGAGATATAACAGAAAAACTAATTGCACCGTTCGATTCTATAGAAAAAATATAAAATCCATGTAATGGAAATTTTTCTCAGACAATTTCATATTGAGTATAAATAAATAATTACATAGTACTACGGTACATGATAAAATTTCTGTTTAAAAATTACATTGAGTTATTTTTATTTTTTAAATTAAATAATTTGACTCTTGATTGAAGAAATTTATAACAAGTCAACAAAAAATCAAACTTTTTGTCCTTTGTGCTCTTTTTGTGAGATGCACTGTTTATAAGTTGCAACGTTATAAACAATTTATTTTAATAAAACTGACGTATTTACCAAATTATATCTATAAATTATTGAAAACCAAAATTTTTTACATGGGCAAAAACTTATTTGCATTGACACTCTTAAAAGATGAAAGAATTATTGAGATAGATTCGAAAATACTTTTTATAGATTGTTATTAAAAAAATGGTTATTTTAAATGAAATTTTTGATGAGAAATAGCAATTTTAACCACAATCCACGAAAAGTACTTTAGATTTTATATCAGAATAATAAATTTTTTTAATAAATAAGGAAATTGTTTAAACAATTGTTGTGTATCTTTTTGAAAAAAAATAACCCAGATATTTGATTCGTAATATCTCGGGGACCTCTCAGTGTTTCAATAAGTATTAGTGGTGACTCGATTAACTTCTAAACAACTTTTTATTATTTATTAAAATTATAAATAGGAAGATGACTTTTACGCAAATGTTTTTGCAATGAAAAACAAACACATTTTATTCTGAGACAAATTCTTATATTTTATTTTAATATTTTATAAATATTTTATGTACAGAAAATACGAATTTGAAAATAAAATCTGCTCACATCCATTTTTTTGCAATTTAATAATAGCCATCTTCTAATTTATTTTCAATAGAAATAAGTGTATTATAAGTAATATCGCGAAGATTGATAAAGATGTAGGAATACTTAATACCACTACAAATTTTGAAGCGTGTAAATATTCGTTTAAGAAACAATCGTGAAACTTTGTTAAAGGAATTTGATATCTAGCAGAATAAGGTAGCAAGTGAATAAAATTTGTCACCTCAACTAACTCTTGGAGATTTAAATCCTTTATTTATGCGACCAGTTGTAAAAATAAACGATCGATTTTAAATTCGAGGAAAAGCATACGTTTTTTAATCATAAATAATCATTTAAAATAATTCTTAATATATTTATGCGTTTTACAATAACTTTTTGTTGTAAACAATTTATTTGCACATTTAATCATTTTAAATAAGCAAGTAGCAAAAAATTCAAATACGCATAAATACGTAAAAAAATTTTTTTTCACAAATCGTAAAAATAACTGTTGCCTTACTTCCTCTAGGAAGCGATATATTTTGTCCCTGAGAGATTCTGCGACTTCGGGTGTGGAGCCTGCCTGATTTGAAATGGATTCGGTCCACAAAGATTTCACAAAGATTTTCAAGGTTTTTACAAAGATTTCAAAAATTTCACAGATTTCAGAAGGAAAATAAAGATTTCACAGATTTCAGGAAGATTTAAAACGTCTTCACAAAGAATTCAAATCTTTCACAAAATTTCAAAAATATGTTAAAAGTTTCACAGAAATTAAAAAAAAATCTCAAAGATTTTAATGATTTCATAAAGGTTTCAAAAATTCCAAAAGATATCACAATGATTGTACAAAGACTTCAAAGATTTCAAAAAGTTCACAAAACTTTCAAAGATTTCACAAATATTTGAAAGGTTTTATAAAAATTTCACAGATTTCACAAGGCTTTCAAAGATTTCAAAAATTTCACAGATTTCAGAAGGAAAATAAAGATTTCACGTATTTCAGGAAGAGTTCAAACATCTTCAGAAAGAATTCAAGTCTTTCAAAAGATTTGATGAAGACTTTAAAAAATTCAGATGATCTAATTTTTAATAAAATAAATGAATGAATAAATTTCTCAAAGAATTTAAAGATTTCAAATAATTTCAAAAGATTTCACAAAGATTTTCAAGGTTTTTACAAAGATTTCAAAAATTTCACAGATTTCAGAAGGAAAATAAAGATTTCAGGAAGATTTCAAACGTCTTCAGAAAGAATTCAAATCTTTCAAAAGATTTGACAAAGATTTTAAAAAATTCATATGATCTAATTTTTAATAAAATAAATGAATGAATAAATTAATAAATTTCAAAACATTTCTCAAAGAATTTAAAGATTTCAAATAATTTCAAAAGATATCACAAAGATTTTCAAGGTTTTTACAAAGATTTCAACAATTTCACAGATTTCAAAAGGAAAATAAAGATTTCACAGATTTCAGGAAGATTTCAAACATCTTCGCAAAGAATTCATAAAATTCCACAAATATTTTAAAGGTTTCACAGAAATTTAAAAAAAATGCTAAAAATTTTTAAAGTTTCACAGAATCTTAAAAAAATTTCAAGGATTTTAATGATTTCATAAAGGTTTCAAAAATTCTAAAAGATGTCACAATGATTATACAAGGACTTCAAAGATTTCAACAAACTTCACAAAAAGTTCAAAGGTTTCACTAATATTTTAAATGTTTTACAAAGATTTCGAAAATTTCACAGATTTCACAAGGATTTCAGATTTTAAAGGGTTTTACAAAGATTTAAATTTTTTTTACAGATTTCACAGGGAAAATGAAGATTTCACAGAAATTAAAAAAGAAATTTAAAGATTTTAATGATTTCATAAAGGTTTCAAAAATTCCAAAAGATATCACAATGATTATACAAAGACTTTAAATATTTCACAAATATTTTAAAGGTTTTACAAAGATTTCAAAAATTTCACAGATTTCACAAAGATTTTAAAGATTTTTAACATTTTCACAAAGAATTCAAATATATTTAAAAACATTTCACAAGAATTTTTAAAGATTTTAAATTATCTTACTTTTGATTAAATAAATTAATCCAACGGCCATACCACGCTGAAAAACCCAGTTCTTGTCAGATCACTGAAGTTAAGCAGCGTTGGACGCGGTTAGTACTTGGATGGGTGACCATTCAAGAATACTGAGTGCTGTTGGCACATCGTGGGTGTGGTGAGCCCACACTTGTAGTTATTTATAACTACAAGAAAAACTATCCACCTAGAAACACTACCCGAATCGGGTAGTGTCACGCCTACCCTGAAAGGGAAATGGCTTAATGGTATACAAGTCAATGATAACCAATCTCCGAGGTTTGGGAGCACTGAATCTTCGTCCACTGTCTACTACATTCATATCAACGTGAATTTGTCCCTGAACGTCACTGACCGCGCCTCTGCAATTTCTCGCAGATAGTCATGTAGTGTTTCCCTGACTCGTATTCCAGTTCTTTCTTTCTGAATCACGCACTTATTCAATTCAAGTCTTTGAAAATATAAAGAGTTTTTTATAGCCATTTCATGACTGTATACATTTTCTTTGTAAACTGTCTGATAAGAATTCCAAGACTGTTATTCCTTGACTGTGCTTGAAAACTTCCATGACTTTTCTTTATTTTTCCATGAAAATTTACGACAACTTCATAGAAAGTATACGAGACTTTATAAAAATGATGGCCCGTCCAAAAGTCCAGCACTAATCTACGAAATGTTCCAAGACTTATTTTTTCCGTGCAGGAAAAAAGAGAACCCATTAAAAAGACGACTCCGTGAATTGCGTATCTGTCATTTGCAGATTGAGATTTTTAAAACTGAATTGGTTTGAGACTATGTGAATCGGTCAGTTTCTCGGATGGCTTCGAATCTGCAATGTACTACAATGTCCATTTCAAGCAAAGTCATATTGAATTGGTTTACCTCTTTTTGAATGAGACCGATTTTGTTCAGGTTAGGCTGCCATATTTCACATGATTTTCAAAATTTATAAATTATTGATAGATTAAGAGAAATCATGCGCAAGGCTACTAGGTTCCTTTTGCTATTTTAGTTCTAGAGGACGTGAAGGCTTTTGTGGCTCAAAAGTCTGTCAAAAAAATAATAAAGAGTAAAATTCTGTTAAAAACCAATCGGCGGCAATCTGGAATTCCAGTGACAGATACGCTATTCAAACGACTTCGAAACCCATTCAAAGCAAGTGAATGGATTTTTGTTTCCTGGGTAACTACGTTCCCTTCACAGTACCGATTCCTAAATTTATTATTGGCCAGCGGGCACCCGTTTATACTATGTGTACTAACATCAATAATCTTTTTAATCACATCACATTGTTGACATCGACCTTCCTACATTAACAAAATCAAACATTGTAAGAGCCGTCAACGAATACATAAGTCATACTAGACATGTGTGAAACATACTCTGTATTAAATTAAGACAAGACATTGTTAGGCGATGACCTTTATTTCAAATCCTTGCTATAAAAGCCAAAATACAATGAATTTATGTAACCATTTTTAGTTATTGGACTATAGATTAATTACATTTCTCATATCGAACATGATCTCCTAGTTTTTATTTTTCTTGAACTGTGGTTCTAATGGTCCTAACCAGACTGCGGGGAAAGCGAATGTAAATCAATCAATAAATAAATTTTAGAATTTCAGATTTGGTAAATAAATTTGGTGATTTGAACCTGTATTTTTTTGGCGAATTGGTGTGTGCAGAAACTTTGCACATTCGCAAGGCAGATCTGCAAGGAACGAGCTCAATATCTCTTTACCCTAATGCTAATGCGCCAGAAATTGAAGTACACAAAATTGGCGTGAAACTTGCTGTCGCTGGCGACTGTCCCACATGTAATTTGTTCTTTCTTTGTTCTCGTCTTCGCAGTCATTGGGACTTCTCAATTTATGGCTTACTTGTACGAATTTTACTGTAATCAATCGGGAAATTGTCGTTTATGTTTATAAGTTTGGGTGTTTTCGAATGCGTGAGAACCACCGTTTCAAGAACGCTTCTGCTATCTACCCTCTCCGTCTCGGAATTCGTCTGCCCTCGGAGTGGAATTGAATGGAAGCTTCTAATGTGTCCCCTCAGGGTTTAGATTTTTCTTGTATCTCTTCCCCATTCCTTTACACCCCCCCCCCCCCTAGCGGACTGAATGAACGGAACGGATACGCTACAGCGTATCCTTATAGTATCCACATCGTATCCTCTCCGTATCATACGAAAAAAAAACTCATTAAAAAAGAAAGATGAACATTCAACTTGTTGAATATTGGATTCTACGTGCAATTTCCCGTTAAAAGGTCACGGAGTAATTGCAATAGTTTTTCTTGCAACGTTAAAAACTTTAAAAAAATATTATACCTGTCATTATTGTGAGCTGAAGGCGACTTCAAATGCACCGTCGTTCAGTAGCAACATACTACCTACGAGATTATGGATGCGCTTGAAGACGCCTTCAGCCCACGTTGTCGATAGGTATTATATATTTTTTAAAGTTTTTAACATTGCAAGAAAAACTATTGCAATTACTCCGTGACCTTCTGACGCAAATTTTCACGTAGAATCCGAATTTCAGCAAGTTAAATGTTCATCTTGCTTTTTTAATGGGGTTTTCTTGCATGATACGGAGAGGATACGATGTGGATACTATAAGGATACGCTGTAGCGTATTCGTTCCGTTCATTCGGTCCGCCAGGGCCCACACACTTACTTGGTGGTGGGAGGGGGACCTACCGTTTAAGGTGGGTTCCGAACCACCAAGAGCAACAGCTTTATG
Organism: Andricus curvator; assembly: GCA_932195095.1. Lineage (NCBI taxonomy): Eukaryota > Metazoa > Arthropoda > Insecta > Hymenoptera > Cynipidae > Andricus > Andricus curvator. The sequence goes on along the minus strand of CAKNYM010053167.1, from coordinate 55,334 downwards.
TACTTAGAGAACCTTTTTCTATAGAGGTACAGGTCGAGGTCCCACGACTCTCCGGAGATTAACAACTCCCTTGCTAGACAAGTGTTCACCGCATTGTGCGCCGAGGCTCTTCCAGAGTGCGAGGCGGGAGAAGTTTCCCCAGCGTGAGAGGGACTTGCTGGAGATTATATTAACCCCAGGACGAAGTACAACCCCAAATATTAGGACAATTTTCTTCATTTTATTCTAAAAGTCAGTTGTTGAATCATGTATGGAACCAGTGCCGTACATAGCAAAAAAATTTAATGTCCGATTAACCAAAACGCTTAAAATCATTATAATTTAAACAAGATTCAGAATCTCATAACAATTTTGGATTATGTTAGTTTCTGCGTCGAAAATTGATAATTTTTATAAAAAAATTATATTTCAAAGAAGATTCACAACTTTTAACAATTTTAGGTTATGTTCGATTTTATATTTACACTGGAAATTGGTATTTCCAGTAAAAAATCATTATATTTCGGAGGAGATTAAACATTTGTGTACAATTTTAGGTTGAGCTACAAGTTTTTCCGGAATTATCGATATAGATTTAAAAGGAAACGTACAATTTTCAAACAATTTAAGGTTATAATAGATTTAATAATAGATTTAATGCTTTCACGATGATTCATTATAATACATTTGAAATTTAAAGCTTTTTCGGGTTTCAATCATGTACGAAACTATGAATCTTGCCGACGTTTCGTGAACATTGCAATTAACTTCTTCAGGGCTGACCTGAAACTGAAGTTTCAAGTTATTTTGTTCTCATATATGTATTCTCTACGATGCCTGTGATTGGCGAGAGCGCCCCATGGTGGGGACTGGTCGAACTTGATTCGCCAATCAAGTCTTTTTTTTAAAACCCGGGAGGACGGAAAGCCAAATCGGATTGGTATTATATCCATTGTCCCTATTGATGTTATCAGGGTGTTTTAAGATTTCCATTGCTTCTCTATTTTTTCTTGGAAAAATATTGTACGTTTTTCCGATGACGGTTGTTTTGTCAAATAAAATGCTTTGTCCTGTTTCGATATGATGCTCAGCTAGTGCTGAGTGCGTGATATGTTTTAGCCTTACTTTATTCTCATGTTCCTTCACGCGTTGGCTCACCGCCCTCCCGGTTTCTCCAATATAGACTTTGCACCTCTCAGTGATCCGGGAGTATATAAAATCCCTTGGTATTGTGGCAAAGTCTATATTGGAGAAACCGGGAGAGCAGTGAGTCAATGTGTAAAGGAACATGATCACACAATCAGCACTAGCTGAGCATCATATCGAAACAGGACATAGCATTTTATTTGACAAAACAATGTTCACGAAATGTCGGCAAGATTCATAGTTTCGCACATTATTGAAACCCGAAAAAGCTTTAAATTTTGAATGTGTTATAATTTAAGGTTATATTGACGGGTTTCACCGAAAATCGGTTATTTTGAACAAAAATCATAACATTTCAAAAATTTGCAATTTGGAAATGGGTATAGATTTCAAAGAAGATTTACAATTTTTGAACAAATTTAAGTTCTGTCCACTTTTTTCACTGGAAATGGGTTATTTTGAACAAAAAACGTTAGTTTTAAGGGTGTTTCGGAACCAGTACACAATCTCAAAACTGAATTGCGTCTTTTTACTCCCTAAATACTAGGATTACATTTTTTAGAAAATTAGGGCCTATTCCTGTTTTGAATAAAATCTGTATTCGAAGTGAAAAATTGGCTAATTTCAATAGTTCTTGAGTAAAACGATTTTTTTAGATTCTAACTAGAGCATTAAAAAAACGTTTCACACAAAATCTATTGAAATTACATTTCAATCCGGTTATTGATTTGATTCAAAACAGGAATAGGCGCTAATTATCTTTAAAAAAAAAAGGTGCAATTCTAGTATTTATGGAGTAAAATGGGGGAAAATTCAAAATTTCGATATTGGGTCCTGGTTTCAACGCCCTTAATAGAGGATTTACAATCATAAATCGGTTATTTTAAACAAAATAAGTCACTTGATTTCAAAAATTAAACTTACAATTTTGAACAATTTTCTGTAATGTTATGTTAGTGTTTTTCGTCGAGAATATTGGTATTTTTAATAAAAAATTATTATATTTCAAAGAAGATTTACAATTTTTTAACAAGTTTAGGTTATGCTGGTGTGTTTTACCTGAAATTGGTATTATTAAACAAAAATCATTAGATTTAAATCTAATGATTTTTGTTTGAAATCATAAAATTCACAATCTTGAACAATTTCGGATTATGTTCTTACTTTTGTCGGAAATTAAAATTTTTATTAAAAAATCATTAGATCTGGAAGAAAATTCATAAAACGTGAACCATTTTAGGTTTAGCTGTCTTTTTACATCGAAAATTGGTATCTTTGATCAAAAATTGCATGGTTTGATTGTCTATATATTGTAAACAAATATTATATGTTAAGTCTAAAGTTAAGATCAATTTTCATCAATTATAAAAAATATTGTCCTTGATTTTCTTTTCTATTACTTAAAATAAAAGATACTATGAAGTACGAAAATTTTGTATCAATATTTATTTTATATTTTAAATGAAAAATGTCAGAAGAAAACAATAAAAATCGCGCGCGTGTATGTCTTTTAGTTAGTATAAAAAATGTAGTTAAGAAATCAAATTCAGTCTACGAAGAATAATAGATAAGTTGTGAATATTTCTATTTCGGTTCAAAAAAAATATTTATAAATTCCTAAAGTGAAAAATAGTGCGCTGAGCACGAAGTCCCAGACAGTCTGGGAAGTCTCAGTCGACACGTGCCATAATTTCATTGCATTCATTTTTAACGTTTTTTTTTTTAACTTTTTCTTTTATTCCAGTAATGTTAATTCTTTGTCGTTAGTAATATAATTTCTGCAAAATATTATTGAAAATTATTTTCTCTTCTTTTCATTGGTTGGCATTGAAAATTTTAATATTTTAAATCAGAAGAAAATTAAAATCGATTAGGTATAGAAGCAATTTTTTCCTTTATGTCCAAAAAATAAAAAATTCATTCTGAAAAATTAATCATGTATGACTTGTCATTAAACTTTTCGGAATTTATCTTGTTTGGATGGAAATTCTACTATTTGTTTGAAAATTTAATTATTGTGTTGAAAATGCAACTATATTGTTAAAAAGTCATCCTTTTTGGTAAAAACTTTAACTACTCTTGGACAAAAAATCATCTTTTGGATTGAATGTTGAACTCTTTTGTTGGAAATTTAACTATTTTGTTGAAAATTCGTGTTCTTTTGTTAAGAATTTATTTTTTAACTAAAAATGTAACTATTCCTTTTTTGGTTGAGAACTGATATTTTTAATTGAATATTTATCTTTTGTGGTTGAAAATTCAACAATTTGGTTGAAAATTCATGTATTTTGGTAGAAAATTAATCCTCTTGTTTGAAAATTCATCCTTTTTGGTTAAAACTGCAACTTTTTGGTTAAAAATTAATCTATTAATTGTTTCCTTGAGAATTTATCTTTTTTGGTTGAGAATTCTACTAATTGGTTTGAATCTAAACTAATTTTAAAAAGTTCATTTTTTTTAATATGAAAATTCATATTTTTGGGGTTGAAAATTGAACTGTTTTGTGGAAAATTCGCCTTTTTATGAAAGTTTAACTTTTGTCTAAAAAATTAACTTTTTTGTACAAAAATCATATTTTTAGGTTGAAAATTCAACTGTTTTGTAGATAATTCGTCTTTTTGGCTTCAAAATCCAACAATTTTGTTAAAAATTCCTTTCTTTTTCATTTAATTCATCTGGCTGAAAATTTGTCTTTTGGTAGAAAATTCGTCTTTTACAGTAGAAAAGTAATCTTTCTTGGTTGAAAATTCTTGGTTTTTTTTTCTTAAAAATTCAACTTTTCGGGTTTAATATTGAACTCTCTACTAAAAAATTCATTCTTTTTTTGCTTGAAAATGCGATTTGTAGGTTGAAAATTCAATTACTTTTGATAAGTGTATCTTTTTTGGTCGAAAATTCAACTGTCTTGTTAAAAATTCGTTTTTTTCGTTTACTTCAAATGGTTCAAAATTCGTCTGTTGTTGGAAAATTCCTATTTTTTAGTTGAAAATTCACCAGTTTTTTGGTTCAATTTTAATCTTTTTTGTTTCAAAATTGGACCATTTCATTAAAAATTCATCTTTGTAGGTTTAAAATGGAACTATTTCGATAAATTCATCTTTTTTGGTCGAAAATTAAACCTTTTCGTTAAAAAATTGTCTTTTTGGATGGAAAATTCATCTTTCATGATAAAAAAGTCATCTTTCTTGGCTGAAAATGATTTTTTTTTAATTCAACTGTATTCGGAAAATTAAAAAGATGTTAAATGTTTTTTGTCTACTGGCCTGATTTATTGGATTGTATTCGAAATTGAATAATAATAATTGGTCTTATAAATATATTGATTGTATTCAAAAAAATTCGTATTTTTGTCTTAAAATTTTAACTATTTGGTTGAAAATTTAATATATTTCGACTTTTTATCTTAGATCTTGTTATGCAAACAAAAGATTACAAATCTGGTGTCCTGCTTCGCAGTACTTTTTTAATTAGCTTTAGAATCCTTCATATTTTCCCACGCTATCTTAAAAATTATAATCGCTGCCTCTTCAGTTTTTCCCAGACCGCCTTTGACGTTTTAGTGGACCAAAATTTTTTATTAATTTATCTAAATCTCCTAGATAGTCCAGGACATTCTATTGTCTTTTCCTTTTTTTAGTACTAAAATCTCTTTTAAATATTCAAAGAAAGAGACTTTCAATTTTTATAAAATGTTGGTGCCCGTCCAAGAGTCCCAGACTGAGTTCTATACTGTTTTGGACTTTTTTTCATGTGCGTATTTTGGAAGTTTGAAATATAAAAACCGTTGATTCAGGATTGCAAAAAATGATTTACAATTGTCCATTTAAAAATGCACAAAAGAAACCGCGAATGTTCGAGAAATATTGAGATGTACGACAAAAAGTGTAGACACTTGGAATGTTCAGCCCAACGAGATGAGATAAAAGACTGGAAGACGTCAAAAATAGAATTATTATACCAAACATTTAGTTTCTAAGAAAACTGAAGGATGTTTTTTTAAATTTTAATTAAAATTCAAAAGAAAAATGAGATGTTCAAGAAATACGAAGAAATAGCTACAATTTTTTGCTTTGTCTAGGAAAAACAAATTATTTCTGAAATTTTAACATAATTGCTAATTACAAACTATTAAAAAATGCACTTTGAATTGCAAGTCGTCAATTGACTTCAATAGATTGCAATTGTAGACATTCAACTCAATTAACATGCCAATTTTTTAATTTCAATTTCATGAATTTTTGGAAGATGTTATTATCATTTAAAGATGTTAACGTCCGAGTTTTTACATTTTTCATTATTACAAATCTTGATGTAAAAACGATTACTTCGGATACATTATAATTTTTGAAGAACAAGAAAAAAATCTACCTCACCCCAGACTTGAACCGGAATTACCACTATCCATGAGTGGAGCGTTAACCAATTTTCTACAATGATCAATCTTCAACAACAACAAAATAGCTGTAAAATTTTATCTATTATGGAAAACAAGAAAGGATCTGTTAAGGCTTCGGTGGCGTAATTGGTTAATCCACTCATGGATGGCGGCGTTCTCGGTTCAAATCCGGACTGTGGCAGATTTTTTTCTTCTACAAAAATTATTTGTCAAAAATAATCGTTTTAACATCGAAATTTGTATTAATTAACAATTGAAATTTAATTCATTGAATTTTTTCATCAGCCATTAAAAATCAATTTGTATATTGACCTGTATAACAAGCAGGACAGTAAGGCCAAATGTGAGAGATGCTGAAAGTGTTGATGGAGTAGTTCCGAGACTGCCGACACACCCGAGACATCCCAAAAAAACCAATATTGCAGTACCAATTAACTCTGCAAGGCTCATTTTGAGTGCTTCCAATATTGTTACATCTTCTTTCATCAGTCTTTTGAACCCTGTAATTTATAAACAGAAAATTATACAAAAGAAGTCGCAGACGTGGATCCAAAAAAGTGACCTGGGGAGGGGGGGGGAGAAAGTTGCGAATCTCGCCTCGGAAGGGCCGCAGTGCGCGAGTACTCAGTCGAGTATATTGCGCAATATAATGCATTCAAATTGGAAACGGTTCAGGCGGCCCTGACTGTTTACGTTTCGAGGGTGCCGATTTAGTAACAAGGCCAGTGCGAGGCATCCCCCGAAACTGATATTATATGGGACTTGGAGTTTTCATAAAACAATTTTATAAACCTTTTTTCTTCAGGATTTAAAGGATTAGAAAGGATTTCAGTAGTTTTCAAGGAAATTTATAGAATTTCCAAGGATTTTAATTATTGTAAGCATGTTAATTTTTTTTTTACTTTTTGAAAGGAATTTAAAAAGATTTTAAATATTTTACGGCAGTCCCAGGGAGTGCATAAGAATTAATTAAGGAATTTAATATTATTTCAAAGATTTAAAGGGCTTTTATGAGAACAAAGTAAAATTTATGGGATTGCAAAGAATTTCCGAAAATTGATAAGGATTTTGAAAGATTTCATAGGAGTTAAAAGGTTTCAGGGTTTTTTTTAATGATTTGAAGGGACTTCAGAGAACGTTAAAAATTTCGAAGGATTTCTATGGAATGATTTTCAGCGATTTTTAACGTATTTCAACAGATATCAAAAATTCTAAAGATTTTATAATATTTCTATAAATTTCAAAGAATTTCACACGCATTGAGTGATTTTGTAAGATTTCAAAGATTTGAAGATAATTTCAAATATTTCGGTCATTATGCGGTTTTAAAGAATGACCTTGAATTTCGAAAGATTTGAAAGGATTTCATACGATTTATAAGATTTTAGGATACCGAAAAAGATTCCAAGGGATTTCAGGGGATTGCCAAGATTTACAAATATTTCAAAGGATTTTTAAGGGATTTTATCAGATTTTCAAGGATTTCAGTAATTTTAAGGGATTTTAAAGACTCGCGAATAAGGTATTTTAATAAATTTCCGAGGATCTTAGAGGATTTCATAGGACATCAAATAGTGAATAGAGGGTTCAAAAAATATCAACAGATTTCATGTCATTTCACGGGATTTCAACGGATTTCATAATATTTCAAAGAATTTGTTCATAAAAATTGAGGGATTTCAAAAGATTTCCGCGATTTAAAAAGATTTTCTAATATTTTTGATAGACTTCAAGAATTTGAAAGGATTTTAAAGGATTTCAAAGGACTTCTAAAGATTTTAGAGTTTTTTTTAAGTTTCCCGGACATTTTTAAGAGATTCAAAAAATTTGGCGGAATTTCCAAGGATTCTAATAATTTTAAGGAATTTAAAAAAATTGTATTAGCCAACGGCCATACCACGCTGAAAACCCCAGTTCTCGTCAGATCACTGAAGTTAAGCAGCGTTGGACGCGGTTAGTACTTGGATGGGTGACCATTCAAGAATACTGACATGAGTGCTGTTGGCACATCGTGGGTGTGGTGAGCCCACACTTGTAGTTATTTATAACTACAAGAAAAACCTAGAAACACTACCCGAATCGGGTAGTGTCACGCCTACCCTGAAAGGGAAATGGTTTAATGGTATATTTAATGGTATGCAGTTTTTAAGAATTTCGGAAGATTTGGAAGGATTTTATAAGACCCATAAGGTTTGAGGATATTTTAGAAGATTTTTAGGGATTTTGAAAGGATTTGAACGGATTCAATAAGATTTCAGAGGAATTCAATGATTTTCAGGGATTTTAAAAGCCCTCATCCAGGATTTTAGGAAATATCAGATTTCATGGAAGTTCACGGGATTTTCAAAGGATTTTATTGGATTTCAACGGATTGTGAAGATCTGAAGGGTTTGCATTTTTTTGTATTTTAAGGAATACGTTTTTCTTAATTGGTATTAAAAGATTTCAAATTTAATGCCCGTAAGAATTTAATAAAACTAAAAAATCATTAGGAACTATTCATTTTGAATTAGTTTGATCTAGTTAACAAAAATTAAGATAACAAGCTGAGCATTAAAAAATTAGTAACGTTCCTGATTAAGCATTTAAAATTTAAAAACTTTAAAAAAATATTTGCGAATTTAAACTTTTAGAGCTAAACAACTTTAGTTTCAAGAACTCAAAAATTAAACTATTTCAGAATTGCTCATTCAAAATTATAATTTTAAATTTTAAAAATAGAAATTTCAAGGTAATAAGAATTATTAACAGGTATCATATCATGTAGTGTCAAATTACATTAAAAAATATTGGATAGATTTTATTATTGAAAAATGAGATTTCTGTAAAAATACATTCACTGGCATTCTCACAATATTTTAAAAAGAACTTTAATAATTCTAAAAAACATTGAATTTACAGGATAGAAAAAGCCGCGATATCTTTAATAATCTTTCAAATATTAATATTTTTTATAATTTTTCGCCATTTCCCAGTAAAAAAAAAGTGAAGGTAAGTCAAAAAAAAAAGAAATTTTAAATTAAAACCTTTTATGAGTCGCAGAGAAATTGTCGCATTTAGTCGTTCCACTTTCTAAAATTTGTTTCCGCGAACTTAATTAGAAAAAAAGTAAAGTTACGACGTTTTCAAGTTAATGATGTTTAAAGAAAAATCTGAGAGTATTAGTTTCCTTAGGTTTAATTGCAGTGATGGGAACTAACTAGTTTCCTTTAACTAGTTACTTTTTTGAGAAACAATAGTGGTAACGAAGTTACTTTTTCGGTAAAGCTAGTGGTAACGAAGTTACTTTTTCGGTAAAGCTAGTGGTAACGAAGTTAGTTCTTTTAGTAACGACAGTGGTAACAACGTTACTTTTTTGGTAACGAAAGTGGTAACGGAGTTACTTTTTCGGTAAAGCTAGTGGTAACGAAGTTAGTTCTTTTAGTAACGACAGTGGTAACAACGTTACTTTTTTGGTAACGAAAGTGGTAACGGAGTTACTTTTTTGGTAACGATAGCGGTAACGAATTTACTTTCAGGTAACGAAGTTACTTTATTGTTAACGATTGTGGTAAAGAAGGTACCTTTTTTTGGTAACGATAATGATAATTATAGTGGTAACGAAGTTACTTCTTTTGGTAACGATAGTGGTGACATCGTTACTTTTTTGGTAACGACAGTGTCAACGAAAGTGGTAACGAAGTTACTTTTTTGGTAACGATAGTGGTAACGAAGGTACCTTTTTTGGTAACGATAATGATAACTATAGTGGTAACGAAGTTACTTCTGTTGGTAACGATAGTGGTAACAAAGATACTTTCTTTGGTACCGATAGAGGTAACGAAGTTCCTTTTGTATGGCAACAATAGTGGTAACGAAGTTACTTTTGTGGTAACGATAGTGGTAACGAAG
>CAKNYM010053167.1:14903-45912 GCA_932195095.1 Andricus curvator | reverse complement strand
ATAGTGGTAACGAAGTTACTTTTGTGGTAACGATAGTGGTAACGAAGTTACTTTTGTGGTAACGATAGTGGTAACGAAGTTACTTTTGTGGTAACGATAGTGGTAACGAAGTTACTTTTTTGGTAACGACAGTGGTAACGAATTTACTTTCTCGTCACGATAGTGGAAACGAAGTTACTTTTTTGTTAACGATAGTGGTAACGAAGGTACCTTTTTTTGATAACGATAGTGGTAACGAAGTTACTTCTTTTGGTAACGATAGTCGTAACAAAGATACTTTTTATGGTAACGATAGAGGTAACGAACTTCCTTTTTTATGGCAACAATAGTGGTAACGAAGTTACTTTTTTGGTAACGATAGTGGTAGCGACTTTACTTTTTGGTAACGATAGTAGTGACGAAGTTACCTTTTTGGTAACGATAGTGGTAACTAAGTTACTTCTTTTGGTAACGACAGTGGTAACAACTTTACTTTTTTAGTAACGACAGTGGTAACGACGTTACTTTTTTGGTAACGACAGGGGTAACGAATTTATTAATTTTAATTTTAAATTTATTTAATTTAATTTAATTAATTTAATTAATTTAATTTCAAAGTTCCATATTCATTTTTTACGGTTGAAAATTCATTTTTAGCTAAAAATTTACCTATTCCAGTTGAAAATTCATGATTTTAGTTGAAAATTTATCTCTTTGGTTGAAAATCCAACTACTATTGGATAAGAATTCATAATTTTTTGGTTAAAAATTTTATTATTTAATTAAAAATTTGAATTTTTTTTTTAATTCAACAAGTTTTATAGAAAATCATTATATTCGGTTGAAAATCCAACCGTTTTGTTGAAAATTTCTTTTTCTGAGTTGCACTTGAACTATTTTGGTACAAAGTTTATCTAATTGGTTAAAAAACAACTTTTTTGTGATAATTGATATTTGCAGGTTACCAATCTAACTGGTTTGTAGAAAAATCGCCTTTTTGGCTTGAAATTTCCACAATCTGGTTAATTTTTTTTTCTTGACTGAATCTTTCTTGGCTGAAAATTCAGCTCTTTTGTTAAACATTCGTTTGTTGGTTGAATTCAACTGTTTTTTTTCAAATTAAAATCTTTTATGGTTGAAATATGAACTATTACATTTTTCATTGAGAATTCATATTTTTTCGTTGAAAATTAATTTGTTCAATTAAAAATTCTACTATTCCATTTTTTGTTGAAAATTTTAATTCTCCATTTTTTGGTTAAAAATAATCTTTTTTAGTTGAAAATTCATTATTTTGTTGAAAATCTGTCTTTTTTGTCGAAAAAAATAATCTTCTTGATTGAAAGCTCATCTCTTTGGTTAAAAATTTAACTATTTTATTTAAAATTAATTTTTGTTTGAAAATTATTTTTGTTAGTTCAAAATTAAACTTTTTTTTGTTATAAATTAATCTTTTTGTTTAAAATTCAATCCTATTTTATGGAAAATTCAACTGCTTTGTCAAAAGTTGAACTAGTTTTAAAAAATTCATTTTTTTGGTTAAAGATTTATCGTTTTAGTTGAAAATTCATCTCTTTCTTTGAAAATTTTAATATTTTATTGAAATTTTTTTTTTTTTGGTTCAAAATTAATTTTTTCATTGCAAATTTTATTATTATTATTTGGTTGAAAATTAAAATACTTATTTGAAAGTTAAACCCCATTGCCAAAAATTGATTTGCTTGGTCAAAAATTCAACTACTTGGTTGAAAGTTGAACTTTTTTGTTAAAAATTCTTTTTTTTTGTTGAAAATTCATAATTTCAGTTGAAAATTCATCTCTTTGGTTAAAAATTTATCTATTTTGTTGAAAATTCCATTGTTCAGTTTGAAGACTTATCTTTTTTAGATGAAAATTCAACTATTTGGTTGAAAAATCATGTTTTTTGTTGAAAACTCGTTTTTTTCGGTAGAAAATTAATCTTCTTGCTTAAAAATTCATCTATTTTAGTTGCAAATATACAACTTGGTTGAACTCCTTTATTGAAGATTCATTTTTTTATTGATGGCACATCATTTTATTTGAAAACGCATCTCTTTTTTGGAAAATTTTACTATTTTGTTAATAATTATTCTTGGTTAAACATTAACTTTTTCAATCCAAAAATTATGTATTCCATTTTTGCAAATTTTTATGTTTTTTATTTGAAAATTCAACTATTTGGTTCAAAAGTTATCTTTTTCAGTTGGAAATTCAAATATTTTAGTTGAAAAATTCAACTACTTGGTTGAAAGTTGAACTACTTTTCTAAAAAATTATTTGTTTGGTTGGAAATTTAAATATACTGTTTAAAATTACTTTTTTTGTAGAAGTTAAATTTTTGTAACTGAAACATTAAGCATTCTTGTTTTGGTAAAAATTTATATATTTTATTGGAAGATTCATCTATTTGATTGAAAATTACACTTTTTTTGAAAATTCATGTATTTTGTTGAAGATTCGTTTTTTCAGCAGAAAATTAATCTTCTTTTTTGAAAATTCATCTTTTTTGGTTGCAAACTTAACGATTTGTTGGAAGTTGAACTCCTTTGTTAAAAATTCATTTTTTTGGTTGATGATTTATTATTTTAATTGAAAATTAATTTATTGGTTGAAAATCTAACTACTGTGAAAAAAAATAATTTTTTTTTGTTGAAAAAAATTGTATTACTGAAAATTTAACTGTTCCATTTTTGGTTGAAAATTCAACTATTTGCTTAAAAATTGATCTTTGTTAGTTGAAAATTCATGTATTTTGTTCAAAATTCAGCAGCTTCTAAAACATTTACCGTTTATCTTAGGATGTTGTCAATCTTCCAGAAATGGGAGTCGAAACACTTTTATAAAGAAAAAAATGAATTTCCAAAAGCACAAAGATTTACAGCCCAATATCAAATTTTTCTAAAACCACCGCAGGGTCCCACTGGCAGCAACAGGCTGGCGAAACCTTCGTGTGTCTCAAGGACACGGAGCGACCCAAGGATGACAGCCCTTTGCCTCAGCATGTTTTTGGCACATATATAACTAACTAAAATACAAAAGTAAAGATAGTTACCGGCTCCTTTTAAAAAAGTAACCTATACATCCCTGTTTAATTGTTACAGATTAACTTTGTTTACTTATCCCTAGAAGGAATGAAGCGTATAGCTTTTATTTGTTAATGGCATAAAGTTATATTTGAAACAATATAATGTGTAATAAATTGCCGTAACATTTACTGTAGGAATGAAGCATTCTTTTCTAGCACGCCTAATTAACTGCTAATTTTATTAGTTGATTTCTTCAGCGTACCGGTTCACACTTGCTCTACATATATCCGACAACACCATACTCACGCGCCTATTGTACTTTCCTTTATTTTCTACAATTTCTACTTTGCTGCATAATTAACGTAATTATAAAACTTTTTTTTAATTTTTACCGACCTTCAATGGAATAAAATTCTATTCAATGTTCTGAATTTATAATTGATAATAAAAGAGACGTGTGCGATACTAAACGAGTGCGTTGTTTGACATAGTGATGCTGCGCGGAATGCATGTGCATGCAATTATTATTTTTGTGTGTCAAGTTCAGTTAATAATACGTACAATAATGTATACTTACACGATCTTTTTATTTTTTTTGGCGAATTATGCATTCCGTTACTCTTAAAATTCGGAGATGAACTCTCCATGTGATTCATGGATAAAGGAGATACTTCCATGCCCACTGCAAAATAAAATCAAGTTAACTCACAAGAATTACACAATAATTACATTTAATACATGTTTTTAAATTTAAGCGCCAATATAAAAATGGTCGAATATTAATATATAATTGATCGAAAATATGTCGGATTTTATGTTATTTTTCATCTCTGCACATTCTAAATTTAAATTAGTCAAAATATGACTGAAAGATTAGTCATTTCTACTGACAAAACGGTCGTTTTAACATATGAATCATATAATATTGCTGACTGAATTAATCAGCCAATCGAAGTGACTGATTTTTAGTCAATAGATCAATCAAAATGATTGATTTAATTAGTGAAATTTAGTGATTACGTCATTCAAAATAACTTTATTTAGATCATTCAAAATTACTGATTCAGTCAGTGGACGCTACCGATTAGAAAGATTTGTCTTCATTGGTAGAAAATGATTCTTCTTGGTTCGAAATTCATATTTTCAGTTGAATTCGACTGTTTTTTATTTAAAATTGAAACAATTTTTGGCTGAAATATCAGCTACATACTAAATTTTTTATTGAGATTGACGATTTATTATTTTAGTCGAAAATTCATCTGTTTGGTTGAAAGTTTAACTATTTTATTCAAAATTCATCTTTTTTGGTTAAAAATTAATTTTGTTAATTAACAATTGAACTGTTCCATTTTTTGTTGAAAATTAATTTTGGTAATTAAAAATTGAACTTTTACATTTTTTTTTTAAATTGATCTTTTTTAGATAAAAATTCAACTATTTTGTTGAGGATTCAACTATTTCGTTAATAAATTCATCTTTTTCGGTTTAAAATTCAACTACTTGGTTAAAAGTTAAACTACTTTGCTGAAAATTCAGTTTTTTATTGCTAATAATTTATAATTTCAGTTAAAAACTTATTTCTGTGGTTGATAACTGAACTACTTTGTTGAAAATTTGTTGTTTTTTTGGTTGGCAATTCACTTTTTTAACTTAAAATGTATCTATTCATTCTTGGTTGAAAATTGATCTTGTTGAGTTGAAAATTCGACTGTTTGTTTAAAACTTCATGTATTTTGTTGAAAATTCGTCTTTATTGGTAGAAAATAAATTCTTTTCGCTAAAAATGAATCTTTTTAGTTAAATTCAACTGGTTTTTCTTTTTATTAATATTTTTAAAATTGAAATATGAACTGTTTTTTATTTAAAATTGAAACCATTTTTAGTTGAAACATCAACTATTACATTTTTTATTGAGAATTCATCGCTTTTTATTAAATATTTTACTACCTAGTTGATCTGCTTTGTTACAAATTCATCTCATGGGTTTAAAATTTTATTTAAAAAAAATAATTAGTTTGTTTAAATTTGAGAATTATTTTTGTTAAATGAATATTTAAATATTCCTTTTCTGGTTGAAAATGTTTTTTTTTAGTTGCAAATTCAACTTTTTGGCTGGAAATTCATTTAATTTCTTGAAAATTGATCTTTTCTGGTAGAAAATTAATCTTCTTGGCGGGATATTCCTTTTTTTTTTAATTAAACTACTTGATTGAAATTAAACTGCTTTGTTAAATATTCATTCTTTTTGTTTAATGATTTATCATTCTAGTTGAAAAATCATCTGTTAGGTTGAAAATTTAACTATTTTTTTTTTAATTCATTTTTTGTTAAAAATCAATTTTTTCAGTTTAAAATTCAACTTTTTTGGCTGCTAATTAATCTTCTTGTTTGAAAATTAATCTTCTTAGATTGCAAATTCAACTACATGGTTAATATTTGAATTGGTTTATTAAAAATTATTATTTTTTTGGTTAAAGATCCATCATTTAAGTTTGAGGTTCATCTCTTTTGTTCGAAATTTAACTATTTTGTTGAAAAATTAACTATTTTGTTGAAAGTTAGTTTTTTCGTCTCGAAAATTAAATTCGGTTATTGAAAATTTAGCTTCTCCATTTTGGTTTGAAAATTTACCTTTTTTAGGTGGCAATTTTCACCAAAAAAGTTCAATTTTCTACCACAATAGATGAATTTTCAAACAAAAAGGCGCATCTTCAAGAAAAGAGTTGAATTTTCAACCAAGAAAAATTTTACAGTCAAGAAAGAAAGAACTTTCAACCAAATTGTTGAATTTTCGACTTGAAAATATAAATTTTCCACAATAAAGTTAATTTACATAAGAAAGTAATGTTTAAATTTTCAATTTCAAACAATTATTTTCTAACAAAGAAAAAAAGAATTTTTAAGAAAATAGTTAAATTTTCGATAAAACAACTGAATTATCAACCAAATATAATATACATTTCCAACTAAAAAAAGTTAATTTTTATCGAAAATGGAATACTTTAACTTTCAGTAAAAAAATCAATTTTTAAATTAAAAAAAAATTAATTTTCAACAATATAATTGAATTTTCAACCAAACAGATGAGTTTTAAACTAAATTAGTTTAACGCTTGACCAACAAATTTGAATTTTCAACCCGGTAATATGAATTTTCGACAAAAAAGGTCATTTGTAAATCAATTTTTTTTTAATTTTTACTTTGATAAGGAAGATATCTTTTAAGTTCGATGCCAGCTAAATAACTTTTGTGGCCATCAGAATATTTTTTTTTCATACAATCGAATTTTCCACTTTTTCTCGTAAACAATGACAGATACAAAAAAATGTTAAGATAAATGTTTACACATCTCAAAAAATTCTATGGAAAATGTCTCTCGTTCTTTTGCGTTATCTTTTGTCGTTTACGAGAAAAATTCAAAAATTACATTTTTAGAAGAAAAAAAATTCTCCAGGCCTCAAAAATAGTTTAGCCCACATGATGCTGATAAGATGCTTTTATTGGATTAGCAGAAATTTAACAAAAATACAAAATAATGAAAAAAGGTGGGCTTTTCCAGAAAATCTTGTTTTTTCATGTTTTCAAGATTTGAAGAAACAAAATGAAAATGAAATTGAATCAAACATGAAAAAAAAATATTTTCTGGAAAACCTCACCTTTTTTATTTTTTTGCATATTTTTTCACAATTTCTGCTAATCGAAGAAAGGCATCTTATCAGCATCATGCGGACTAAACCATTTATGAGGCCAGGAGAATTTCTATTTCCTAAAAATGAAATTTTTGAATTTTTCTCATGAACGATGAAAGATAACGTTTCCGAGGAAACGTAGAAAATTCAACTGTAAGAAAAAAATTATCGTGGTCACAGAATTTATTTAACTAGCACACAAATTACAAGATATCTTCCTTATCAAAGTACAAATTTAAAAAAATTGACAAAAAATGTAAGGGTGAGTTTTTTGAGAAAATCGAATTTTAATTTTTTTCAGAAAAACCGCCGCCATTTTGATAATTTTGAACCTTCTTCAAAATTGTCGGCAGATTACCAAAGAAGACGATAAACGCGATTAGAATCAAAAATAAAATAATAAATGCCTCAATTAGGAGAAAAGTTACAGAGGTTTAAAGATAAAAAAATCAGGTTTTTTGAAAAACAAAGCACAGCCTTCAAATACGCATAACTTCTTAGAAAAATTTTTGTTTGCAAATCGGAAAAATACGTATCGCCTAATTTGAAATGGATTCGGTCAATAGTCAAATTTTCAGTTAAAATTTTTTATTTTCAACCCAAAAGAACGAATTTTCAACAAGATAGGTCAATTTTCAACCAAAAAGATTACTTTTGACGAAAAATGTAATAGTTGATATTTCAACAAGAAAAAATTTTAATTTAAAATAAAAAACAGTTGGATTCAACAAAGACGAATTTCCGACAAAATACTGGTATAAATTTTCAAACAAATAGTTACATTTTCGACCAAGTTATTGAATTTTCGAGCCGAAGATACGATTTTTGTACAAAAAAGTTATTTTTCAACCGAAACAGATTAATTTTTAACCAGACAGTTCCAATTTTGACCCAAAAAGATTAACTTTCTTCAGAAAGAGATGTTAATCAAGAAAGAAAGAGAATTTCAATCCAATTGTTTAATTTTCAATCCAAAAAGACGAATTTTCAACAAAACAGTTGAATTTTCAACCCTATAATTAAATTTTTACCAAAAATATGATTTTTTAACCAGAAATATAATAGTTGTCTTTTCAACAAAAAATAAGTAAATTTCATCCATAAATAGTTGAATTTTAGTACTGGATTCTATTAATTCAGCTCGTATTCAAGTTTTTAAAAAGTTTAAAAAAAAGCTTTAACATGGTTAGAAAACTTATAGATATTTACTTTTTCTGTAAATTTTTCCATCCAAGTACTTTTAAATTCTTTGTTAATAAGTGAGCGACTTAGCTTCGCTTATGGGGCAAAATCATTCACACTTCAAGGGATGATAAATAATTATTTACGAATGAAATCTATGTTTGTGTTTTATAGAACTAAAGAGGGCCAGAGAGATTATTTTAATGGATCAATAGCTAATTTAAATTCCTTTTCACATTTTATTGCAAAAAAAAACAAAGAAACGACCCACTTAGCCCCATTTTACGGTACTTATCCATTTCAATGAATTATTCAAATCGGAAGACAAGATACCCAAGCTTCATCTGTCTTACTCTGCCCTAAAATGCCACAAAAACTTTAAAAATACACCTTACATTAAGAATTTCGTCTCAATAAATCAAAATTATATTCTAAAAAAAGGCGCTGATTCAGATTAACTCCATACCTGATCGTTTATGAAGAATGATTAATCCGATGAAAAACGGTTGTACAACAATAAATCGTACAATCACGTCAATTACTACCTGAATTCCAGGAATCGGAAAGTATTTTCATATCAAAAAATTTGAAGGAATTCAAAAATTTTAAACCTCTCTTATATGTCTATATTAAATGCATTTTAAAATCAATTAATAAAAATGAATGAATTTCAGTAGTTATTTCATAAGAAAACAGTTATTGTCTGGCAACCACACAACCAATTTCAGACCAGCTGTTGATTGTATTAAATTATCATAAGTAATCACTATAAACACGTTGACCTATTATCCTCAATCACTTGGTCCACTATTGTTTTACTTCCTACTTCTGGAAATTATAGTTCCCTATAATATATTTTGATTCTTCACTCAATTATTATCATTATTTATTTATAATTAGTTAACGCATTGTAATTAGTTATATTTGCCTCTCATTTGTTTACTCTTAATTCACTACCGTCTAGTCGCGTAGTTTGCAGAAGACTGAGCTTCTAGGCACGTTTTCTTCTATATTTATGATTAGATAGGTAGAAACCTTTTCTGGCAACGAATCGTCCCGTTATAAACATTCCAATTCCCGTTTGTATCGTTTTTACCACGTGCACAGAAGAATCTTCATTACCATTTATTAATTATTATTATTTAATCATACATGAGGCTTGTTGTCCCGTAACAATTTTTTATTTTATAATTTTATAATGTCTCACTGTCATTTGAACATTACTAAAAAATCAAATTTATTTCTTTGAATTCTCGAAAACTGCGAATCGAAAGTAGTAAAACTGCAATCTTGAAGCTTAAATTGAATCCGTCCTAATCTGGTAATATAGCAACTGTCGCCAAATTTTTCCACAGCAGATTATCAAAACTCACGTTTCAAAGATAAAATTTGATTGTCTTATTTGTACCGAACCATTTAGGACTCTATATTCTCAAGTGCAGGAAGGCGCCGCATTTAAATTACGTAACGGATTATAGGCCCTCTTCAAGGCCCCGCCCCCCCCCCCCCTATAACGAACCGAAACAGAATATTTCTTTTTTAGGTGATTCTAAGACCAATCTATTAAGATTATTAAATTTTCCAATTAGGGAAAGAAAACAATCCAAAATATTTAAATACATTTCCAAAAAATTTTGTTTACTAAAATTTAATGCATACTTATTACACAAATGATTTTTTTATATTAAATAAAAGAAAAGATTTCTTACAAAAAATTGAGGTAATACTATGTAAACTCAATTTGAAGAAATCTTAAAATTATTCATACTCCCTAAATCCGAATTAGTAGAAATTTTACTAATTCAATTAGTAGCATTGTATCTGACTGTTAAATTAGTAATTTTATCACTTTCCACTAAATGAAATGGTAAGATTTATGTTACTAAATGAATTAGTAATATTCTACTAATCTGCTTATGTTAGTAGTACCAACTTACTAATTCAATGAGTAGCAATGAATTGCTAAGGAAACATAATTTAATAATTTATTTAATACATTCTGCTGGTTTTTGAGTTTTAATTAAGAAAGGTTAATGTTTTCTCAATACACCATCTATTTTTTTAATCCGGCCAAAATGTGAACTCGTAAAATTTGGTCGAATAAACAGCGTTCTTAGAAATTAAAATATTAAAATTATTATTATTGTATAAAATCTTTACTAGAAAATAAAATTAGATTTTTTATTACTAACTTGCTAGGTGCTGACTTAAAAATGTTGCTTCAAACAGGGTAAAAGTCGAATTATAGTCTTATTTAAAACAATTTTGTACAAGTGAATGTAAAATTATTTGCACTATCATTTATTGCCTCCATTGAAGATATAATAAAAATATTGATATACATTTTTTAATAAAGTTTCTGGTGTCTATCGAAAATTATGGTCTTTTTGTAAATAGTTGGACATTTCCAGTCAACATGATTTTTTTAAACATAATATTGATAGCAGACTATGTTACATGAAAGTCGACGTACCATATCGTAATTCACTAACAGTTTGAGAAAGGTTTTATCTTTTGATCTCTAACTTGCAGAAAACTCACTCAACATACATTAGAATCTACGTAGATGGTTAACCATTTTTTTAATTACTTTAAAACTTCTAAGTCGAATTTTTGGGTTGAAAATTTTCATTTAATTGTTGCTACGAATAAACAGGTTGTTTTAAAGAAGATTTTAAAGTCTTTTTCATGTTTTAAGCTTACACTTTTGAGGCAGCACTTATAATCATCAGATCTAGTTTTCCTAAGGCACAAAAATTATCATTTAACCTAAATTTTAAACAGAATCTAAAACTCTTTTGTCTTCAAAAAAACCTTTTTTGAACCACCTTATTGTTAAAATGCGAGAATCGGGAGCAAGATTCGATAACTCGATAATTCAAGTAGGCGCAAATTTCAAAAGTCAACATTTCTGGATTAATTATTACAATGAATTAATAAAATAGTTGAAAATCAAGAATACAATAAAAAATAGGTCGAGTTAGTTATAATTCATTGTTAGTCACTCTAAACGTAGGGGAAAGGAAAGAAAGTGTTTTCAAAATGCAAAACAAAATCAAAATTTTGAGTTATCTCGAAAACGGTGAGAACTGCAGCCAAAACTGACAACATTTTCAGGGTTTTCTAAAGGGGGATGGTCCTCGGCCACCCCGACCTAAACCAGTAAACAAATGTTCCAAATTAAAAAAAAAATTAAAAAATTTTGAATTATTTCTAAAAGGGTCACAGATACGTAAAAACTAACAACATTTTCAGGGTCTCAAAGAGGGGAATCGCTTTCGACCAAAATTTTAAGGTTTTTGCAGAGGGGGTTTGTTTTCGACCAACTCAAAATAACCCAACTTAATGATTTTTAAAATAAAAAAATAAAAAAATTTTGAGTTATCTTGAAAACGGCGACAGATACGCGAAAACTGACAAAATTTTCAGGGTTTTTTTAAGGGGTTCGATCCTCGGCAACCTCGACGTAATCCAGTATACAGATTTTCGAAATTAGCAAAAATCAAAATTTTGAATTATCTTGTGTTTGTGGAAGGGGTTTGTTTTCGACCAACTCGAACTAACCCAATCAAAAGATTTTTAAATACCAAAAAAAAATTAACATTGTGAGTTTTCTTTGAAAATGATGATAACAGTAAACAGATTATAAAATTTTTCAAAAATCTAGAATTTGAATCATCTTGAAATCGGTCAGAGATTTGTAAAAACTAATAATTACAAAGAACTCAAACTAACCTAATAAAAAGTTTTTAAAAATTCAACACAATAATACAAGTGAATTTTTTACAAAAATTTGAATGTTCAAACCCAAAATATGCATTTTCCATCAAAATAATTAAATTTTCGACCCCAAACAAATACGAGAAGTCAATTTTCAACTTTAAAAAATCAATTTTCCAACAAAAATGGAATAGCCACATTTTCAGTAAAAAAATGAATTTTCAACAAAAAAACTAATTTTGTAACAAAATAGATAAATTTTTAACTAAAGAAACTTATTTTTAACTGGAATAATGAATCTTCATCAGTTAAAAAATCAATTTTTAATGTTTAAAAACTAATTTTCAATCACAAAAATGAATTTTCAACCAAGAATATTAATTTTCTTTATATACATGAATTTTGAAACAAATTTTAAATTTGTGAAGGAATTTTCAACCAAAAAGGTTAATTAGTCCAGAATATTAATCTTCTTGGTGACTAATTCACCATTTTGGTTGAATATTAATTTATTTTGTTGAAAACTATAGAAATTTTCATCTTAATAGCTGAATTTTCAAGTGAAAAAATTAGAAAAATTCAGTTTCACCAAAAAAAAAAAAAACGAATTTTCAACAAAATAGTTAAATTTTCTACCAAACAAATGAATTTTTAACAAAAAAAAAGGGAATAGTTAAATTTTCAGTAAAAAATCTAATGTTCAGACAAAAAATTAATTGTCAACCAAAAAGATTAATTTTCTACCAAAAAACATCAATTTTTAACAAAATAAATTAATTTTCCAGAAAAAAAGTGAATTAGTCACCAAGAAGATTAAGATATTCTACCATAAAAGACAAAGTTAAAAAAAAATACAGAAATTTTCAACCAAATAGCTGAATTTTCAATATAAATGTTAAATAAAACATGGAATAATTAAATTTTCAATTAAAAAAGTTAATTTACAACAAAAATTTCAAAAAAATAGTTGATTTTTGAATTAAGAAGTTATCAAATCAAGATATATTGGGACAAAAATCGTGGAACCAATGAAAAATTGACAGAATGATTTGAGCAAGAACTTATTTAAATAGTAATTTGTAAATTCCACATTTTTCCGTTTTTCTAAAATGTATTCATATTGAAAAATGATAATGTTTAATAGAACTAGCAAATATTAACCGGTTGTGGTAAGTTTTGGTTTTCAAAATTATTATTTAAATATAAATAGTGCAATGAAAATATGCAACAATGGTTATTTTTCTTTTATTGTAAAAATACCATTTTGACGGTTATTTAACAATAATCTGGAATTTTCTCAGTTTAAACATGAACATAAATAATGGGACATTTTTCTTAATCCTGAAGGTTGAAAATAAAATTTTTATATAAAAATAAACAAAATATTGAAAAATGAACCGAGTTTTTTTCTAAAGAAAGGGTAATTATTGCGCGCGTAGCGCGCAAAATGTTCTAGTTAAAATAAAAGCATCTACATGCTTTAATGCGCGAAAATTTTAATTTGGTTTATTTAATTTTTTTAAATGAAAATTTAACTATTATAGTTTGGTTTGAAAATTCATCGTTGTTAGTTCAAAATTCAAATATTCATCTTCTTGCTTGAAAATTCAACAGCTTGTTTGCAATTTTTTCTCTCCCTTGACGGAAAAATCTTTTTAAGCTAAAAATTCAACTCATGTCGAAAACTAGTTTTTTTTTATTGAATTCAACTGTTTCTGATTAAAAATTAATTTTTATTTTGGAATATCAACTACTACATTTTTCGTTCAGAATTCATCTTTTTTGGAATACAAATTTAATCACTGAGTTAAAAGGTAAACTCTTTGTTAAAAATTAATTTTTTTCTTCAAGATTCATCATTTTAATAACAAATTTATCAATTTGGTTAAAAAGTGAGCTATTTTGTTGACAATTCGTTTCTACTTTAATAGAAAATTAATTTTTTTTTCAAACTGAAAATGTCATTATTCCAAAATTTTAGATAAAAATTCATCTCCTTAGTTTAACATAATACAAAATTTAAAATTTACCCATTCAATTTAAGGTTGAAAAATTATCATTTTTAGTTGAAAATTCAACTATTCCAGTCATTGGTTCATCATTTTAGTTGAAAATTCATCACTTCAGCTGAAAATTTGTTTGTTTTTTTCTGGAAAATTAATTTTTAAACTGAAAATTCAACTATTTGGTTGAAAGTTTGTATTTTTTAGTTGAGATTTCTTCTATTTTCTTCAAAAGACGTATTTTTTGTAGAAAATTATTCTTTATGTTTCAAAATTAAACTTATTGTTTGAAACTTTATCTTTTTGGTGGAAAATTTAAGTATTCCAGTTAAGTATTCATCATTTTAGTTGAAATTTCATCTTTTTGATTGAAGATAGAAACTACTTGGTTAAAAGTTACTCTTTTTTAAAAAATTTATCTTTTTTGTTCAAAATTCATCTATTTCAGTAAAAGATTCATCATTTTAGTTCAAAAAAAAATTTTTTCTGGAAAATTCATTTCTTAAGTGAAAATTTAACTATTCCATTTTTGGTCAAAAACTGATCTTTTTTGGTTCAAAATTCAACTACCAACTATCAAATAAAAATTTGCTTGAATTATTATTCAAATTCATAGACTTTAGAGACAAATTCAAGAAATGATTAATTATGTTTTTAGTATTATTTGATTATTTAATTATTTAATGGTGCCAATATATTTAAGAATATCTTGTGATATAATTTGTTAAAGATTTCTAAATAAAAAATATTAATTAAATCCCCAGAAACTGGGGATTTTTTTCTTTATTTAAGATATCATATGCTTTGCAGGGTGAAAACATAATTTTTGAAATTCCCTGATTTTTGCTTGGCCAAATTTTCCATTTTCCTGACCATTAACATTCAAATAGCAGCATTTTAATCTTGTAATATTTTTAACATTGGATCATTTATAAACGAAATAAAACAATATTTCAGGTACAAATTTGAAAAATTCAAATTTAGTCATTCAACCAAAAACGAAAGAAATTTTCAATAAAATAGTTGAATTTTTAACTATACTAGAAAAAATCGACAAGGCTCAGGAATTAAAATTAAAACAGCAACATTAAAAAATGCTGAATCGGTGTTTCTTTTTTAAAAATATTTTTATAAAATATTTTCTCTTTGTGCGAAGTCGTTTTTAGAAGACTAAAAATAAAAAGAATGTTGGGTAAGTATAATAGTAGAGATTGTTTCGGAAACTGTGAATAAGGTTTGGATTTCTGCGTCCTTACCAACAGTTTCAGATTATGGAATTCAAAAGAAAATCCGAGAGTATTTTCTGAAATATCAGAGAATTTTGCAGGTAAATTCAAATGCAAACACTTCACGTTGCAAAAAAAATGCCATTGAAATTCTCAAAAACCCATATAAACTGTACATCAAAAATCAGTTCTTTCGGTTTCAAGTGAAAAAGAGACTCTTATCGCGTCTGAAAACGAAGAAGAAACCGCAGATGATGAAAATTTTTTTGAAGAGCAAGATGAGCGAAATTCTGACGATGACTTCATCCTGCAGTCGTACATCGAATTTCACTTCAAACCCACATCGTAAATGCTCTGCATCCCAAGTTACATATGCAGTTTTGAAAGATTTGAAAATCGTACCTAATAGGGTGATTTTTGTTGGCTTATTATTTTAATTCAACTTGGCACCTCTACAAATTGTTCCTTTTGCCGAAAGAATGACCTCTGCTTTGTTTCAGAATTTACAAAAAATATTTAGAGATCGCTCAAGGTCATTTTAGGGCAAAAATGCTCATTCCTAATCAAATTGACGCTATTAATTGGTTATTCATTTCTGGCGCGTATGAATTGTGTTCTTTACAATTCAATATTGCACCCAAATTTTTTTCAGATTTTTACAATGAAATTTGAAGGTGGTTCAAAGTCATTTTCTCAATAAAATTGTTGATTCAATGAAACTTTCTCTAGTTTCTTTTTCTATAGAGAAGCAGTGTCAATTTATTCATTACGGCAAAAAAAATTAGTCAAGTTGTTTGAGAAATGTTTGTCCTATTATTTGAAGGACATTCAAGGTCATTTCGCAAAAAATGAGCTTTTTGTAAATTGTGATAATGAAAAAACAGTGCTAACACTTGCATACTAGATGGTAGTTTATCGCCAACTAAGTTTTCCTCTTTATTTTCTAAAAGGTGAATCATTACCCCTTCTTCTGTACTTATGATAATTAACTCTTCGTAATTACAATTTGAAAACGAAACTTGATCATATATTAATAAAGCTGCGATATCCTACTATTTTTAATGTTTTCTATTTTTAATTTAAAGCAAAATAAACAAAAATAACTACCGTGGAAAAGAACATTTTTTTGAATGATCATTTTTCACCAAATGACCTTGAATGACCTTAAAGTAATATGACACGCAGTTATTAAACCTTTTGACTAATTCTTTGCCGCAATGAATAAATTGACACTGTTTCTCAAAAAAGGACTAGAGAACATTTAATTTAATCGACATTTTATTAAGAAAATGACCTTGAGCGACCTTTGAATGTCATTGTGAAAGTCTGAAACAAATCTGAGTGCAATATTGAATTGTGAAGAACACAATTCATACGCGCCAGAAATGAATAATTAATAAATAGCGTCAATTTAATTAGGAATGGCCACTTTTTACCCTAAAATGGCCTTAAGCGACCTTTAAATGTTATTGTAAAAATCTGAAAAAATCTGAGTACAATATAGAATTGTGAAGAACACAATTCATACGCGCCAGAAATGAATAATGAATGAATAGCGTCAATTTAATTAGAAATGAGCATTTTTGCCCTAAAATGACCTTGAGCGACCTCTAAATATAATGTATGGAATTCCTGAAAATGAAAACAAGAATCCAACGACCAAATTTGGACAACCACGACAAAAAAAATTTCCTAAAAAAAAAGAATTTCCTTTTCCCTTGGACAAAAAATAAAAAAGAGAAAAGAAAAATGAGAAGGCAACCAACCAAATCCCCTTCCTTCTCTTTTTACATTCTCATCTCAGAAGGTATTGGTTTTTATGTAAAATTTGACTTGGTCGGTTTTCATCAAATCTCCACGTTTTGAGACCCCCTGAGTCAGAAAAAACTATTTTTGCGAAGGTGTCTGTCTGTCTGTAGTCTGTAGGCACGATAACTTTCGAAAAAAATGTAAGATTGGATTGTGTTTTGGCACACTTTTTTAAGGCTCAAAAAGAAAGAACAAGTTCGTTAACCAGCTATTTACTATCAAAATTCAAAAAGTTAGAGCATTTTTTAAAATTATGAGACCATTTTTTTTTAATTTTAAAAATCTATGTACGGCTACTCATAGCACTCGGAAACTCGAACAATTTATCCTCATGACATTTTTCGATCAAAATAAAATTATCAAAACAATTGCAAAACTCAAAAATCTGAACAATTTATCCATACGACTTTTTTCGATAAAATGAAAACTATCAGAGTTATAGCATTTTCAAAATCCAAAAAAACTAACGGAAATCAACATTTTAGCCAAACAACGCACGATATGAAAAAAAAGTAACGAGGAGAAAAACGTTGCTTTTTGCTACAAGATTATCATAACAACTTTTTGAATTTTCTTGAAACAAAAATTCAAATTTTGACCCCATGAAACATATAAAAAAAATAAATAAAAAATTCCATTTTGCTTTCAGACTATGGAAGATACGAAAAAAGATTATTAGACAAAAATTATCCTAAAATTAGTTTCGGCGCTCATACAGCACCCTTATCAAGATAAGATAAATCAGAGCAGGTAGGTTTTTTTTTAGGAAATTTTTTTTTGTCTTCAAATTACATACAATAGGAGCATTTGATGGTGGTTGTCCAAATTTGGTCGTTGGATTCTTGTTTTTATTTTCAGGAATTCTATACATTAACTTGAGTATTGGACGTTAAATAGGATTTTGAATTTGATTTTAATCTAATTTAAAATTCTTAAATTGACCTCTAAATATTTTTTTTTACATTCTGAAACAAATCAGAGGTCATTTTTTCGGCAAAAGGAACGATGTGTAGGGGTGCCAAGTAGAATTTTCAAAAAATCCAAAAAAAATCACCTAAAGATGATTCCTCCAAAGCTATTGATAAATGCAAGGTCAACGCTAACTTGTCCAATATAATTTGCATCGGGTCTTAGGTGGTTTTCTGATTCTGATTTTGTTCACTCATTGCGACTGAAAGTTGATTTTCTTCTTTTTCCTTTAATTCCTCGACCGGATTTTCCGGTAAGTTTTTTAGATATGCCGATAGAGCCAGTGTGGATGAGTGTACCTAGTATGAGTATGTGCGCAAAATAAGCTTCAGTCGTTCGGATATCTCAGGTGTGTGTGTCGCGACGCGGACGCTTTGTGATGTTTATTGAAAAAAGAAGCTGCGTATTACTTCTTTCTTGTACAATCACTGTTTCACACGTCGATTATTAAAGGAAGAAGTCGCTTATTACTTCTTACTTGAACAGTTGTCAATTACTAACTTACGCAATAAGATGAACGCCGCGCCGCTAGAGCTGTTGATAGCTGCTGATAGGGTTCGAGGGATGATGCTGGTGTTGGCTGGATGTAGGTTGCAATGGTGGAATTAAAAAAAACTTCAAAACACTGTAATTGTCGTAAGAATTCGATTCTTTCCGATCCCAGAAGAATGACGTACCGATTCAAAGGGATCCATGCAGTAACTTTATTTAAGAATACGAGTTATACAGACTTGCCGTAGCGAATGTGAGAATACAACTAACGCATCCCTTAGGACTGCAGGGTAGGTCCCATTCCAACAGGACTTCAAGTGGAGGGGACCGAAAGGACCCTTCCTATTCTAACGTAGAAAAGTGTCTATTTCTGGATACCTATACAAAGTATAAAAGACCACATTCCTTCTACGGGACCTATTACCCACAAGAGAAGAGAATGTCGTTGTGGTACAAGAGCGGGACGTAAGCTACATTGAACGCATTTCACTTAACTCGAGTACTGCGGAATCTATCACGAAAGAACATATGTTCTATTGCAGCATATTTAAGAATTTGTTCTCATCATACTTTTTTTCAGCAATTATTAATTACTTTGATCGATTCGGAATTGAAAAGAAGGATTTGACTGCTTTTGGCTGCGACAGGACGATAGTTAACACTGGATGTAATGGTGGCATGATTGCTTCGATCGAAAAGCTTCTTGATCACTCTGTCCAATGGATCATATGCCTATTGCAGCAGTTTCTCTGACCCTACAGTTAAACAACTGGCTCGTTGTGAGAATCTTCCTGTCGTTACATATCATAAAATAAAAGCTAACTTAACAGAGATCGACCCTAAAATTTTCAGCAAGAACCAGTCATACTTATTGCTGATATGTAAAGTTGTTGTTTCAGGTGAATGCTCAACAGACATGGCCAATAAAAATTCTGGAGATCTATGCCATTCTACGTGGTTGACTTTCGGCTTCCGCCTTTTGCGTCTTTATGTTGCTACCAAGAATCCTTCGAAAAGCTTGTCTACTTCAGTGAAATTCGTGATGAAGGTGGATGCACCGATTTTGTTTACCACCAAAGCGAAACCTTCATGAACTCAAGGTGCTAAGCATTTATGGAAGGAAGTAACACTTTCTAGACACCTAGATTGAAACAATCAGTCCTGTATTGCAGCAAAGTGCCTATTTCGCCCATCCTGGGAACCTTCTACTTGCGATGCTAGCAGACAATCGAAAGGATGTGAGAAAGGAAGCAGTTAGCCGGATAAGTGAGACACGAAGGTTCGGAGTATGGACCTAGAAAATTCGTAGTTACCACTTTGTAATTCAACGCAAAAGAATATACCGATCTCGTTGATTGGAAAGAATGCAGCCTGAGTGAAGCTCCTCTCACTTCTAACCTTCCTGAAGAAACTCTACAGAATATTGTGAAAAATGAACTGATAACTACACCACACATTTGGAAACTTCCATGTCACACTCAAGCCTGTTGATGGGATGATTAAGATTGCAACCGAAGAATCCTCCAAAGTGATAGGAGAAAATGAACGAGATGTACCCCAAACTGGGGTAAAGTTTCCGCGATGAATCGCAGATATTTCCGGCGGGCTCCGCTAGAGGCAGCACGTTACAGGCCTGTAAGGGAAAGTTTACCTCAGCTTGGAGTAATCAGTTCATAGAAAAAACAGAAGATAAACTTTAAATCGATTTCCGACGAAAGATTCTTTGCAACAAAAACTAACTTCACAGGATAAACTTTACACAAATATCGGTTGAACTTTCTTTTGTTTTTCCATGCCAAACGCATGTATTTTGAAAGACGCGAAGTTGGCTGAACAAAACTTTATCGCCATAAAAAATTTCCTGCAACAAATTTTATTCTTAGTTTTTTCTGTGTTGAAAAAAAAACAGCCCCTAAGGTTAGCTGCGAATACAAGAATAAGCAGTCGCGGACAGCCGATAGGAACCAGTCGTGTCTGTGGTGAATTCAGCACTGGTAGAAAATAGGTACACGACAACCATGGCTTGGGAGGACCCACCCATTCGCGTTCATACGCAGTGGGTGGGTTCTGGCAAGCCGAGGTGCAGCGTGTATCCACCTAGAAACTATACCCGAACCAAAACTAAAAATCTTGTAAGGGAAAAATCCTGCTGCCCATTGGACACTGCAGCGATGACACTGCCCGCAAGGGATGTGTGGAATGATTCGCCTGCATAGGGCCAAAGGGGTATTGATGCCAGTAGGCGCGCTGCCTTGCAGGGGGACGTTAGGGTACGAGGATGAAACTGTAATGTGTCTGACGACAAGTTGACATGGTCCTTGTCAGAGTCGGAAAGCTCCCATACTTAGACCTAGGGAGGTATGGGGGTTATCACTCCTGGGACAGTGGACTCACCTACGATCGGAATAGGATCCTAACGTGCGGATTATCTTGAAACTACCATGGCTAACTTACAAAAACAAAAAACTACAGTTAAAGATCTAAGGGTGGGAACTCTAAACGCGCGTAGTCTAAAAACTGGCCGACTTAGCGAACTCATTAAGATAGCAATTGAATACAAAACTGACTTAATAGCACTTCAAGAAACCTGCTGGTCGGGCGATTTCGCGTCAATTTCTAAGGATGACTATACTTTTCACTATGGGGGAGCTAAGGGGCAAAGACTGGGGACTGGTTTTCTTATTAATAAACGAATTTCGCAAGCACTTATCGACATGCAATTCATTAATGACCGGTTATCATACATTGTACTAAAGGGTAATTTCAGCAAACACGTATTAATCAATGTGCACTGCCCCACCGAGGACAAAGACGAAGACACTAAAGATCTTTTTTATGAAACAATCGAGCAGGTTTTTGACAAGTTCTCAACGTTTGACGCAAAAATAGTATTGGGGGACTTCAACGCGAAAATTGGAAAAGAACCAATGTATAGGCCTACAATAGGATCAGAAAGTTTGCATGACGTCAGTAATGATAATGGAACCAGAGTAATAAACTTTGCAGCTTCAAAGAACCTCGTTGTCAAAAGCACATATTTCAAGCATAAAAATATACATAAGGCCACCTGGACATCACCAGATGGTAAAACTCACAATCAGATTGATCACGTTCTAATAGACAGAAGACGTCATACAAACATTCTCGATATAAGATCGTATAGGGGAGCGGATTTAAATTCAGACCATTTTCTCGTGATAGTAAAACTAAGATCTAGGCTAGCGCTAAGTAAGAAAACAAGCCGCACAGAGCCAACAGTTCGTTTCAATATAGATAAGTTCAAAACAGCAACAGAAACATTAAATTACCAAGTTGAGATTTCTAATAGTTTCGACGCTCTCCAAGAACAGAGAGACGATAACAATAATCGCGAGGAGGACCCGGAAACCCTGTGGAGCAATACGAAAAAGGCGATAAAGGCAGCCGCGAAACTTTCGATAGGTTTTAAGAAAGTAACCAAAAGCAAACCATGGTTTGACGAAGAGTGCAAACTCTGGTTTGAGAAACGTCGGAAGGCCAGACTAAGTAGTTTACAAAATAAGTGCGATCAAACACATAAGAAATATCTCGAGATTAGCAAAAGTACAAATAGGCTCTATAGATCCAAGAAAAGGGAGTGGGAAAAGAATAAAATACTAGCAATAGAAGCGCATAATAAACAAAATAACCCGCGTGAGATGTACAGGGGAATCAATTTTATAAGGAAAGGCTTTCAAAGTAGAACGGAAGTAATGAGGGACGAAAATGGCAATCTAGTAGCCGATGCGACAGAGAGACTGAATTTATGGAAAGATTATTTCGATAAACTATTAAATGTACGTGAAGCCCCCTTTGAAGGTAATCTCGGCGAAATCCACACTGCTGATCTATTAATTAACGATCCTACTGATATAGAAATAGAAATGGCCATCAAGAAGTTGAAAAATAACAAAGCCGCGGGCATCGATGACCTACCGTCAGAACTGATAAAAAATGGAGGCCCTTGCCTTACAAGGCAAATTTGTAAATTGATACGCGCAGTTTGGAAAACAGAACGCATGCCGGAAGAATGGAATACCTCTATCATTATTCCCATCTTTAAAAAAGGCGATAAAACTAACTGTAACAACTATCGGGGAATTTCACTTGTGCCTTCGTGCTACAAGATCCTGTCTAATGTTATCCTAAGTAGACTAACTCCTTTTGCCGAGGAAATCATTGGGGATTACCAGTGTGGATTCCGCCGAAACCGATCTACAAGCGATCAAATGTTTACAATTAGACAACTGTTAGAAAAGAAATGGGAATTTAAAGAAGCAGTACATCAGCTATTTATCGATTTTAAAAAAGCTTACGACTCTATTATACGCGCGCGAATGTACTGGATCCTAGAGTTCTTGGGTGTGCCAAGAAAATTGGTTAGACTTATCGAAATTTGCTTAAGCGGCAGTAAGGGTAGAATACGCGTAAACGGTAGTTTATCTGAAGAGTTTTCGATCCGCGATGGCCTGAAACAGGGCGATGCACTTTCGTGCGTCCTTTTTAACTTAGTTTTAGAATACGTGGTTAGGCAAGTGCAGGCGAATCCGACCGGTGCTACCCTCAATGGGGTAATACAAATTCTTGGATATGCGGATGATCTCGACGTACTAGGGGATGATAAAGAAACGGTAGCTAAAAATGCAGAAATCTTGATCGCAAAAGCCAAAGAAATTGGCTTGGAAGTTAGCGAATCGAAGACAAAATATATGACCGTCGTCAGGTCCGGACAAAGTAATCAAGACGGGGATCTAATGGCCGGAAATATGAAATTCGAAAGGGTTAACGAGTTTAAATACCTCGGGTCTATTATAACTAGCGAAAATAAGATTAAAACGGAAATCAATGCGCGGCTACACGCTGGCAATGGGTGCTATTATGCAGCAAACACGCTACTAAAATCGCGATCGCTATCTAGAAACATCAAAGTAAGAATTTACAAAACGATAATAATGCCGGTCGTCATGTACGGGTGTGAAACGTGGGCGCTGACGAAAGGAGAAGAGAATAGGTTTAGAGTTTTCGAGAATAAAGTACTTAGAAAAATCTATGGTCCAAAAAGGGACGAAGAGACCGGCGAGTGGAGAAAACTGCATAATAATGAGCTGCACGCTCTCTACGGGTCAGCAAATATTAATAGAGTAATGAAAGCGCGTAAATTAAGATGGGCGGGGCATGTAGCAAGAATGGGCAATGAAAGAACAGTGGCGCAAGTTTTAAGAGGGAGACCGACTGGTAAGAGACCCCTAGGCAGACCGAGAAACAGATGGGAGAAAAATGTAAGGGATGATCTAAAAGAACTAGGACATGATTACTTAAACTGGATGGAGAATGCACAAGATAGAGATGTGTGGCGGTCTCGGGTAGATGAGGCAATGAACTTTCGATTTCGAACTGCTAATCTATAATATAATATTTTTCTGTGTTGACTATTACCCCCCGTGAACGATTACCTGCAACATTTTGTACCCCCAGTTGGTTCTGTGTTTTTAAGGTTGACACTGCATGCACAAAGAACGATGCCTTCCTTCAGTTCGAAAAATAATTGCATCTAAGGAATGCGGGTTCAACGGTGATTTTGTAAATTCAATGAACACCGATTCAGCATTTTTGAAAGTTGCTGTTCCCAATTTTGATTCCTGGCTCTTGTCGATTTTTTCGAATATACTTCTATGCTTAAAAATTCCACACATGCTCGAAAAATTTAAAAATCACAAGGGCATAAAATAATTCCATTAAATATCAAATTTTGAAAAATTGCTGTAATTCTAATTTCGACTCCTGAGTTTTGTGCATTTTTTTCTAGTGTATTTCCATGTTTAAAAAGCTAACACATGTTCAAACAAATATTTAAACCACAACAAATATAATTTCATTAAATACCAAAATCAAAATGTTAAAAATTTGATGTATTGCCAATTTCGATTCCTGGGTCTTGGCAATTTGTTTCTTAGTGCATTTTTGTCACTAGAAAGTTTTCAAGTACCCCAAAAAATTCTTCTCCTATCTACAAACGTGTTAAAAAATACCCAAGAAATACCCAACCAAGAAACATGTCGATCGATTCCAAATTAATTATCCTTTTTTAGGAATTCAATACGATACTTTTCCGCAATGTAGCGATTTCGAATTCCTGAATTATTCAATTTCGACCCGCCCTATTTTACATAGATCCACTTTTTTGTATGTTTTTGGAAAAGATAGTACAATATCGTACTAAATCTACTACTTCAACCAAAAACATACACCCTATGTACCACATTACCCTATGCCCCACATTATCTAGTGTGCCAAATTACCTTGTGTGCCATTTTTCACAGTGTGCTATATTACCCCGTGTTCCATATTACCCCAAATATACTAGCCTAGCTAGAAACTTAGACCAGATGTGCTACATTACCACATGTGCCACATTACCAAATGTGACACATTGCCCTATGCGCTATATTGATCCAAAAAGATGAATTTTCAACCGAAAAAAATTTTTGTTTTTAATCAAAAATACGTAAAATCATTCATAAAAGATGAATTTTTAAACGAATATAAATAATAATAAAAATACAAATATATAAATCCTCAACAAAAATAGATTCATTCTCAATCAAACAGTTACATTTTTAACAAAAAACGTGATAGTTCATATTTCAATCAAAAAAGATTTTAATTTTTAATTTACATTTTGTTTTTAATTTTTTGAAATCTTTACAAGTTTTGAATTATTTTTGTATATTTTTAAAAGTTCTAAATATCTCTTATACTTACTTCAATTTTTTTCTAATAATTTGTAACCTCACAAAATTTTAAAAATAATAATAAAATAAATATATTTTGAACCATTTAA
Organism: Andricus curvator; assembly: GCA_932195095.1. NCBI lineage: Eukaryota > Metazoa > Arthropoda > Insecta > Hymenoptera > Cynipidae > Andricus > Andricus curvator. Next base: position 20,937 of record CAKNYM010053167.1, on the reverse strand, counting down.
CTAATCCAATTGAAAATTCATCTCTTTGGTTGAAAATTTAACCATTTGGTTGAGAATTAACTTTTTTTGTTAAAAATTCATGTATTTTGTTGAAAATTCGTATTTTTTGGTAGAAAATTAATCTTCTAGGTTGAAAACTCCTTTTTGTTTCTGCTGAAAATTCAAGATTTTTTAAAAATTGAAAATGTAAATATTCAATTTTTGGTTGAAAAATTCTCTTTTTTAGTTCAAAATTTGACTATTTGGTTGAAAATTAATTGAATTTGTTGATAAATTAATCAACTTTTGTTGAAAGTTAAACAATTTTGTTGAAAATTAAACAACTTTGATGAAAAGTATCCTTTTGGGTTGAAAAGCCAACTATTCGGTTGAAAATTCGCCTTTTTTGTTTGACTTTAACTGCTTTCGACTTCAAATTATTATCTGTTTTGGCTGAAATATCAACTATTATATTTCTCGTTGAGAATTCATCTCTTTTAGTTAAAAATTGATCTCCTTTCTAGAAAATTGAGAAATTTTGTTAGTAGATAATTTTTTAGTTGAAGATTCTTCACTTTAGTTGGAAAATCATCTTGTTGGTTGAAAATTCATTTTCTTTTTTTTTTATTAATTAAACCATTGATTAAGCCATTTTAATTAATTAAACTGAAAACTATTTGGTTGAGTATACATTTTTTTGTAAAAAATTGATGTTTTGCTGTAAATTCAACTACTTTATTGAAATTTGAACTACTTTCTTGAAAAAACATTTTTTGTTTAAAGATGCATCATTTTAGACAAAAATTCATATCTTTGGTTGAAAATTGAACTATTTTGTTAAAAATTCGTTTTCTTTTTTGGTAAAAAATTAATTTTTCAATTGAAAATGTAACTTTTCCATTTTTCGTTCAAAATTTCTCTTTTTAGTTTAAAATGTAACTACTTCTTTGAAAATGGAATTATTTTGTTGAAAATTTTGTTTTTTGCTGAAAAATGAACTATTTCATTTTTTATCAAAAATGTATCTTTTTTAATTGAAAAATCAACTATTTAGTTGAAAATGTATATTTTTTAGTTGAAAATTAAACTGTTTGATTGCAAATTAATCGGCTTTGATGAAAAGTAAACAATTTTGTTAAAAATAAAACAATTTTGTTAAATACGGACATTTTTGGTTGAAAAGTCAACTGTTTTGTTGAAAATTGGTCTTTTTTATTTGACTCTAACTGTTTTTTTTTTTAATTATTATATGTTTTGGTTCGAATATCAACTATTACATTTTTCATTGATAATTCATCTCTTTTAATTAAAAATTAATCTACTTTGTAGAAAATTTATCAATTTTGTTAAAAGGTATTTTTTTGATCGAAGATTCTTCATTTCGGTTGAAAATTCATCTTGCTGGTTCAAAAATGAATTATTTTGGTAAAAGTTTATTTCCTTTTGTTTAAAGTTAATTTTTTAATTAGAAATTTACCAATTCCATTTTTTGTTTATAATTTATCTTCTTTAGTTGAAAATTCAACTATTTGGCTGAAAATTGATTTTTTCATTTGAAAATTCAACTATTTGGTTGAGAATGAACACTTTATCTTAAAAATTCATGTATTTTGTTCAAAATTCGTCTTTTTTGGTAGAAAATTAATTTTTTGTTTGGAGATGCATTATTTTAAATAAAAAATTTATGTCTTTGGTTGAAAATTGAACTATTTTGTTAAAAATTAGTTTTTTAAAAATTAAAAATGTAACTATTTCATTTTTGGTTGAAATATTATTTTTGTAGTGGAAAATGCAACTTTTTGGTTGAAAATTAATCGTCTTTGTTGAAAACGAAACACTTTTGTTGAAAATAAAACAATTTTGTTAAAAAGTGTCATTTTCGTTTGAAAAGTCCAATGCTTGGTTGAAAACTCGTCTTTTTGGTTAAGAAATCAACTATATTCTTGAACATTCTTTTTCGGTTAAATTTAACTGTTTTTTATTTAAAATTATTATCCGTATCGGTTCAAATATCGACAATAAATATTTTTCTTGAGAATTCATCTCTTTTTGTTTTAATACAAGTTATATAAAAGGGAAAAAGGTTCTATTTCATTTTTTGTCAAAAATTTATCTTTTTTAGTTGAACAATCAACTATTTGGTTGAAAATGTATATTTTTTAGTTGAAAATTAAACTGTTTGATTGAAAATTAATCGGCTTTGATTAAAAATAAACAATTTTGTTAAAAATAAAACAATTTTGTTGAAAACGGTCATTTTTGGTTGAAAAGTCAACTTTTTGGTTAATTGGTCTTTTTTATTCGACTCTAACAGTTTTTTTTGTTTTTTTTAATTATCATATGTTTTGGTTCCAATATCAACTATTAAATTTTTCATTGATAATTCATCTCATTTAATTAAAAATTAATCTACTTTGTAGAAAATTTAGCAATTTTGTTAAAAGTTATTTTTTTGATTGAAGATTCTTCATTTCGGTTGAAAATTCATCTCGTTGGTTCAGCAATGAATTATTTTGGTAAAAGTTTATTTCCTTTTGTTTAAAATTAATTTTTCAACTGGAAATTCAACAATTCCATTTTTTGCTTATAATTTATCATTTTTAGTTGAAAATTCAACTATTTGGCTGAAAATTGATTTTTTTATTTGAAAATTCAACTATTTGGTTGAGAATGAACACTTTATCTTAAAAATTCATGTATTTTGTTCAAAATTCGTCTTTTTCGGTAGGAAATTAATTTTTTGTTTGGCGACGCATTATTTTAAATAAAAAATTCATATCTTTGGTTGAAAATTGAACTATTTTGTTAAAAATTCGTTTTTTTTTTAAATTGAAAATGTAACTATTTCATTTTTGGTTGAAATATTAGTTTTTTGGTTGAAATATTAGTTTTGTAGTTTAAAATTCAACTGTTTAGTTGAAAATTAATCGTCTTTGTTGAAAACTAAACACTTTTGTTGAAAATAAAACAATTTTGTTAAAAAGTGTCATTTTCGTTTGAAAAATCAAATGCTTGGTTGAAAATTCGTCTTTTTGGTTAAAAAATCAACTATATTCTTAAACATTCTTTGTCGGTTAAATTTAACTGTTTTTTATTAAAAATTATTATCCGTATCGGTTCAAATATCAAGAATAAAATTTCTCTTGAGAATTCATCTCTTTTTGTTTTAATACAAGTTATCTAAAAGGGAAAAAGGTTCATACCTTAGAATTTGCATTTTTTTCTTTCACCTAAAACACCTTTATTATTAGTAATATTAACTTGGCGTATTAGTACTTTTAATTATGATTCTACAAACATAAGCCTCGCACTAAGTACACAAATCGACACTACTTGAATTTGTGAGACTATTTTCACTCTCGTTAAAGTATACACACCTATATGTAGAAGAGACCTTTAAATAGTTCCTCAAGCGGTATAGCGCATGCACAATACATTTTTTTGCAGATGTTAGCGACAAAATAGAAAGACAAAGAATGTTTCTTGAAAAAAAAAACTATTCTTATTTAAAACAAATAAATGTCACCATTCACGAGGAAAAATTATTTCAATTACATCAATTACTTCAATTACGTCAATCGCATCATTGTCATTGATTTTCCTCATTAATTATTGTCCTCACTCATCAGCCTGTAGCCGTTCAAAATTTCGTCACGGTATTTTAAACACTTTTTCCACCCCTCTCCTTCTTCGTCACAAATACAAAATTAAGTCAAAATTTATCCTCGATTTGATTTTATAAATTCCTAAAATAAAACACAAAACATACAAACATACTAATTGAACAGACTTCGTAACCAAATGGTTAAACTTTCAATCGAAATGAAGGAACTTTCAACAAAATAGTTGAATTTTCAGTCTAAAAGAACGAATTTTCCGTATCCAAAAAACGAACATTCAAGAAAACAGTTAAATTGTTATCCAAAAAGGATGACTTTTTAAGCAAATAGTTGAATTTTCAACCAAGGAAAATCAATTTTCTACCAAAAAAGATCAACCTTAATCCAAAAGGACGAATTTTCTATTCAAAAGGACGAATTTTCAACCTACGAAGGTGAATGTTCAACCAAATAGTTGAATTTTCAAACAAAAAATAATTATTAACGATATAGTTCTATTTGCAACCAAATGTTTGAACTTTCAATCGAAAAGGTGGAATTTTCAACAAATTAGTTGAATTTTTAATCTAAGAGGACGAATTTTCCATATCCAAAAAGATGAATCTTCAACAAAATAGTTAAATTTTCATCCAAAAATATGACTTTTCAATAAAATAGTGCAACAAGGTAGTCGAATTTTATAGCCAAAAAGAATAATTCTTAACAAAAGATATAATAGTTGATATTTCAACCAAAAAATATTTTAATTTCAACAACTGAATTGAACTAAAACATTGAATCCTCATACAAAAGAGATTAACTTTTAACGAAACAGTTGAACCAAAAGACAGAAATTTACAACAAAAGACTTGAATTTTCAACCAAGAAAGATTTTTCATTCAAGAGAAAAACAAAATATCAACCAAATTGTTAAATTTTCAACCAACTGGTTGAACTTTCAAGCGAAAAGGACGAATTTTCAACAAGATAATTAAATTTTCAATCTAAAAGGAAGAATTTTCTATATCCAAAAAGACGAATTTTCAACGAAACAGTTAAATTTTAAACCAAAAAAGATTAAATATCAACAAAAAATATAATAGTTAATATTTCAATCAAAAAAAAAGATTTTTAATTTTAATCAAAAACAGATGACTTCACTCAAAAAAGACGAATTTTTAAGAACATTTCTGATTTTCAAATCAAATAGAAGAATTTTTAAAAATAGAGTTGAATTTTCAACAAAAAACTTCATTTTCAAGCAAATAGTTTAATTTCAAACTACGAAGCATACATTTTCAACCAAAAATGAAATAGTGAAATTTGCTGTTCAAAAAAGTTATTTTTAATAAACAAAAAATTTATTTCAAGGAAATATTAAAAGATTAAACCAAAAAAATGGATCTTCAACTAATACAATAAATTTTTAACAAACTTTTAACCAAGTGGCTGAATTATTGATTAAGAAGATTAATTTTCTACCAAGAAAGATCAATTTACAAAAAAATATATCAATTTTCAACCAAAATGTTAAATTTTCAACTAAAAATGATCAATTTTCAACTAATATTGGAATAATTGAATTTTCATTTAAAAAAATTAATGTTTAAAACAAAACGATTTTTCAACAAAATAGGTCAATCTTCAACCAATAAAATAAATTTTCGACAAAGTAGTTTAAGTTTTAAGTACAAAAGACGAATTCTAAATGCAAAATTTAATAGTTGACTTTTCAACTGAAAACTATCAGTTTTCAGCTAAACATGTATTAGTTAAATTTTCAATTAACAAAATCAATTTTAAAAAAACATTTTTGACAAAATAGTAGAATTTTCAACAAAAAAGACGAATTTTCAACAACAAAAAATTAATTTTGAACCAAACAGTTGCATTAACAACCAAATAGATTAACTTTTCAGTAAAAGTGACGAGTTTTCAAAAATACAGTCAAAGATTTAACCAAATAATAACATTTTCAAGACAAAAAGACGAATGATTTCGAAGACAGTTGAATTTAAAAAAAGGTACATTTCGACCAAGAAAGATAAATTTTCAACCAAGAAGGATGTTTTTTCTACCATAAAATATGAGTTTTTAACCTAAAAGGATCAATTTTCAACAAAATAATTGAATTTTCATCCAAAAATGATAACTCTAAAAAATAATGAGATGTTTAACAAAATATTTGAATTTTCAGCATACAAAGTTACATTTTCAATCAAATAGTCGAATTTTCGCACAAAAAAGATTACAATTCAATGAAATATTTGAATTTTCAAGACAAACAGACAAATTTTTTAGAAGACCGTTGAATTTTTATTGAAAACAATCATTTTCAACCAAGAAAGATGAATTTTCAACAAAAAAGTAAAGTTTTCAAGCTAAAAAGTCGAATGTTTTAAAAAACACCGGCCTTGCAAATCTAAAAAAATGAATTTTTAACAAAAAAGATGATT
>CAKNYM010053167.1:0-14893 GCA_932195095.1 Andricus curvator | reverse complement strand
GAATTTTCATCAAAAAATGATAACTTAAAAAAAGAATTAAATTTTCCGAAAATAATTAGATGTGTAACAAAATAGTTGAATTTCTAACCAAATAGTTGAATTTTCAGCATACGAAGATACATTTTCAATCATATAGTCGAATTTTCGCACAAAAGAGATTACAATTCAATGAAATATTTGAATTTTCAAGACAGACCAATTTTTTAGAAGACCGTTGAATTTTTATTTAAAACAATCATTTTCAACCAAGAAAGATGAATTTTCAACAAAAAAGTAAAGTTTTCAAGCTAAAAAGTCGAATATTTTAAAAAACAGCGGCCTTGCAAATCTAAAAAAATGAATTTTTAACAAAAAAGATGATTTTCAATCAAAAATGATGAATTTTCAACAAGATAATTAAATTCTCAATCAAAAAGTTAAACTTTCAAAAAAACAAGAATAATTTTCTACCCAAAAAGACGAATTTTTTAGGAAATCTATGAATTTTCTATCAAATAGTTAAATTTTCAACCAAAAAGTTGAGTTTTCAACAAACGAAATTAATTTTCTACCCAAAAAGACGAGTTTTCAACGAAATACATTAATTTTCTGAAAAACGGTGGAATTTTCAAATTATACAATATACAGGATGAAGTTTCAACCAAAAACGGAATAGTTGAATTTTCATCAAAAAATGATAACTTAAAAAAAGAATTAAATTTTCCAAAAATAATTAGATGTGTAACAAAATAGTTGAATTTCTAACCAAATAGTTGAATTTTCAGCATACGAAGATACATTTTCAATCATATAGTCGAATTTTCGCACAAAAGAGATTACAATTCAATGAAATATTTGAATTTTCAAGACAAACAGACCAATTTTTTAGAAGACCGTTGAATTTTTATTTAAAAAAAATCATTTTCAACCAAGAAAAATGAATTTTCAACAAAAAAGTAAAGTTTTCAAGCTAAAAAGTCGAATGTTTTAAAAACAGCGGTCTTTTAAATCTAAAAAAAATTAATTTCTAACAAAAAAGATGATTTTCAATCAAGAAAGATGAATTATCAACAAGATAGTTCAATTCTCAATCAAAAAGTTATATTTTCAACAAACAAGATTAATTTCCTACACAAAGAGACGAGTTTTCAACAAAGTACATTAATTTTCTAACAAACAGTTGAATTTTCAAATTATACAATATACAGGCTAAAGTTTCAACCAAAAATGGAATAGTTTAATTTTCAGATAAAAACTCTGATAAAAAAAAAACACTATTTTCAAATCAAAAAGACGAATTTATCAACCAAGAAAGATTTTTCAAACAATTAAGGAAAAAATGTCATAAAAACTGTTGAATTTTCAAGCCAAGAACATGAGCTTTCAACGAAACAGTTAAGTGTTCAACTAAATAGTTAAATTTTCAACCAAAAAGATGATTTTTCAAACAAGAAGATTGATTTTCTACCAGAAAAGAAGAATTTCCAATAAAATATTTACATACATTTTTTAACCAAATATTTGAATTTTCAACTAAGAAGATTAATTTTCTACCAAAGAAGATGGATCTTTAACGAATGACATACATTTTCACCTAAATATTTCGAAGAATGGATGTGATATTAGTTCAAATTTTATTTGAAATATTTTTTTATATTTTTTCAATTTCAAATTTTTTTTCATAAATAATTAAATTTTAAACCAAAAGATCAATTTTTGACCAAAAAGCGAATGACGAAAGTGCATTAGAAAATTGAATAAGACAAAAATTAGAGAAAATTTGCTCGTGATTTTGTATGGAAATCTTCTTTACGACATCCACAGTGAACAAAAGTGACTTAGGTTTTTTTAGAACGTACTGCAAAGTTTTCTTGGACGTAAATATCAAATAGTTTTAAAAATATTTTCAGAAAATCCCAAAAACGTACAAAGTTAGGAAAAAATACGTTTAAAAAGCGTTCAATGTCACAAAGATTCCATAAAAAAGTTTTTGGATCATTACATTTTAAGAATGTTATAAAAAATTTAAATATTTTATATAATCCAGAAACATTTCTTTGAAGCTTTATTTATTCGTATATTCATTTAATTTTACGTGAATTGAACACAAAATATCAAAAAATGAAAAAAAAAAAAAAATTGAAACGGAGACGCGCACCTTGGCGCGCGTATGGCTTCTAGTTTTCCAATACATGTTTCGCAATATAACAACTTCAGCATTTAAAAACTACAATATTATGTATTGGAAAGTTACATTACGTCACGGAAATAAACTTCCAACACCTTTACTGGAAAGTTCCAACAAAAATTTTTTACAGTGTTTATCTAGAAAATGAAGAAGCTCGACGCTTTAGAATCATGATTTATGCTCTTAACTTATCTCCCAAGATATTAAGATATCATAAATTTGTATACGTCGCAATTTGTAAATATTTCCAGACTACCTCTTTACCATTTTTCGAGAATTTTAGACTTTATGAAGTTGACCTGTTAACGTCATCTCATTTTTATCTCGTTTGAACGATCTTCTCATTCATACGAAAAAGGTCGAAATAGTGTCCCACAAAAACAAAAGTTTAGAATTTTAGTTGGATTCTCAACTAAAAGTGACATTTTTTAACCAATAATGGAATGGTTAAATTTTCAGTAGTTTAGTTTATATACGGGCGGGCACTCGAGCTATAAAGCCTATTTTTCCACTAAATTTTAACTAACAAAATTTATTTTAAACCAAAAAAAAAAACGAATTTTCAACAAAGAAGCGAAATTTTCCACCAAAGAAATGAATCTTCAACTATCTCAACCATCGCATTCAGAAAATACCATTAAATTACTGAACAAAAATATTTTTTTTAATCTTTTCCATGTTTTTCCTGTCAAAAGTTGCATTTAAATAAGCATAAATTGTTTCAAAAATAAATAGACAACTAAAATGAAAACATTGCATTTTCAAATTCGTAAATTAGGCCAAATCATTGTGAAAATACCATTGATTCGCGACACTCTAAGATAATTAATTGAATAAACAAATAAAAATTGTTTTAAACTTGTTGAGAAACTAGCTAGTGTAAACAATAAACAAACAGTGGAAATAAAAATGTACACTCTCAAAGTTCATTAAATAGTCCATAGCACTCATAAAATACCATGATTCATATTTGTTTAAACAATTTTTTTATTTTAATCGTACAAAATTTAACAAAAAAAAGATGAGAAAAAAAACTTACTTTCAGCTTCCAGAGGATCAATACTCATCAGTCGAACTTTTCATAACAAATTTAAAAAAATTGTTTAACAAAATATTAATCATTCAAAGAATCTGTATAAGATATTAATATTTAACAATGAGCGACACACTTAAACAAATTTAGAAAAAAGAAATTTTTATCGCATTTGCATGAAAATGTACAACTAATTTTTAATAAATTGTTTAAACTATTGGATAATGGTTTTAACATGAAATGTTGCTCTTGAAAATGACAAATAATTGCATAATTGACAGAAAATGATTAATCTCAAACCTTTGTTGCAGAAAACAATTGTTTAAACAAAAAATTATGTAAACAAATACGATTTTTTGAAAGAATGGGGTAGTAATATCTGAATGGCGTAGATATTTAATAATAAGCGACAAAGTTATCCCAATTAAAAATAACTAGAGTTTTCTACCTCTTCTTATCAAAAAGTTACCAGTAAATAATAATTCATTCCTTAAACAATTGGTAAACGCTTGAAACAAATATCGGTTTTCCTATCAGTGACTAATTGTTCAATTGAACGTAAAAAAGTAACTTTTATTGAGTTGGTAGAATAACAAAATTATTTAGACAAATTGAAATTGTTTAAACAATCGAAAATTAGTGCAAAAATGATTTAAAACTTTTCAATTATGGAATAAAAATCATTTTTGGCAAAAAAAAAAAGAAAAACAGAGCTCCTATGCGTCCATTTTGCGCAAAATTGGTAGTATAATTTTTTTGGGGCATATTTTGGGCTCCACAAGAGGAGGTGGGAGCATCAAAATTTATAATTATTATATAAATTATTATTATATAAATTATCAAAATTTAGCGAAAATTATTCGCTGCATACTCCCCAATAAATTCTAATTATCTCCCGCAAAATAAGTTTAAACTAAGAAACGTGAATCTCATTTTTCTGAAAACAAAAAATTTCCCATGTTAATCTTATGGGATTTTTCTTTCAAAAATAAAAGTCAAGAATAAATTAAACGTTTTTCATAGAATTACCTATTTAGGCTATAAAGAAAGCTTGTTTTTTTCTTTAAGTACCTTTAGATTAAAAAGTAAGAGAAGATGGTATATTCTCAAAAAGCACTCAGCGCTTATTTTCATAAATAAACAATAAAAATCCCACTTTCGAACCTCAAATCTCTTCAAGGGAAAAACCTAAGCTTTCTAAGCTGAAGAAATAAAAAATAAAATATTCCTTTTTTCCCAAAAATGTCAAATTGTTTGGACTTTCATTTTTGAAGACCAAATATTTTTTTTTTAATGTTCATCATCAATGGAAAGAACGTTAAAAACCTATCGAAACTCTACCGGGCGAAATTTTTTTATCGCCATTGGAAGAGTTAAAATCGGCAAAATAGACGATACCCACGAAAATGCCAAAATGTTCACCCCTTTTCCTCGGTTAATACTTATCCAAATGGTAAACAAAATTTCCCCACAAGCTGTGAGAAATAATATCAACATTTGAGAAATAATACCCCACGCATGAATTTAATCATAATTTATTTTTAAGAGTTCATAAAGACACAAATTACTTACAAGAAAGAGGTCGTTGTTACCAACTGGGATAGTTCCACTTTCGAAAATCGAATGAGAGGCGGGGTAGATAAATTACAAGCCCACTTTTGAGTTTACAAAAATATCACTCTATCCTTTATTCACTGAATTTACAACTGATAAGATATTCAGCGAGCACAACACTTTTTTTTATCTTATCACATACGTCTTCCTGTCTATTCTTGGATTACTTGGTATTCGCAGATTCCCACCTCCTTCGCCCTCTTTGTGTGATATAGGTCCTCTCCGAGCTCCTCTCGTCACACCTATAAAGGTCGGGATCTTTTCACCCTCCGATTTCAGACACACATCTAATCACAACGTCTCATCGATATAATAACATTGGACCACCGCGCGATCTCAACACCCCGTCGGGCACCCCACGGCCATTACACTACCATCGTCCACGGTACAACCATCGCACCGCCGCGCGCCCCGAAGATCACAACACCCCGTCGGGCACCCCACGACCATTACACTACCATCGTCCACGATACGACCACCACACAACCGCGCCCTCCAAAGATTACAACGCCTGTGGGGCACCCCACGACCATTACACTACACTGTAAAAAAAGTTGGTGTAATTTTACATCGTACCACGATGGAAATTATTTGACCTACGTGCGACGATGTAAATTTACACACTTTTGTAAACAAAAATGCAGGACGTAAATTGTCAGGACCACATTTCAATTTTTAGGTTATGTTCGTGAGGTTATAAATTTTCAAGCACTGTATCAGGATAAATAAAGCGCATATTACTTTTCTCAGGTATCGTTTTGAATAAAAAAGACATATTTTTTTTATTCACATAGAACTCATCACTATTAGAGCAATATTAGAGGCTCTGAGACGTAATTTTATGATAAAGTCCAAAGCGCCATGTCTTTCTGTCAGTTTGTCGATGGGTTGTCGATTTATGTCCTGTTTGTAATTTCTCAGGATGCCAAGACGTAACAATACTACCCGTGTGTGAAATTATGCTAGATACTGCAACTTTACCAAAAAAAGTGTTAATTTATAAGCATATTTAAATTTATTCACTAACGTAAATTGACTACGTGCCACGCTGATCAAATAATTTCCATCGTCAGACATAGTAAATTTACATCGGACAGTTATTTCATACTGTTCCATGGGGTGAAGTTGGAGTAGATCGTGAATTTCGGAGCGACATTGGTATATTTACCAGGTTATACATTGTAATTTAAAATACACTGCTCGTGAAATTACAATCTAATTGTAAATATCACAAAAGATTTTTTTACAGTGTACCATCGTCCACGGCACGACCACCACACAAGCGCGCGCTCCAAAGATCACAACACCCCGTCGGGCACCCCACGACCAGTGAGGGTCTTCAAGTATTACGTAAGCATTTTGAGAGGAAGGGGGGGTTCTAAATAGAGGCTTGTTATTGTATATTCGTAATGCAAGAACATGATTACAATGGGGGGGGGGGGTCAAGAATAGGAAAAATTATGCTTACGTAATACTTGAACGGCCCCATTACACTACCACCGTCCGCGGTACGACCATCACAGTACCGCGCGCTCCTAAGATTACAACATCCCGTCCGGCACCTCACGACCATTACACTACCATCGTCCACGGCACGACCACCACACAAGCGCGCGCTCCGAGGATCACAACACCCCGTCGGGCACCCCACGACCATTGAGGCTCTTCAAGTATTACGTAAGCATTTTGAGAGGAAGGGGGGGGGGGGGGGTTCTAAATAGAGGCCTGTTATTGTATATTCGTAATGCAAGAATATGATTACAATGGGGGGGTCAAGAATAGGAAAAATTATGCTTGCGTAATACTTGAACGGCCCCATTACACTACCACCGTCCGTGGTACGACCATCACAGCACCGCGCGCTCCTAAGATTAGAACATCCCGTCCGGCACCCCACGACCATTACATTACCGTCGTCCTCGGTACGACCATCAAACTACAGCGCGCTCCGAAAATCACAACACCCCATCGGGCACCCCACAACCATCACACTACCATCGTCCACGGTACAACCATCACGCAACCGCGCGCTCCGAAGAACACAACGCCCCGTCGGGTACCCCACGACCATTACACTACCATCGTTCATGGCACGACCATCGCACAACCGCGCGCTCCAAAGATCACAACGCCCGTGGGGCACCCCACGACCATTACACTACCATCGTCCACGGCACGTTCACCACACAACCGCGCGCTCCGAAGATCACAATACCCCGTCGGGCACCCCGGGTCCATACTAGAACCTGGAAATAAGCATGATTTCGGGCATTGCTTCGAGCATATCTCCGACGAATCCAAATGTAAACAGGCAGGACTGCATGATGGCTTTCCGTTGGATTACGAGGCTTGACGTAACATGACGCGCGCAGAATGGGTCCCTCCTGCTTGTTTGTTACGCTTCAGTGAGCAAGTCTCCCTTTCTCCGCACATCACCACATCCCGAGGCCATCTGTTCTAGGAATAGCATAACTTGAGGGTGCTTATTTCCAAGTACCAGTGTATACTACCGTCGTCCACGGCACGACCACCACACCACCGTGCGCTCCGAAGACTCAAATATATCACCCGAAAAATACCATCTACTTTTATACTACACTTTCAGACCCCATATGTTCACAAATGCAGACAATAATACCCTTGTCCTTTAATTATATTCTATCCTTCACAGAGACTTCTCGGAGTTTGTTTACAATAATAGCGACCGGTTCGGGTCTCAGGTTGATGGATTCGACTGGGGCTTTACAGGATCAAAGTACATGAAAATACATTAAATACGTTTTTTTTTATCCAATGGGTCTTATAGGCGAGCGGATTACACCGGAAAAGTCGCTTAGAAATCGAAAGAGTGATCAATCTCTTTCTAGTCGCTATTTTTGGTCATAATTGATAGTTTTCGATACACTGAGAATCAACAGCATGATTTTTTGAATTTGAAGTTTGCGGAACCCTTAGAAAAATGGCGTCAAAGATGGCGCTCGCGAGAAACAGACTTAGCGTAATGAAGCATGAGTCAACTGCCTGACGTGCATTAATTGTTACAAAATCATATAGAAATACATTCATACGATACAGGTACACTATAATTAGTTAAATAAATTCAAAAAAACAATAATTTTTCTAAATAAACAACTTTAAATGACGTTTTTCCAATTTAAAAAATTATAACTTTGTAATGTTTGCATTTATAGCTTCTAAACTATAAATTTTATGAAAAAATTCCTGAAGTAAATGTTTTAGAACATATTTTTTCAAAAAAAATGACCTATATAAAAATGTTCTGTAGTCAAAATCAAGTCGTCTAGCACGACTTGAAGCACAGGCTGCGTTGTACATTACAATCATTACATTTTCCTCCTCATGCTATTCGAACTGCTCGTCCCTCTCCTGAACTTTAAAAGTAATTTAATTAGTTTAAATCGAATTATTTAAGGAAGCAATTCGAAAAAAATATTTCTTCTTTATGAGAAATAATTCTTTTTTACATATTAAAGTATCCGATAAACAAAATATTTACAAAAGGTATCATTTTTAAAACACTAGAATTTTCTGGAACTCAATTCCGGAGAAAAATTTCTAAGAATACTACTCTGATGTATTTTTACCATTATTACAATTTTCTTTACACAGGCAACATTCCAAGTTTAATTTTAGGCAAGGGCATGCCAGATTAACTCATGGTGTATTTCCACCACAAGAACAGAAGTACTTTAGCTTGAGTCAATTTATCAGAGTTGCCACGAACTTCGAAAAATGTGTTGGATCAGCTATACCCTGCTGGAAGTAAACGGATTCAAACGGATAGAAATTAGCGAATTCAAACGGATAGACATTTTTTATCCGTTTGAATGAGCACTTTGCATCCTTTTCAATCATGTTCTACCCTTTGTTAGATTTTTAAATCTTTATCCGTTTGAATAATTTTCAACACGTTAAGTGAAATTTAATCCGCCCCTATCTGTTTCAATCCGAGCTTTTTTATCCTTATCTATCCGTGAGATCCTATTTATCCGCTTCAATCCGTCTTCAACGAAGAATATTCTATCCTTATGTATCGTTTTTAATCAATCTTCAACTAAAAATAATCTATCCATATCTATCCGTTCAAATCCGTCTTCAAGTAAAAATATGCTATCTATATCTATCCTTTTTAATCAGTCTTCAACTAGTAATACTCCATCCGCGTCTATCCTTTTGAATCTGTATTGAACTAATAATATTCTATCCTCGCGTATCAGTTTGAATAGAAAAAATTCTATCCGTATGTATCTGCAGTGAAAACTATAATGCTAATTCGTATCATATGAGGATTGAAGAAGGATAAGTAATGATTGGTACGGATTAATATTCTTCGATCCGTGTTACATAATGATAAAAATCAAAGTAGGTCGCGGTTAGACAAGGATTAGGTGACGGACAGAAGGATTGAAGAGGATAAATATTGATTGTAACGGATACCTTTTCAATCCGTGATAGGTGACGAGATAAAATCGAAGTACTACGCGGATAGAAAAGAATGCGGTGACGGATAGCAAATTATGGATTAGAACAGATAGCCAATTCTTTCTGTGGAGAAAAGATTCATGAGGATAAATATTGACTGGCATGGATAAGTATTCTATCCGTCATAGTTAACAAGGAATGTCAAAGTAGGTCGCCGATAGAAAAGGATAGGGTGACGGATAGAAAATCATGGATTCGAATGGATTGGAAATATATTTTGCGGAGAATGGATTAAAGAGGATTAGTAATTATTGGAATGGATTAAGATTCTATCCGTGTTGCATAACGAGAAAAATCAAGTAGGCCGCGGATATATAAGGATAGGCTGACGGATAGAACATTATGGATTAGAACGGATAGCCAATTCTTTCTGTGGAGAAAATATTCATGAGGATAAGCATTGCCTGGCATGAATAAGTATCGTATCCGTGCTTGATACCAGGGAAAGTTTAAGTAGGTCGCGGATAGAAAAGGATAGGTTGCCGGATAGAAGATTATGGATTGAAGCGGATAGGAAATATAAATATATTGCCTATTCGTTTCAATCCATAATTTTTCCCATTTATATTGTGGAGAACGGATTAAAGAGAATAAGTAATGATTGGCACGGATAAGTATTCTATCCGTGATAGTTACCAAGGAATTCCAAACATGGTCGCGGATAGAAAAGGATAGGGTGACGGATAGGAAATTATGGATTGTTTTCACAGAAGAAAAGACTTAAGAGAAGTCACTATCCATCAGAATTATTGCATATATACTTCAGGAACATAAATATTCACTTTAAGATTCAATCCAATTATTGTAAACAATTTATATAAACAATTATTTTCATGAGTTGCTCAACCGGAACAAAAAACTTTATCTTGATTAAAAATGCCTAAATATCTCGTAGGAGTAGTATTTAAAGGAGAAAATAACCATTAGTTAACAATTACCATTATTATAAATATCCTAACAAACAAATTGTATTTTTTCGAAGTAATGTTTTTTTCATCAAACAACTTTCAAATTAATTTCAAATCATAATAAATAGCTGCAGAAAAATATAAATGTTGAATATTTGTATTCTTAATAACAATATTATAAACGAATAAAAAATGTAGCGTTTTCCATCGGAAAAAAATTATTTTTTTGCTAAATCATGTTGCAGCTATCTCAGTGATTATATTTCATAATAAAAGTGTGGCACCAACTCGCAATTGTTATTGTTATTAACAATAAATTAAATAAACAGTCATCTATGGCAATGCCACGCCTGAATAAGCGGTTTTTTCGTAATGATTATTTTAATGCACCTTGATGGTAGTACTTAAATAAGTAACATTGTCAGTAATTCCTAATTAATATTATTATTAAATAATAATAGAAAATTGTAAATTTATAAGCAAAATGTTTTTAAAAAATTATTTTGCTGTTTTTACACTTTTTGTCCAATTTTCAATTAGAGTGATGTAAATAATTAATTTGAGTTAATAAAATGAATTGTTTGAAGAATTTATTATTATTTTTAATGAAATTCAATTGGAATAATGCTAGAAACTTATGTTTTTTTCTGAAATGTTGAACTTTTTACCACTTTTTACGTAGTGAAGTAATAAATAATGCAAGTTAGCAAAAATAGTTGTTCAGACAATTTATCATTGTTTATAATCATCTTATCTTAGAGAAGTGCTAAAAAGTTGTGGTTTTTCTGAACTTTTAAACTTTTTGTGCACTTTTCACTTAGTGAGGTAATGATTAATGCAAGTTAACAAACATCCATATCACAAATTACGCAACTTGTAATTCGAGGTAAGAAATAGAATAATAATGCGTAAATTTATTAAACAATAGCTTATTTTAAGAAGATGAATTCCTAACAAAATCCATACGTTTTTAATCAAACAGTTGAATTTTCAACCAAGAAGATTAATTTTCTACCAGAAAAGACGAATTTTCAACAAAATACATAAATTTGTAACCAAATAGTTAAATTTTTAACCATAAAGATTTATTTTCTATTAAAAAGACGAATTTTCCAAAAAATCCCATAAATTTTCAACTAAATAGCTTGAACAATGAATGTGATGTTATCTGAAGGTCAGACCATGTTTACTAGAGGCTCTTGGGGTCGCTGAATCCGAATCCGAGGTCCAAAAAACCCCAGCACGTCAGGGTTCTGGCATAACCTCAAAAAACCTCATAAAAATTTGTTTTCGGGCCTGGAGGTCAGACCATGTTTACTATATGTTTTTGGGGTCGCTCAATCCGAATCAGAGGTCCAAAAAACCCCAGCATGTCAGGGTTCTGACATAACCTCAAAAAAGCCGTATAAAAAAATCTTTTTTCGTGTCTGGAATTCAAACCATGTTTACTATATGTCTTTGGGGTCGCTGAATCCGAATCCGAGGTCCAAAAACCCCCAGCACGTCAGAATTCTGACATAAACTCAAAAAATCTCATGAAAATTTTGTTCGAGTCCGGGGATCAGACCATGTTTATTATATGTTTTTGGGGTCGCTGAATCCGAATCCTGAGGATTCGACTGTCTGCATCGTAAAACGCTTGGGTGCGCCTGCCATGACGGCATCAAAGCCGTACTCCAGGGACTTAGCCGGATCACAGGCTCATTCCGTTGCCCGCCGTCACCGCGAGGAGGTGCCCTGGATGCTACGGATTCGGATTCAGCGACCCCAAAAACATATAGTAAACCTGGTCTGACCTCCAGACCGGAAACAAAATTTTTATGAGGTTTTTTGAGGTTATGTCAGAACCCTGGCGTGCTGGGGTTCTTTGGACCTCGGATTCGGATTCAGCGATCCCAAAAACATATAGGAAACATGGTCTGACCTACAGACCCACAAAATGATTTTTTATGAGGTTTTTGGAGGTTATATCAGAACCCTCACGTGCTGGGGTTCTTTGGACCTCGGATTCGGATTCAGCGACCCCAAAAACATATAGGAAACATGGTCTGTCCTCCAGACCCGAAAAAAGATTTTTTTATGACGTTTTTTGAGGTTATGTCACAACCCTGACGTGCTGGGGTTTTTTGGACCTCGGATTCAGATTCAGCGACCCCAAAAACCTATTATAAACATGGTCTGACCTCCAGATCCGAAAAAATTATTTATATTTATATTATATATATTATATATATATTATTATATTATATTATGAATCTTAAAAAAAATAAACTTTTAAGAAAGTAGTTCAACTTTCAACCAAGGAGTTGAATTTTCAATCTAAAAAGATGAATTTTCAACGAAACATGTAATAGTTGATACTTCATAAAACAAGTAACAAAATACCAAATTGTTGAATTTTTAAGCCAAAATGGACGAATTTTCAACAAAATACATAAATTTTTAACGAAATAGTTGAATTTTCTACTGAATTGTTGAATTTTTAAGCCAAAAATACGAATTTTCTACGAAACAATTGAATTTTTAACAAAAAAGTTAATTTTCAATCAAAAACAGATTAATTATTAACCAGACACTTGCATTTTTAACCAAAAAAGTTTAAATTTTTACAGAAAGACATGAATTCCTAAACCAAAAAGATGAATGTTCAACAAAATAATTTAATTTTCAACCAAGAAGTGTGACTATTGAACAAAATTGTTGAATTTTCGACAAAATAATTCACTTTCATACCAAAAAAAGGATATAAGAATTCATAACCAAAAATTTATTAGTAGACTTTTCAGCTGAAAACAATGAACTATCAAGCAAAAATAATTCAGATTTTATCATTGGTTTCTATTAACTAAGTTTAGTGTATATATATATATAGTTAAAAGTTTGTCATAAGGACAACCGCAGGATTTCGCCGGGAGCGGGCGTTAATCTGAAAAATTGCACCCGCTCCCAGCGAAATCGCGGTAAAATTTCAACTGTAACCACGTCTCACGACCGTGAGATAGGTGGTTACAGTCTGCGACGAACTCAATACGATGCTCCGGCAAAAGTCTCGTGCACCCTGAGGACACGGAGCGACCCAAGGACGACCGCCTTCTGCATTTTCCCCGCAAGTGTCTCAGCATTTTTTTGACACGCAGGGATGCTTTTCAGGCTATTAACCAGTGAAACCTTGGCACTTCCAAGAGCGCCGATGATCAAGATGATTAGCTTAACAGAATATTCCGGGTATAACCGTCGCAACTCCCTTATAAGGTCTTTATACCTCTCTTTCTTTTCTTTCTCCTTGGCTGTGACGTTTTTGTCAGCTGGTGCCGAAAATTCGATAACGAACATGGTTCGTTTCTCGAAGTCAAGGAGAACTATGTCAGGCCTCGAGTGCGCAACAGAAACAATTGTCGAGAATATGAAGTTCCAGTATATGCGGCACTTCTCATTTTCGACAATTGACTCTATTTCTCTAGGAGCGTTTAGCGGAGAGGTATTTGGGCTAATGCCATAAGAGTGACAGAGATGGTAATAAAGCACTCTTAGTGCCGCATTGTGTCTTTGGATGTAGGTCGTTCCCGCATGAGTTGGACAACTAGATAGTATGTGTCCTAGATGCTCGGGGTGTGCATGACACGCTCTGCAACTATCATCGGGAATGTCTTGGCTCAAAATGTGGCGACGGTATGCTAGAGTGGAAATGACACCGTCTTGACATGCCAAAATGAAGCCCTCCGTGCCCGACTTCAATCCGGGTGATCTAAGGAAAGCAAACGTTAGCTCATACGACATCGACTGATCTTCCACATTTCTGTGGAAGATGCCGTGCATCCTCTTGTCGAGGAGCTGTTCGTGGAAGTTTTTCTCCTGTGCTTTCTTAATCCGGGCCTTCAGGAGTGAGTATTCAAGATGGATAAGATTTGATGCATTTTGCTCACCCCTAATATTGAAGTCAAGGCCGAGTGTTTCAGCAGCCTCCTCCGCTGCTTTGTACAGAAACGCCCCTTTTCCCACTTCTTCGTGTTTCCTGACCATTTTAAGAAGAGGGTCTTGTCCATTTGCAACTATATGTGCTGTACCCAGAATGAGTCTGTTGTGAAGACATTCAAGATTCAGTATTCCGCGACCACCTAGGCGGCGTGAGATGTAAAGTCGCGGAACAGAAGACTTAAGGTGCATGCTCTTGTTCATGTGCAAAACCTTTCGCGTCCCGATATCAAGGGATCTGAGCTCGTCCTTCGTCCATGGAACCACTCCAAATGAATAGAGTACTACCGGGACGGCAAGCATGTTCGTTGCAGATACTTTGTTTCTCGCCGACAGTTCGGAAGACCAAATCTGCCGGATGAGACGTTTGTATCTGCATCGGAGAGTATCCTTTATAGATGTCGCGTCCTGAATGCGGCTCTGTGGCACGCCCAGGTATGTATAGGTCTCTCCAGCGCAAAGGTGTCGTATAGCGCTTCTGTCAACGAGCTCAGGATCTTCGGGGATGCCATTAAGTTTTCCTTTCTTCAAATTAACCTTGGCGCATTTCTCTAACCCGAATTCCATTCCAATCTCTTGAGTGTACTCTTTGACAATTTTCAGAGCTAGATGTAGTTTCTCTTGATTCCTAGCATAGATCTTAAGATCATCCATGTAAAATACATGAGTGACCTTATGCTTTCGGTTTCCAGGTTT
>CAKNYM010053165.1:312099-339173 GCA_932195095.1 Andricus curvator | reverse complement strand
CGCCCTGGACCCCGCGCCCCCCCTTCGCCCGCAACTTCAATCAGGTTACGTATTTTTTACGCTTTTCCTGATCTTATTGTCAAAATTTTAGTGCATGTCACGTGGTAGGCCGATTTTGAATAAAATATCGTGTGTCATTCGACAAGAACCCTTTGACGGACTCGTCCGATGTAATCTGTACTCGGCGGCAGGCGCGCTTCGCGCGCCTGCTTATCGCCTCGTACAGAAAACATCGGCCTCGTCGCGTCAAAGATGTGGTTCCCGTCTCATGACACAATATACTATTACTGGTGCTCGCGAAAATGTCCGTAATTGTACAGTGAAGAGACTCTCACTTCTATTTCTAATTACAAATTGGATCACGTGGCCGACAGCTTTTTACTGTATATTTGATTAGACGTTGGGGTCGACCACGTGCAAGCAAAAATGGCAAGATTGGGGAATAAACTTTCTTTCGTTAGAATTTCGCTTGCTATATCTCTCTCATAGCATTTGTCAGAATCTTATTTCGATAAAGTAGAATGTCGGTCATTGTAATCAGATACATATTCCTTTTTCTCGAAATTGTATAAAGTTATCGTTCCGTAATACTTCTGATCGTAATACTTCTGAGTAAACCACTATGATCAATTTTACTAGAGTTTCGCTATAATTTCAGGTTAATATTGAAAAGAAATGTGTCACTAGTAGATATACATATAGATGTTTATATACCTTTTTTTTGCTATCGAAACTTCACTAGTGGCTGGCGCCCTAGATTAATAGAATATTTTGATCGCTGTTTTTTTTTTATTCATTTAATTTGTCCCCGAGCCATATACATATAAGTAAGAATGATTTTAATGAGACCTTAAAATCAGCCTTGCACAATATACAAAAGGAAGGGAAATAAAAGCAATTACAATAATTACAGAGGTATCAGCTTATTAAGTACCGTAAGTAAAATATACTCAAAAATACTTATCCGTAGGGTAATGCCAGGAAGATCATGTTAGATAGGCGCATAAACGAGAGTAAGAAGGTTATCGGTAGAGCAAGGTCCATTATCAGAAGTGAAAATATATGAAGAAACCTAAAATGGCAATACATAATTCTATATTTGTACGAACTGTGGTATACGGTAGCAAGACATGGACCTGTCAAGAAAAGGATAAGAGTAAAATTAACACGATTGGCATGAAAGTTCTACACATAATAAGCGGACGAACACTAATAAACAAAATGAGAAACGAGATAATCCTCAAAGAATGTGGTACACATGATGAGGCCCTAATTCGAAGAGACATAAGAAGGTATCGAAACACGAGAGCTTGCATGAAAAAATGCATGAGCGTAAAGGAAGCTAGAGAAATATGCCAGGACAGAAAAGTGTGGCGACAAATAGTTCATAAAAAAAGTGTCAGTGAAGTGATGACGCCTGAAATAAAAGATCTTGGATACTTATAAGCCCGAGTAGGGAACCTCACATGACGACTTCGTGAGGCTCTCCACTTGGGGTGATCGATAGAGAGATTGATCGAAAACCTGGGTCGGAGCAGTGTTGCGGAACGAACGTGTTATTTAAATAAATAACACGAGAATTCTAGATCAATCTAAAAGCTCTATACCTCCTGCCTCTCATTACTCCTTTCATCCTCGAGTGAGTCACACCTACCCCGAAAGGGAAATGGCTTAATGGTATAATAATAATAGTAGTAGTAGTGCAATGCTTGTTATTGGTGGTGCGATCGAGCGCATTTGAAGTTCTTCAAGATTATGTATTTAGAAGTTATGCTTCAAAAAAAAGGGATCTAGCGTGTCCCCTCCCCCCGCCACCCCAACTTTAACACTTGCAATAAGTCCTTCAGTTTTGTGGTACGAAATGTTTACTTTGTGGTGCAATGGAGTGCATTTGGCGTGTAAGTGAATGGGTTTGTATAAACGTGAAAAATGTGTTGTGTGTGAGGGAGGGGGGGGGGGGCTACTGCAGTGAACCTACTTTTCTGACATTTATTCATTTAAAAAAAATTGAGAAGAGGTTCTCGTAAAAGTTAAAACTTATCTGTTGCGTTTCCTGTTAGAAAGCTCCCCAAAAAACCTCTGAAACATAAATGGCAATGATGTTACCAAAAGTAGTGCATTATTTTTTCAAAATTATGAAGTGTCAATAATTTCTAACTTCTGCGACATGTGTCCATTTAAAAAAAATAGATGAGAGGTTCTCGTCAAAATAAAACCTTGCCTGTTGCGTTCCTTGATGGAAAAACTATAAACTGTTATAATTAGACACGGCGATGAGAGCCCTCGCCAGACTTTGAGGTTGAACGAGCAAAAGAGGAGGACAGCCGATTTTTCATTAATTGGCTGCAAAAAGATTGTGTGAGAAAACAATAAAAATTTACGAAATTCAGGGAAAAACTAAATTTTTACATACCTTAGCAATGATCCGAAACGTCTTTGTGCAGGACACACAAGCAACAAACAGACAGACAGAAATGAAGCTGCAAGAAAAGAACAACTCTAACGCATTGCAAATTTATGTAACACATCAATGTTTGGAATAAACGAAATTTTCGAAACCAGCATTTAGACCTCGAACAGCATTAGAAAATTTAAACCTTTCTGACCTTAAGGTAATTTTCAAAACTAGATAAAATTCAAAGAAAATATCTTAATTATCTTTGACGCAAACCTAAGCTAATTTGTTTCCGAAAAGGAATGAGTATTTCTAACTATTCGAATCAATAAGTGTGATCGAAACAGACAAGATTTTACTTTGACGAGAAGTTCTGACCTATTTCTAAAAAATCAATAAATCTCACAGTAATTAGAAATTATTGAAACTTTTCATGATTTTCAAAAAATGATGTACTACTTGTGGTTGCATGATTAAAATATATGTTTTATACATTTTGCGGTAGTTTTTCGTAAGGAATACTTTGAAAAAGGTTTCTATTTTACAAAAAACTTGTATCTACTTTTAAAAAATGGCTAAATATAACAGAATTGTCTAAGGTATTCAACATGCCCTAGATTTTCAGGAAATAATGCACAAATTCCGCATGCATGATTAAGGTTTCTGTTTCCAAAGCTTTTAGGTTTCTTGAATTTGTTTTGGTTTTCCTTAATTCTACAAAAGGGTGGATTATTTTCGGTGAAGTGAATACAAATTGATCCTAAGTGAAAATGTAACTTAATTTCAGAAAGATACCACTAATGGTTGAAGGAATTTTCAAGAAAGAAAGTTGGGTGGGTTTCGCAAAATTGAGATTTTTTGTTATTTTTGTTACACATTATGTAACAAAAGCTCTATGAGAAATCGAAAAGAGTGACTCTCGTTCTCAGAGAAGGTGATGTTTTATTTTAATCTTGCTTACAAATTTTCAAGAAAGCATTTTTGCTGGATTGCGCAAGTGTTGAGATTCTTTGTTAGTTTTGTTGAAAGTTATGTGACGGAAGTTCCAAGAGGAATGACCAAGCGTGGATTTTGTTGTTAGGAAAGTTATTGTGTTATTTTAATGTTACTAATACAATTTTGAGAATGTTATGCCCGACAAATTTTAAGATAGACATTTTTTGGGTTTCTCGAATTTTCAGTTTTTGCTGTGAATTTTGTTGCAAATTATGTCAGAAAATCTGAAAGAAAAGAACAAAAAAAACTTTTTTCGTCGGTAAAGGTGTTATCTTATATTAGGCTCGCTTATAAATTTTTAAGAAAGTATGTTTGCCACAGAAATTCGTAGAGGAATCGAAGGTAACTCTTGTTCCAAGAAAATGTCTTTCGTTATTTAAATCTTTGTGAAGAATTCACAACAAAGCAATTTTGCTGGGTTTTGTGAATGTTCAGGTTTCTGTTAATTTTGTTATAAGTTATGTAACAGAAATTCCAAGTTATAGATTTTTTTTGATAGTGCGACTTTATTAATAAACGATAGAGAGAAGGATTCAAAGTATAAAAAAAGGTTTGGATGTTTAAACTTTCCGTTTTGCAGTAAACAATGGAAGAGCGACGACTCGACGGGGAATTACCTCATACGGGAGCTGAAGTGTGGCGCCAAAAAGGACACTATCTTAACGTTTGAGATACATACATGTGGTCGCTCAAGCTCGCTCCTCATTGGTTGATTAGGCCCAATTTTGAAGCTTTTTTTGCCCAAACTAAGCTTCGCACAACTTTTTTCTAGAGGACATTTTTGTTTATTTTTTGTGTGCAATATCGCATAGCAGTTTAATCCAATTTCAGAATCAAATTGATCGCCTGACATTTACTGTGTATGTTTTTCAAGTAGAAATCTACGTGGAAACCATTGTAAAAATCGACGTGAAAAGTCCACGCAGTTTCCTTGATTCACGTGAAAATCTACCATCCAAATTTCAAATGAAATTCCAAGCATAACACAATGGGCGATTCCACGGGAATTTTTTCTCCTGAGTAACATAACCTCAATTTTTGTATGACAAACAGAATTTTGTGTTCTAAGGAAAATGTAATTCTTTTTTTGTTGTTGCAGAATCAAGTTCACAGTTCGATTGTTTGCCTAATGGTTACCCAATTCCTGGTATCAAGATTAAATTAAATTCCAGGAAACATTGCTGAAAGAAATGTTTTTTGTGACACACACACACACACACAAATATATTTTTTTTCCGCCATACGAGATTACCAATTACAGTCAAGCAGATGACTGCCACGTCAATCGCATGCTTTCACGGCCAAAGATATTATAAACATCACGACTCACTTTTCAGATGCTATTAATTCTCAAAATCATTTTAAATCATTAAATAATTTCAGATTTTAAAAATTGGTGAAATTTGATGTATAAATAACAATTAAACATCTATATATTTGAAACGATTTAAAATAAAAATAATTACACTTCTAATTTAGAATTTCCACATTTATTCATGTGTGTTCTAATTTAGAACATTGAAAATGATAGCGTAGCGTAGATTTATGGTTTTCAATCAGAAATATTTTAAATGTGCAGTTTATGAAAGTTACCAAATTTAAAATTTTGCAGCTTAATGGTATATAATTAAAAATAGTTTAATCGATAGGGCTTTGAAACTATCTATATGATACATGTCAATTATTGGGCTTTTAAATTGAAAGTTTCTTAATTAAACATTTTTTATGATAAAATGCTCAAGTTTCAGTGTTATCCCGACATTTATTATATTAAATGTATGTGTTATCAATTTGTGTACCGTCGACCGAGATTACTTATTCATATATTCCAAAATGAAGTATATGAATGATGTTGGCATGTCAATAAAGAACCATTTGTTGTTGTATGCCGATGACGCAAAAATGTTCAAAGCTATAAACTGTATGGAAGACTATCTGGACTTGCAATTGGATATTGACATTTATATTGAATATTGACTGATCAAATTGAATATCATTGCAGAATCGGTGATGAGCTTCTCAAGCGAGTTTCACAAACTAAATATCTGGGCATCTATCTACATTGTACCTTAAAATTTAATACGCAAATTGGTAATATGGTTAGGGAGGCTAATCGATCTCTGGGATTTCTATTTCGAGCGTGTAAAAGGTATAATAGGCCAAGCACTTTTAAAATGTTGTATTACTCATTTGTGAGATCCAGCCTAGAGTATGGAATGGTGGTGTGGTAGACTGATACTTGCTATTTGATGGAGGCTATAGACAAATGCCAGACGAGGTTTTTAAAGTGTTTGAATTGGAAAACTATTGGCCAGTTTTTACCACCAGGCTCAGACTACCAGCAATTATGTGATAGATTCAACGAGTGGACAATAGAGAATCGAAGAACTGTTAGCATGATCAATTTTCTCTTTAAAATCTTGAAAAGCTACATTGATAGCCCATTCCTTCTGAGTCAGATTCCATTTGCAGTACCTCAATATTATGCTCGTATTAGTGTACCATTTTATCTACATAGCTCTGGACCTAGAACTCCAATTCAACGAATGTGTGCGCTCTGTAATACAAATAGTGACTCTCGCATAGACTTACAGTCCATGTCCTTTAATGCATTTACTCAAGCCATAAGAGAATATGTTATGCATTCTATGTAATTGAACAACGTATTTTCTTTTAGATAAGCCGTCATTTATACCAATCTTATGATGAATTAATTATAATGCTACATAAAAGTAATATTAAATATTTAATGTAAGCTTACACGTAATCTTGTAATTGGTCCTAGGACTGTAGGATTTATAATAAACTAAAATGAAATAAAAGGCGACTGTTGTCACCTCCAACACTTGCGGCCGCTCTGTAAGGATAACAGCGATAAAAGACAAACTGTAAACTACACCATGCTCCTAATTTTTTACCTACAACATCATCGAAAATGATTTCAAACATCGTATTGAAATAACTTATAACATCCTCATCTCATCCGTCACTTGACTTAGTCCGTAACTATGATGAAAGACCGGGTCCACCCGAGAACAAGTTTGAAAAAAAAACTAATTCGACACAGTTGTGATGAAATTTGTACCCAAATATTTTTCCATGAAACTTACTCTTATCAATTGTAAATATGTCAGAAAGACAATGTTGACACCTTGAATCGAAGAGATAAGGATTTCATAATACGGTAGATTATATATGTTCATGAAGCAGCAGAATTTTCGTTAGTTGCATTGTTAATAAAATTCGTCATCAATACATTAATCAGTTTCTGCTTTAATTAAAAAATATGAGGATAGTCTGGACTGTGGTGTTATCATTGGCCGTGATCCTGAATTCTATGGGTAAATATAATATTATATATCTATAATTTTAAGTCAATTTTATTTAGGCAGTGAAGCTTCACACGTGCCCAATTGTGCACATTTAAATTTTGACGTGCACCGTTGGAAATAGTTCATCTGTCCACGTGCAAAGATGGAACAAACCCAACTGTGCGTATAAATCCCTTAAAATCCTTAAATATCGCCAGTCTGGACATTATAAAAAATCAACTTTATATAGATTCAATCTCTTTCACTTGGTTTGTGCAAATATGTGCAAACAACTTCAATATTATCAGCGATTATCTAAAATCAACAACACCCAAAAAACATCCTCACCACTTTTAACTAACTAATTCCATTACAAACAACAAAAACATTTTCAAATAATCACATAAGTTACGTTAATGAAACTCTAGGCTGTGTTTCTATCCCTATAGTATTATTCAGCGATTTCGAAAACCTAGCATTTTTCACGAACCCCAACCTAGTGGCCTTGAACCAAAAATGCCAAAAAACTTTCATATTGAAAATGATCATATCACTTATACATATAATGAATTAATAAAGCATTCCAAAAAACCACCCGAAGAACATTTAATGAACCCCATCTCAGCTGGCTTTAATTAAAAGAGTAAAAAAATGTATACATTAGAAATAATCATACAAGTCACCTTCCAAAGAATCTAGTCGATATCCCCATCGCCACAGTAATACACGGAGAAAAATGGATGTTTAAACGTAACATCTAGATCTTCAGGGTTAACATATTTTATGTTTAACTATAGGACAGCAATCTAGATGTTCAAAGTTAGCATCTGTAGATATTAAAAAGTGAGATGTTACTCTGTAACATCCAAAATGTTTAACCTGAAATATCCGAAATGTTACATGTATGGTTATGTCAACTAACGGCTGTAAATATTTGAGGAATTCACTTATTTCTGCGCATTTACGGAATTAATTGATAACTTATATGTGAATTTAAAACTGAATTTGAATGCTCGTACATGAACGGAAAATAGATAAAGGGTATGAAATGTCGATCAGATGATACATTCAGTCTAGTTGAGGTTATGTTTAATATTTTTAATTCAAAATAAAAAATAAAAATGGGGTAAGTAAGCTGAGAACGAATGATCTGTAATCTGCATTTTAAATTCTGTCTATTTGAGGTTATTTAAACTCATATTTTATTATAAAACAAACATTTTGTCAAATGTTTAAATGTGTTCGAGTCAATATAACCTCAAACTTAAGAACATTGTTCCGTCGTGTATACAGACAAAAGTCGTTATACAATTTTAATTGAGGATAGCTAATTTTGATTCTTTGAAAATGTTCAAAAATTGTAATATTCCATAACTGTAATATCGAAAATACACAGCCGTCAAATATAGTCATGAAATTCCAATGTGCGATGCGCATGCGTTCAGACGATTTTAACATCTGAATGTGTTTTCAGTTTAACATAAAAGTATTTTTACGCCTAACATCTGAAAAAGATAGTAGATGTTTGGCATGAATATCTGCATGTTAGGCGGTACAATCCTACCCTTTGAACATCTACATTTGAACATCCATTTTTCTCCGTGTATTTAGCAACCTTCTAGATTCTCTAGGGGTGGTTTATAAGGTTTTTTGAATATCATTTTCGTATTCAGAATACAACTTGCCGTATTTTGCAGGTAATTTGTGTCAATATTTGCAATTTGAAAAAATGATGGATCTTTCACCGAACAAATTAATTTTTAATCCGAAGCTTCACTTTCAATAAAAAAGCTAAATTCCTAACCGTGAAAGATTCTTAACTCAAGATTTAAAACAATTTCAACCAAATCTTTGAATTTTTAGGCCAAAATGGCGAATTTTCCAAAGAACAGTTGAATTGTTAACAAACAAAGAAAAAAAATTGTTAAATTATTAAAATATTTAAATTTTCTACCAAATAAAAAAGTTTTTAATCAAAGAAGTATGAATGCTTCACCAAAAATATAGTAGTAGATTTTCAACCGAGAAGAATTATCATTAAACTACAAATAATTGCATTTTGAACTAAAAAATATGAGATTTTCATAATAGAGGATGACTTTTCAAACCATAGAGTCCGATTTTTAACAAAGGAGTTGAATTTTCAACCAAGAAAGATTCTTTAGTCAGAAGTAAAAAAAAATTCTAACCTGATGGTTGAATTCTGCACCAAAAATGTAATAGTAGTCTTTTTAACCAAAAAGGATTAACAATCAACCAAAATAGTCCTATCAGACAAACGTGAAAAGTTTTAGGAAATTTTGAATTTCAGGGTGGAAACCAATGTGAAAATATACGTGAAAATTCCACCCAGTTTCCTTAATTCACGTGTAAATCCACGAGAAATTCCACGTGGAATTTTTTATGACAAAAAATGTAATTCTCTGATTCTGGTTGCAGAATTAAGTTCACAGTTTGATTGTTTGCCCAATGGTGACCCTATTCCTGGCATTCCTCGTTGCGAACCTTCTTCTTCTGAAGGAAACTCTCCAAGAAAGTCTCTTTCTCCTGCCAGACCTGATTCTTCTGTTGGGTCTGCTCCACCTGCCGAACCATCTCCTCGTGTCAGATCCAGGTCTCCTCATGCAAGGATAAATTTTTCTCTCCTTCTTGGATTTACAGCTGAAGAACTCAGATCTGTTCGACTCATTCCCCACAATATTCCGACCCGGATATTAGAACTTCGAAGATACACTTTTCCTTCCGATATACCAATTCTAGTTAAAAGTAAAAAGAATGCCTTTCATCCCATGCCAAACGAAGAAAAAATTGTATTATCAACGTCCAATGGTGTTGCCTATGCAATATTGGAAAAATTATCAAACAGAACAACGGGTTTTCGTGGAATATTCAAAACTACACTTTGGACGCCAAGACGGGCAAAGATAAACATGGACAGCGGTGCAGTTAAAGAATTGACTACAGAAGAAATGGTGGAATATCCAGTAGGCAACAAAAACCGAATCGAAAAAACTTTTAGAGTATTACGAGTGTAAACCACAATTTTTCACATCGTTAATAACAAAAAATTATAATAAAGCACGCGCATTTGTCTGACCTCCCGCCTTGTTCTCGATCTTTATGTTTACCCCTTGTTTGTAAATAGTCGTTTTAAAATTAAAGGTCAAAAAAGTATAAGCTGTAATTTTTTTCTTTTGAATTCCCTTTTCAGGGTGGCTGCTGGACCCGGAATCCAGGAAAACCGGAAATAACGGGACATTTTTCGAGGACTGGGAAAAGCGAAAAATTTAACTGAATTTCTTTTTGATCGGGAATTTTATAAATTTCTTAAAGAAAAATCCATTGAACCATTTAAAAGATCAGAAATCAGGTTCATGGGAAAATATGGTTTTCTATGGAGAAAAAAATTGAAAACTTGCGAAAAGTGAATATTTTGTCAGCAGTTTGAGCAGTTTTTTCAATCGATTTTTTTCTAACTGTCGCTTCTTTCAAATTTCAAAACAATTCCCTATAAATCCACTGATTCCAATTCAGACAATACTCATATATACTTATATATGATCTTCAAATACAGTTATTTGTTCAAAAATTTGTTCTTTTAAACAATTTTTTAAAACTATTTCAGACATAGAGGAAGTTATTTTCAATATTGAAAACTGTATAGTTGTAGAGAACGTTTTCTACAGAAAATTAAGCCAACATTTTTTTATTCCAACCAATTTTCAATAAGTTGAAATAATCAGTGATATTTTATTAAAAACACCATGTTATCAGCCTATAACGCCCTCTGAAAAGTGAGCTTTAGATAGCCCTTCACCGAACGGTGTCAGCTGCTGACAGATTATTAGTTCCAAACGCCGCCACACTGACAGATTAATAGTTCCAAACGCCACCACACTGACAGATTAATAGTTCCACAAATGACCACTGATTAACGCACAATCTATTCTCTAACCGGTCTGTTTATATAGTTAAAAGTTTGCCATAAGGACAACCGCAGGATTTCGCCGGGAGCAGGTGCTAATCTGAAAAATTGCACCCGCTCCCAGCGAAATCGCGGTAAAATATCAGCTGTAACCACGTCTCACGACCGTGAGATAGGTTGTTATAGTCTGCGACGAACTCAATACGATGATTCGGAAAAAGTCTCGTGCACCCTGAGGACACGGAGCGACCCAAGGACGACCGCCTTCTGCATTTTCCCAGCAAGTGTCAGCATTTTGTTGACACGCAGGGATCGTTTTCAGGCTATTAACCAGTGAAACCTTGGCACCTCCAAGAGCGCAGATGATCAAGACGATTAGCTTAACAGAATATTCCGGGTATAACCGTCGCAACTCCCTTATAAGGTCTTTATACCTCTCTTTCTTTTCTTTCTCCTTGGCTGTGACGTTTTTATCAGCTGGTACCGAAAATTCGATAACGAACATGGTTCGTTTCTCGAAGTCAATGAGAACTATGCCAGGCCTCGAGTGCGCAACAGAAACAATTGTCGAGAATATGAAGTTCCAGTATATGCGGCACTTCTCATTTTCGAAAATTGACTCTATTTCCCTAGGAGCGTTTAGCGGGGCGGTATGTGGGCTAATGCCGTAAGAGTGACAGAGATGGTAATAAAGCACTCTTAGTGCTTTTGTTATGCTTAGTGATATTGAAGTCAAGGCCGAGTGTTTCAGCAGCCTCCTCCGCTGCTTTGAACAGAAACGCCTCTTTGCCCACTTCTTCGTGTTGGATGCCTGTTCGAGGTTGGAATATTATATATTATATATGATATATTATATATTATATACCTATTATATTATATATATATATATATATATGTCTACATTAGACGTCATACGTTATATTCAAAATCAGCATATCAAGAGACTGTCACGTCAATCGCATGTTTCATTACCAAAGATATTATAAACATCATGACTCACTTTTAAGACAGCCCTACAGTCTCTTGATATGCTGATTTCGAATTAAATATCGTACATCACTGGTGGGGTTAGACAGGTACTCACGTGGAGCTCAATGCCTACTTGTGATGTAATATATCAGGCATGCCCAACTCGGGGAAATTCCCTGCGAGAACACATGTTCCGCGTCCCTACTATTTCTCCCAGAGAGCGAGAGATGTGGTAGACGCATGCGCGTGGTAGTCGCGTACGTATGCGTCTACCACGCGCATGCGTCTACCACATCTCTCGCTCTCTAGGAGAAAGAGTAGGGACACGGAACATGTGTTCTCGCAGGGAATTTCCCCGAGTTGGGCATGTCTGTAATATATTATAAATTCTTAAAATAAATTTAAATTTCAACAAGTGGTAAATTTTGATGTATAAATAAGAATTAAACATCCATATATTTAAAACGTTTTAAAATAAAAATAATATAACTCTTTTAACTGTGCATTTCATGAAAGTTATAAATTTAAAATTTTGCAGCCGTATGGTATATAATTAAAAATGGTTAATTGATAGGTCTTTAAAACTATCTATATGAAACATGTCAATTATTGGGCTTTTAAATTTAAAGTTTCTTAATTGAAAATTTTTTAATGTTTAATATTCAAAGTTTTAAATTCAAAGGAGTTCCACTCTAAATGCTTTAGTTAGCTGTTCAGCATTATTACTTCACCTTAAAAAGTTTTGAGCTTCAACAGCTCAGATTGTTTTATTTTAAAGATCGAGGACATTTTCGTGACTCATGAATTCTCGTTCGGTTTCAACAAGTACATGCTCGTCACTTGTCTCGCGCTCGATTCGAGTGTGTCCAAAATGCTCAAGTTTCAATGTTATGTCGAACTTTATTGTATTAAATATATGTGTTATCAATTTCTGTACCTCAGGCGGGGATTACTTATTAAATTTAAATTAAATTTTTTAAATACGTACCGTTTCTAGAATCTTAAAATTCATTAAATCATTGTAAGTCCTTTGAGAACCTGAAAAAACGATGTGTTTAACTTGATAATTTTGGTTGAAAAATATCCTAGTAGAATTTGTAGGGTTATTTGAGCAAAAAAAGTTGTAAAAAGGAACGTAATTACAAAAATTTGACGATTTCGATCAAATAAAAACTTGGAAAGGTGCCCGCTTTCCAACTCTTTTATTCATAGAACACAACTTATTATATTTAAATAATTATGACAGTTGAATAACTTTCACTTTAATAATTTTCTATGTTTTCAAGAATCAACTATCTTTCTTTCAATAATTTTGGTTGCTAAGATAAACGAACAAACTAAGTATGCAACTGAAATTATTCGTAAAAGGAGAAATAACTCATAATTCATTATTTGAATGAACTAAAATATTCTAACCAAATTATTCCTTGTATAAGCCAAGTATTTTGTTTTCTATTTAATAAACATATTCTAGAGTTGATTCAACTAAAATATTATTCATTGAAATACAATTTTTTCTGAGTGTGCCAGCGAATCCTTCATCCCTCATTGTCAAAACTATTTTCTGCACAATTTATCTTTTACAACGGAAATTTTCAAGATTTGAGTCAATAGCACCGTTTCTCCAATAAAGTAGATTATTTGATGAAAAGAATAATTAGAAAAAGATATGTCATATAACAAACTATTTCATCATCCACTCAAGATTGCCATAAGAATTTCAGCAAAATATATATCTGTTGATAAAACGTTATCTCTACCGAGGTTTCAATTAAAGTGAAGAAAATTCCAGTAAATTCAATATGAATGACACAATTTTTTATATTTCGAAGTGTCTCGTCGTCCCGAGATTCGGAACGTGTAGTCAAATTTTTTTCATATGTTTGGCTAGTCGTCCTCAATTCTTAGGACGACTAGACGCAGCCTTTTTAATTACTTACAATTCTCTAAAAAATGTACGGATTATTTTTCTTATGAAGAAAATATGATTCGCTGCGTGTTTCATCATCCGACACCGAATTTTAAATATAATTTTGTTTATATTTAGAAAAAAACATGAAAAAAGCCATTTTCAAGGTATTTCTGCATGAACTATTCATTAGGGCAAAATTAAATTTGACGATTTACATTTTATTTTTTATAAAAATTTCATTTTTACAGTTTAAGGGAAAGAAAAATGTGATATTTATGTGCATGATGGAACTGCGAAAAATTGAAGATCTATAATGATAAATTTTACTTATTTAGGACCGACGTACACAGCAGTATTTCGGTTTATATTTCACGTGAGCACAAGTAACTTTATTGTTAAATACCAGTCAAAAATTGAATTTTTAAAATGAATTAAGAATGTCCATTTTTCTAAATTTTCATTGCATTATTAAAATTCAAATAATTATTTTTGAGAACCAAAACTATACCAAAAAGGAATAATTTCCACTAGCTTTATGTTAAATTTGAGCTTCCTATTACATCTTGATCCTGTAATATAAAAAATATGAATTTAGATGGGTGAAACCACAACCTTTGGTCGAAGGAAAAAAATCTTAATTATATGCAAATAAGTAACAAAGCTGCAAATCATCGTAGTGACCAGCGTGAAATGTCGGAAATTTAGTTTAATTAATTGAATTTAATAAATAAATAAAATAACATACATTTCAATAATGCAGTATATTATGTATGCGTAACATACATAACATACGAAAGTCGCTAATAATTTACTTTATTCCTTTTATTCCCTTGAAATCCTTGAAACGGTATTAAATATTTTTAAATCCGTGCGAGCACCTTGAAATTCCTCATAATCTTAAAATTTCTCTCAAATTTCTTCGAATAATTTGATATCCCTTAAAATATTTGAAATTCCGTCAAATCCTTTAAAATCCTTTGAAATATTTGAATAATAATTAATCGAATTTTTGCAATGCTATGGAATCCCTTGAACTCCTATAACATCTTTTGCAATTCTATTTAAAAAAACCTTATGAAATTCTTTGAATTAAATCATATCATTTGCAATTTCAGCATGTTGCTAACAGTCTATGTTTGAAAGTTAAGTGATTAGTCCCTTAGATTTACATAAATATAATATTAATATTAATAATTCGACTCAGTGAACTGTAAACATTTTGATTCTCATAGAAAGAATATAATGCTAATAACATAAATACTCATATTTTTCTGATAAAAAATATCACTGGAAGTTTCTGCGATAGTGATTCAGACTCGAAGTTAGAGAACGATGCTGTTGTTTTAAAATAAGTTCTTTTTTCTGAGCAATTTATAAAATATTAGATCAAACACATAAGAGGATGAAATTCGTCCCTCAAAATCTCCAGTTTTTGAAAGCTTTAAATTGGCCGTTATAGTAGACACTATACACGGAAAAAATTTATCCGTAAAAAAGTCACGAACTAGTAGCTAGGTCTCGGATATGAGAAAAATTCATCGGATATTTATGTATTTTCGTAAATAACCTGCGAACTTTGAGAAAGATTGACAAACTCGATGTGAAAATTCTAAAACGGTTCATCACTTTTTTTTACGTGAATAATTACAAAAATATTACGAGTGATTGGGAAAAGATTCTCAGAGCACTCACGAGCTTGCCCGACAAATCTGGGAACTCGAAACTAAGTCTCCCTGTACGTGGCCCACGCACACACGCGCGGTGCGTATGTGGCTCGTATGTGTGCCTCGAGCTCGTCGGATGAGTGGCTAGAAGTTTTATAATACCTATTTTGTTTGGCCTCGATGGCTGCGCGTGTTTACGCACTCCTGGTTTTATGTTTAGAAACTGGTGAGTCAGCAGTGTTTGAGGTTCGAATCTTCTGAGTTGCGAATTTATAAATTAATATAAAATTAAATCGCACAAATAAAATTTTTCCTCTTTTTATTTCAGTCTGAAATTTTCAGGAACTGCTCGTAGGAAATTCGAACTGTTCGTAAGAAACTTCGAAATTTATCCATATATTTCTCATAGAAATAAGGATTTAATGTTTCATTTTTTTATCTTGTATTCGAGACCTAGCTACAAGTTCGTGACTTCTTCACGGATAAATTTTTTCCGTGTATGAATTTGTCATGCTAAAATCAGTATTTCCTAAAACGTAAAAGATTATATAAATGGTGACGTCAGTTTCAATTAAGTTTGTAAGCAAATTTTTTGCCTTGAAAGTGACTCTTATCACATGTAAATATCTCAGAAGTCAAATCTTGATGCCTCCAATGTGAGAGATAACGGCTATTGTGTAGATTGCTTGCGCAAATGCAGCGGTAGAATATTCGCTAGTTACATTGTCAATTAAATTTATTATTAACGCATCAATCAGTTTCTGCTCTGATCAGAAAAGATGAGGATTGTCTGTACTCTGGTCTTATCCTTGGCCATTATCATCAATTCTATTGGTAAATATACTAAAATAATATATCTATATTGTGGTATTTTTTTAAGCTATGCGCTAATAAAAATTCTAGAGATTCAAACTCCATGAAACAATTTTACACGTACCCAACTGTGCTGGGTCTTATCTAGTCACGTGCACATATGGTATCCTCCCAACTTTGCAATAGAGTTCACACAGTACTTGCAGTCAATTATTATTATCATCGATATTAAAATTAATATTAATTTTAATTGGTATTAATAACAACAAATTATTTGTTGTCCGACCCCCCTTGAAAACGCGCCATTGCATGCACGCGAGGCAAGCGTAATGTGGCCGCTTCCAGCTCAGTGATGTTTGCACATGCGCACTCCGCCGCCGGGCCAACATGAAACTTTACGCCCGCTACATAACACTTTGCGCCCGCTAAATAACACTTTACGCCCCATTACATAAAACTTTAGGCCCACTACACACACACTGCATCACGCAAGTGAGAATATAAAGGAAATTATCTTTATTTAAAAAAAATTGTATCGATGCACCCCACAGTCTCGCTTCTGTAAAATACGCTATTTCTTTCTTTCACTTATAATCTAAAATTGTCAAGTACACCAAACATCCTCTATCTGTTTAACATGCTTGTTTTCCAGAAGGCAGGCCTCACAGACTGGACCCTATATCCCCTATTGTACCCCAAATTCAGTTAAGGTCCCTAAAGTACCCTATTTTCAAGATTTGGTCCCTATAGTACCCTATGTCACTTTTCTTTCAATAAATTAACGCATGGGTTAATAACTATTCATTTCAGGACATATTTATGGAGTTTCTTGAATTATTTTGAAATATTTCAGGGTATTTTTAAAGATTCCGATAAGTTTTCAATAGATTTCATTAATTTGAAGGGATTTTTAAGATTTTAGGGTATTTTTTAAACTTCTAAGGCATTTTTAAAAGCTTTTAATTTGTAATATTTTAGGGAATTTTAAAGGATTCCGAGGAATTATTAATTCGTTTCATTAATTTGTAGGGATTTCAAAGATTTAATAAAGATTTCCCGAGATTTTCTAATACTTTAATGGATTTTAAAGAATTTATTCACGACAAGTGAGGTGTTTTGTAGGATTTCAAAGGGGTTTAAATAAAAAAAAAATGTTAGGCAATTTTAAAAGATTTAAAGGAATTTTTGATTAATTTCAGTAATTTAAAGGGATTTCAAAGCGATTGTACTGTTTTAAAATAAAGAATTTTCTAGAATTTCTGAAGATGTGGAACGATTTTACAGGATCTATAAGGTTTTAAGATATTTTAAACGATTTCACACGATTTTATAAGATTTCCGAGCATTCCAATGGTTTTAAGGGATTTTATAGCTCTCAATGTATTTTATTACATTTGCCAGTATTTTAGGAAATATCATCATAGAATTTCACGGGATTTTATAATATTTTAGTGGATTTCAAAGAATTTATTCACGACGAGTGAGTTATTTTGTAAGGGTTTCAAAGATTTTAAGAGATTTGGAATTTATTATTTTTTTGTAATTCACCCTGAATTCTTTTAATTCTTTGAAATTCTTTTGAAGTTTTTTAATTCACTTGAATTTTTCTAAATTTACTCAATTCTGCTTAATTCAATGGCTAAAAAAATTATAGTTTTTATTTAATTGATCCTAAGGATCAATTGATAAAATGATCAAAGGATTGGAAATATTTTGAGGTATTTTCCCAAATATCTTGGCATTTTCAAGAGCTTTAAAAAATCTAAAGGCATTCAAAAGATTTTAAAGGATTTGAAATATTTTAGGTTATTTTAAAAGATTACAAATAAATTTTTAATT
Organism: Andricus curvator; assembly: GCA_932195095.1. NCBI lineage: Eukaryota > Metazoa > Arthropoda > Insecta > Hymenoptera > Cynipidae > Andricus > Andricus curvator. Next base: position 321,349 of record CAKNYM010053165.1, on the reverse strand, counting down.
GATTTCAGTAATTTAATGGGACTTCAAAAGATTTGAAATATTTGCGGGTATTGTAGAAGATTCCCAGGCGTTTTCAAGGGCTTTAAGAAGTTACAAGGTATTTCAAAAGATATCAAAGGATTTGGAATATTTTAGGAAATTTTAAAAGATTTATAGAAATTATTAATTTATTTCAATAGTTTTAAGGGATTTCAAAGATTTTGAAATATGTTGGGGTATTTTAAGATTCCAAGGTGGTTAAAGATTTATTTTATTAACTAAAAATTAAACTATTCCAGTTGAGAATTTAACAATTATGTTGTAAATTCGTTTTTTTAGTTGAAAATGAATTTTTCAAATATTTTAATGGATTTTAAAGAATGTATTCACACAAAGTGAGGAATTTCGTAGGATTTCAAAGGTTTGAAGAAATTTTCAAATATTTTTTGAAATTCCTTCAGAATTCGCTATGAATTCTTTTAAATTCGCTCCGAATTCTGTTAAATTCTCCTGAATTCTTCTAAATTCATTCAATTTTACTCAATACAATGGATTCTTAAAAAGTTCTTGTATAATTCACCTTGAAGTCTTTTAAACACACCTCAAATTCCTAGGAATTTCATCAAATTCTTTCGAATGACCTTTTAATTTTTCTAAACTCATTTCAAACGTACTCAATTCAATGATTTTTTAAATATTTTTGAATTGTTTTCGATTCACTTAATTGCTTTTCAAATTCAGCTTGATTTTTTAAAATGAATTTCATCGAATTCTTCTCATTTCCCTTAAATTTGGCTAAATTCACACAAATTTGACTGAAATCAATGACATTTTTCGATTTTTAACATTATTTTGAATTCATTTGAATTCTTTTAAATTGATATCCAGTCATGAGTCACTTTTTTGGTTTTAAATTAGTTGGGGTTTCAAGATTTGAAATTATTTTTTGGAATAAACCCTGAATTATAATTAATTTACCCTGAATTCTTTTAAATTCTCTGGGATTGTCTTAAAATTTTTTTAATTCACTTGAATTCTAATAAATTAACTCAATTCAACGTAATTCAAAGTTACTGAATTCAATGAAGTTTTTTCATATTTGTAAACCGTTTTCAATTCATTTGAATTTTTTGTAATTCACATTGAATTTTTATGAATTTCATTGCATTCTTCGCATTTACCTTAAATTCCCCTAATTGGTTTGCCAATTAATTATAATTCTTTTGAATTTAGCTTGAATTGCTTTGAAATATTATGAATTTATCCTGAAATTGTTACCCTTCGAGTCTGAAAAAGTACCCTATGAGCGTGACAAAAAGTACCCTTCGGTCCCTATATTTTATCCCATAGGGACTGTGAGGCCTGAGAAGGGTAGGACCAGAAATCTAAAAGTTGGAAATATTGCATTATTTACCTCTCCAAGACAAGAAACTACGAACAGAAATTAACAATGCATACAGATTTGAAACAGAAATCTCAAAGCGTTTCTGAAATTAGCCAAGAAATAGATTTTTTTAACAATTACATTGTGCAATTATTATAAATGTAACTATCAGTTGGAAAAGTATTTCAAGAACATTAGCAGATTCCTAAATACAATATCTTCAGGAGTTTTTCTCAAACATTGAGATAAATAAATTTTGCAAATGATTACAATGTTATTAACATTTTTCCAGATCTTCAATATTTGAATATCAAAAATGTAGAAAAATTATATACCAACAGAAGGCTCACTAGTTAATAATTAGTAAATTAACTATTGTCTTTATCCCCTCTACTATATCGAAAAATACTTGCGGAATTTTGCGAGGCGAATCCAGAGATAGCTTTAGATTGAATTTAGTTTTATTTGTATTAAATTCACAAATCGGAAATCTATAGCTAAATTCTATCATAGGAAGAAGTCAGCGTGAATAGATCAAAACAATAGTTATTTTATTAATTATTTACGAGTGAGAGTTCTGGGAATTTGCGTAATGGTGTTGCCTTCTCTTGGTATATTTCTAATGTCCATTAAATTTCTTTGTGACTGATAGTTTTAGTAATAATAATTGCGAAACGTTTTACAACGTAATTGTCTAAGAAATCATTTTTTAGCCTAATTAGAAAGACGCCTGAAGATATTTATAAGAAGAATTCAGTGTGATCCTTGCTTTTGAGAGTCAACATTCCAAGCAAAAACTATTTTAATTTTAAATAAAAGACAGTTCAATTCAATCAAACAAGACGAATTTTCAAAACAAATTTAGAATGTGGAACCAAAAAGATGAATAAAGAAACCGCGTGGTCGAAATATAATCCTCCTGATTTTTTAGTAATGAGATATGCTGAATAATTATTTCAATAGAAAATATACATTTATACCTTTATGAACTACTTTCACGCGAAAAATTTTTTGTTTCTCAAAATTTGCTCGACTTCCCTTGGGCTTGAAGATATAAATGTATGAATGATACAATGTTTCAGGTAAAAATGGATAACTTTCGAGTCAGGAAAAATTTTCATATGTTACTTGCTCTGCCAATCGTTGAACTTCACAGAAAATATTTCCTGTAAATTTCTTCACAAAATTTCTAAAAATTGGCTGAATTACGTCGAGTTCAAGTAAAAGAAATTGTTTTCGAAAAAAGAAGCTATTTCCGCAAAGCCGCTTAGCGATAGAAATTTATAAGCGTTTGTAGAATCCGGCCCCTTGATTACAACCTGATTTTCAACTTATGGTTTACCAACCAACGATTGTGTACTTGAAAAAGAATATAATCCTCTATTTCTTATTGCAGAATCAAGTTCACTGACCACGTTTTTGCCTGTTGATGAGGCTGATCCTAGTTTTCCTCGTCAGGTACCTTTTGCTTCTTCTCCTGAGAGACATTCACCTAAAAGATCTCCTCCTCCTACCAGACCTCATTCCTCTGCCGGGCCTACTCCTTCTGCTGAACCAACTCCTCGTGCCAGGTCCAGGTTACCTCGTGCTAGGCGAAATTTTGCGAGTGTTCTTGGATTTAAACTTGAAGAGCTCAGACTTATTCGGCTTGTTCCCCCGAATAATCCGAACCAGATATTCGAACTTCGAAGATATGTTTTTCCTCCCGATAAACCACTTCGATTGATAAACAAAAATCGTCTCTACCCCATGCCAACCCAAGCACAAATTGTATTGACATCGTCCAATGGTGACGTTTTTGCAATTTTGGATAAAAACTCAAGCAGAAACTCCATTTTTCGTGGAATATATAAACCTGTTGATTTTGGGTCAAGAAGGGTGAAAATTAACATAGAGAGCGGGGCGGTTGAAGAATTGACCACCGAAGAAAGCGAGGAATCTCCACTAAGCGGAAAAATCACAATCAGAAAGTGGTTTCGTGTGTATCGTGTGTGAATCACATTATTCGTTTATTATTTAGTTTTTTTAATTTAAAATTGCTCAAAATTATGTAACGTTCAAAATACACAAATTTATTAATTTATTCTTCAATTTATAATAGAGAATATGATAGCGTAGCGCAAATTTTCATATTGTTTAACCATAAACCGAGCTGTCCAGTTTATAAACATTTAAAATTAACTTTTTTGCAGTTGAATGGCCGGGTATGGCCTATTCATATATTGCAAAATAAAGTAATGATTTCATTCTACATCATTATTTTATTTTAGTTAGCTTAAAAACCTTTTCATATATCAACCTTGCGTGAATGTAACCTTTAATGGCAACTTTGAGAAAAATTTGAATAATTTAATATAAAATTTTGAAAAGATTTACAAAAATTTAAAAAAAATTGAAATTGGAAATTCTGGAACGAAATTAAGTATAGGGTAATTCATTGGATAAAATTTTGGCTAATCGATCGTCACAATTAGCAGTAATTTGTGGTTTTTATTTTTTCTTTGCTTTTCCCTCGGCAATGTCAATTAGTTGTATGAGAATTCATCGTTGAAAACAGCTAACCTCAAAGCTAATCACTATTTGTATTTCAATGTGTAACAAAGAATATACGACAGTTTTTTTCTGTGACCTCCCTCGAGATTTTTGAATTAGCCAATTTCCGTTTAATGAATTCTAATTTTTTTTATTAACTTCATAATGGTCGACCGTTAATTTAACTTTCAACAGAATAATTGAATGACACCAAGAAGATTAATGTTCTACTAGAAAACGTAAAGTTTCAATTATATACATAAATTTTCAACAACGTTTTTGGATTTTGAAGACTAAAAGACAAATAATATATAAAACAGTTCTATTTTCAACTCAAAGATATGAGTCTTTAAAATAAAAGCCACGCGCCTATCAAAAAATTATTTATAACAAATTGGTAGATATTTTTTGAATTCACAATTTTTGTATATTCATCATTTTTCATATCTCGCATAGTTTGACCGCGAATTTTTGATTTTTCATCATTTTTTGTGTCATAAATTTGAATTTTCGATTTGTCAATAAAATTCGAAAAGTTGTTATGATAATATGGTAGGTCTTTCAAAAAGCAGCGTTGTTTTCTCTTGACTTTTTTAATATGTTACGTTGTTTGGCTTAAAATGATCATTGAATCGTTTTTTTTTTTAATTTTGAAACTGCTATAACCCTGATAATTTTATTTTTATCCAAGAAAGTTGTGTAAATTAATTTTTTTCTCACTCTTCTCATGAGACGAATAGCCGTACATAGAATTTTTATATCTTAAAGAAAATGGTCTCACAAGTTTTGAAAATGCTCTAACTTTTTGAATTGTCATACAAATTTTCTGACTTAATTAAGTCACATAAATTGATTACTCACATTAAGGTTATCTGATTTAATATTAGCTGCTATTGTTATGATAAAAATTTATTTTTCCTTTAAAATATCTCTATTACAATTATATAATGTTTTAAAATGTTTGTGATGTTGTGAAGTGAGTATCTGAATTTAATTTCAAAGTTATATGTGCATATATTTCAATTTTTCTGGTTTTACTTTGAAAGGTTATCAATAATCGAAATTTTCAGATAAATATTAAATACAAGTTATTCTAATATTTCAATGAAAATAATTAATAAATGCTTTCTCAGTTATGAAATCATTAAATAAATATTAACTATTTCTGTTGAAAATTACATTTTCTAGAATTAGTTAAAAGATGATTAATAAATTAAATTTAATAAAAGAACAGTCCAAAAAAGAAAAATATATATAAAGTAAAAATTATTTGAAAGTTTCAATGAACATCATTTTTTCATACCTTTTATGTTGTGAACTAATTAATTAAGAATTGGCGGATTAATTTTGTTTACAATATCAAATTAAATAAATATTGAAATTTAATATTCTATAATTAAGTAACATAAATTGATTATTTCCTTTGAGATTATGAAAATAGCCCTATTCCAGTTACATAAATGTCCAATTGTTTCTGAAATTGCGAAATGAGTATCTGAATTCAATTTTCAAAATTATATAGGCAAATTAAGTAGGCAAATCTTCAAACTTTAAAGTACACCTCACGGTTATATTCATTTAAACAACAATAATTAATAAATTAATTCAAATTTTCATAACAATATGAAGTAACAATTATTTGAATGTTTAAATAAAAATAATTATTTGATACTTTCCATGTTATAAACTGATTATTTAATTATTAGCTGATTAATGTTTTTCACAATATTGAATTACATAAATATTGAATTTTAATTAATTTTAATTAGATAAGATAAATTGATTATTCACTCCAAGGTTTTTTAATTGAATATTGACTATAATTTTTGTAATAAAAGTTTTTTTGAATACCGTCATTATAATTATATAATTTTTTTATGTTTGCGATGGTCTAAAATGATTGTCTGAATTTAATTTTCAAAATTATATGTACATATATTTTGATTATTTATAAAATTTGTATGAAAGATTTTTAATAATTTAAATTTTAAGTGATGCAATTGAACATTTTTAAAATATGAATTTAAAATTAATTGAATATTCAAATGAAAATATTTGTGTAATGCTCTTTATGTTTTTAAATGATTGATTAATTATTGATTCTATTAGAACTTTAATTTTCTGGAATTTTTTCAAAAGCTTATTAATAAATCAAAATATTCAGAAATTAAAGTTAAAATGAAAAAAAATATATAATGTAAAAATAATTTGATTATTTCGATGAAAATAATTGCTTGAGGGGTTTCATGTTGTGAACTGTTTAATTAATTATTAGCTGATTAATTTTTACCACAATATTGAATTATACAAAGATTGAATTTTAATTGTTTTAAATTCAGAGAAATAAATTGATCATTTACTTTCAGGTCATGTACTTGAATACTGGATATAAGTTGCATAATAAAAGTTTATTTAAATTTGAAATACCACTAATTACATTATTTTTGAAATGATTCTGATGTTGTAAAACGAGTATCTGTATTCAATTTTTAAAATTATATTTGAATATGTTTTTATTTTTTCTGAAATTAGTATGGAAGTTTACTAATATGTTTAATTTTCAGAAATGATAGTGATTTTTTTTTTAAATGTAGAATAAAAATTATTCCAATGATTTAATAAAAATTATAGTTGCGCCCTATCAAAAATTATTTATAACCGATTTGTAGTTATTTTTTGGTTGAACAACTTTTGTGTATTAATTTTTCTGTACCTTGTGTCGTATGTCCAAAAATTTAATTTTTTATTTTGAATGCTGTTTTTTACGAATAAAACAAAACTACGCGTGCTATAGAAATCTGATTCATAACAAATTGTTTGATCTTCTTTAAAAGCACAATTTTTGTGTATTCATCTTTTTTCATATCTTGCATAGTTTGACGTACGTCTTTCAAAAAGCAACGTTTTTTTCTCTTGACTTTTTTTCATATCGTACGTTGTTTGGCTTAAAGTGATCATTTTTGTTTTTTTTTTAATTTTGAAAGAGCAATAACCCTGATAATTTTATTTTCATCGAAGAAAGTTGTGTAAATAAATTGTTTCACTTTTCTCATTAGACGAATAGCCGTACATAGAATTAAAAGAAAAAAAATGGTCTCACAAATTTTGAAAATGCTCTTAACTTTTTGAATTGTCATCCAAATTTTCTGGCTAACGAAATCGTCCATTCTTTTCATACCCTTATAAAGTGTGCCAAAGTGCAATCTAACTCGATAATTCGGTCGATAATTATCGTGTGTACTAAAAATATGACAGCAAGAAGTCACTAGAAAGATATTTGTAATTTATTTCGCGAAAAAAATTGAACGTATTCATTGATTGTCAAACTGTGCATTTATTTACAAACATTGTTTAAATAATTGAGAGAAAAAACATTATTTGCAGGGCCATATGGAAAAATTAGAATTTTTTCCTCGCACGGAAAGAATTCCAAAGGAATTTCAAACACATTTCAGAGAGTATCTTCAGTTTTTCGTTAGGACCTTTAGTTTTTTCATGAAAAATGCGCAAATTGGAAACCTGTATGCTGCATCCAGTAGTAGCAAGGATGGAACGTACAGGGGATGAAAACAATGTTTCAACTAATTTTATCGTACTATTAAAAATTTATTTTTTACTACATACACATCAGAGTAAGTTACATTTTTTTAATTAACTTTTCATCGTTTCCCAAGATTGTTCAATAAATTCCAAAATATTGTAAACAATGCAATTGGTAACATTTTCTTTTGCCTAAATCAACAAGCTCCTGGGAATATTGCCCAGATAAATCAAGGTGTAGTTTTATAGTTTTTCGATGTGACTTTTAATTTTTTTAAATAAAAACTTGAAAAATTATAATTATCAATAATTAATTCATAATTGTCAAAAGTTTAAATTTTATTTAGATTAGCCTATTTTATTACTAATAATATGCGTGTTATTAATATAATTTCATACTCATAAACTCATATCATTTTGTGACGTCAGCACAGTTTTATTGTATATGTACTTTAGATTTCGAGAATGATTAACTCCTCGTCTTGATCTAATTATTGAAATTTATAGCATATAGGAAAGAAAATATATTTATTAAAGCCTACAAATGGGCTACATTATTGGAAACTGTAAACTTGTCCAGAAGGCTTGCAATATTTGCTCAAACGCACTTTCCATGAAATCCTATTAAACTCCTTTCTATCACTTGAAATCCTGAAAAAGCTTCAAATTTCCTTTAAATCAATAAGAATACTCTGAGACTCCCTTGAGTCTTTAAAATTTTAATACAATTTGATGACATAATTTTTAAATTTCTTAAATTACATGGAAATGTTTTACAATTCCTTTGAAATATTGTAATGATAAGTCATTATTTCATATATGAGTAATTCCTATGAAATCATTTTAGATCCATGAAAATACTTTAAAATCCCGTGAAACCATCAGTAATTTTTTTAAATTACTTGAAATCGCAATTATGCGGGTGAAGGATGGGTGCAGAAGTAAAAGTTAAAAATAATTGCATTACGTTCTTTATGGACTACACGCCGTAAAATCTTTTGAAATTAGATTAAATTCTTATAAAATTCGATGAAATTCCTTGTAATCTATTGAAAACCCTCAAAATCTTTGGAATCTTGAAATCTGGTTTATAGGCACAGAAAAAACTTTAATAACACCAGTCGAATGTCCGGCATATTTCTCGCAGTGTACACTGAACGTTCAAAAATTGATTGGAAATCGAGTTTAGAGGACAAAGCTTTTGTTTCAAAATGACTTCTCTCTCTCTGAATAGTTTCTAAAAAATTAAATAAAAAATATAAAAGGATGAAATCCATCTTTCCAATTTTTAAAACACATTTTATATAATTGTAGTTTTGCAATGCTTTAAATTCGGTGTTATCGTAGACATTATGAATTTACACTGTAAACATTATTTTTTTCTAAATCGTAAAAGATCACATGAATGGTGACATATGTTTTACGTGAATTTTTTATCAAAGTTTTCTCCTTGAGGCTGACTCTTATCAAATGTAAATATATCATAAGTACAAAGTCGACGCCATAAGTGTGAGAGATAACGACTACAGTATAGACAATAGAGGCTAATAGTATAATGTTCATTAGTTACGTTTTGATTGAAGTTTTTTATTAATACATTAATTAGTGTCTCCGCTCATTAGAAAATATGAGGATTATCTGGACTCTGGTCTTATCCTTAAGCATCATCCTCAATTCTATTGGTGAATATAATAATAAACTTCAGAATAAAATAACTACACTGAAAAAACTGGGGGTTCACTAATGTTGCGGCTCAAATAAAAGTTGATATCCTTTCGAACTTGAGCTCCAATAGATACCTGCAGAGACCCAAAA